>CALYLW010000024.1:2290000-2497500 GCA_944989445.1 Ampullaceana balthica
CCCCAATGCCAAGTAACTATATATATAAATAATAACCAAATAATTCCTACCCCCTCCTTAGTTACCCCTAGAACACGATGCGAACGAGGAATATTTTTTTTGTTTTGTTTTTTTTGTGGTCTTTCTAGGAAGCAAAACAACAATATTGGCCTGTGTATTTACGGCATATCGGTTTTTCAGACTTCTTATATGACTGTCGTCAGCCGAGACTCTCAGCACCATCATCATCGACGTTGTTGTTGCTTTGGTTTCCATACCGTGCGCGCCGACATTCGCCGCGCATGACACAGCTGCGCATTATTGGCGCGCTGCATCAAACGTGATAGGCCTACTTAACGATAAGCTTATATGGGGGTAGCACCGGGCCGGTAAGGTAAATAAAAGGCCAAAAAGTGGGGGACAAGGGGTTGAAAAGGTATAAAAACTAAAACCATGAAATTATTTCCTTGGGTTTAGTTTAAGTATTTTCCTAATTGTTAGCCGTTTGAAGAGACTGTTTCTGCACGTTTTGAAAGTAGTGCAAGGGTTAATCCGATCTCAAATGGGTTGCGGGAAAAATTATCCTTTGATGTTTCTCATCGCTTGTTCACCTCTTATCTTAAATATTAAAGTATAAAAAAAAATAATTACAATAAAAAAAATTGAGCTACAAATAAATTAAAACAAATTATCATAACTATATCCACACACAAAATTAAGTTAAACCAAGCTGTAATGTATATAAATATTTATATTTATATTATACATATCTTTCAGTATTTTGCTGTACATTTTTGTACATTTTGTATTCATTCGTAGATCGCTGACGGAATGTAATTGTGATGTAAACTACCTACTCTGTTTTCATTTTTAAATGTCCTTTAAATAAAAAGAATCTTGTTCTCTCAAGCTGCAAGATGAAATTTTGCTTCATTTTTCCTGTACCTGTTCACCGTTCAAAAATTAAGGTCATTATCAGTTCCTTAACGTACCATAAGCGTATATTATATTAGTTTGCTAAATAGTATTTAGTATTCATAGTATTTTGCACACCCAATGTGTGTGCCATTAAAGAAGGTACTGCGCGAAACGACATCAGACAATTATCTCACAGTTCGACAGGCACATCTTTCAACTAAGTCTGGCTTATGAGAAAGATATTTTCTTATATAAATTTTTCTTTGATTTATTTTCATTGAGCCACCACTAACGAGCAAGTGTTTGTGTGCCTAGCACAATGACAGTACCGAGGCTCGAACCCGTGACTTGCGTTTTTGCCCATTTCGACAGTCCAGCGCGCTACCACTCAGACCCCCGCGCCACTTTGCATAGATAATAATTATTTTAAATATAAATTCGAGAATCTCTTTAGAATTACCTACTTTTCTTTGAAAAAAAACCCACAAAACTGAAGAAGGGACATTATTATTATCATAAAATCACATTTCAGATTTTCTTGACTTTTAAGGTGGTCGAGTGGCATGCAGGCTCGGCTGGCGTGCCGTGGCCTGTGAACTCTGCGACACTTACCAACAGACCAGCATGTGTGTGGACGCAATAATCTTCTGTATAGAAGAAGCGTCTGTATGGATAAAACATTTTACTTCAAAAACTTAAAGCAGTGAAATTATTCCTTGACATTTCAAATATTGTCAATATTTCTTTCACATGGTAAGGGGATTTTTAAAGATTGTTTTTTTTTAAATATTATTATTTTTGCATCATTCATTTTGCATTCCTAAATGAATCCTTTTGGTTTTAATCCTGATCAAGCTAGATTACTAATAATGCGTGTTACTTGTTAACCTGCGTCAACTCAATATGTTCTCCACACATATCTGAAAATACTCAATGATTGCAATATGACCCACTATATATTCACCATGCACACCTATCTGAACATATTCGATGATTGCACTATGACCCTCTAAATACTCACCACACCTATCTGAACATACTCGATGATTGCACTATGACCCACTAAATACTCACCACACCTATCTGAACATACTCGATGATTGCACTATGACCCTCTAAATACTCATCACACCTATCTGAACATATTCGATGATTGCACTATGACCCTCTAAATACTCACCACACCTATCTGAACATACTCGATGATTGCACTATGACCCTCTAAATACTCACCACACCTATCTGAACATATTCGATGATTGCACTATGACCCTCTAAATACTCACCACACCTATCTGAACATACTCGATGATTGCACTATGACCCTCTAAATACTCACCACACCTATCTGAACATACTCGATGATTGCACTGTGATCCACTAAATATTCACCACACCTATCTGAACATACTCGATGATTGCACTATGACCCTCTAAATACTCACCACACCTATCTGAACATACTCGATGATTGCACTATGATCCACTAAATACTCACCCCACCTATCTGAACATACTCGATGATTGCACTATGACCCACTAAATACTCACACCTATCTGAACATACTCGATGATTGCACTATGACCCTCTAAATACTCACCACACCTATCTGAACATACTCGATGATTGCACTATGGCCCTCTAAATACTCACCACACCTATCTGAACATACTCGATGATTGCACTATGACCCTCTAAATACTCACCACACCTATCTGAACATACTCGATGATTGCACTATGACCCTCTAAATACTCACCACACCTATCTGAACATACTCGATGATTGCACTATGACCCTCTAAATACTCACCACACCTATCTGAACATACTCGATAATTGCACTATGACCCTCTAAATACTCACCACACCTATCTGAACATACTCGATGATTGCACTATGACCCTCTAAATACTCACCACACCTATCTGAACATATTCGATGATTTCACTATGACCCTCTAAATACTCACCACACCTATCTGAACATACTCGATGATTGCACTATGACCCTCTAAATACTCACCACACCTATCTGAACATACTCGATGATTGCACTATGACCCTCTAAATATTCACCACACCTATCTGAACATACTCGATGATTGCACTATGACCCTCTAAATACTCACCACACCTATCTGAACATATTCGATGATTGCACTATGACCCTCTAAATACTCACCACACCTATCTGAACATACTCGATGATTGCACTATGACCCTCTAAATACTCACCACACCTATCTGAACATACTCGATGATTGCACTATGACCCTCTAAATACTCACCACACCTATCTGAACATATTCAATGATTGCACTGTACCCCTCGAAACTTTGTTGATTTTTTTTTCTCCATCATTTTCAACCCCTAACCTTCCTCTATTTTTTCTACGTACCGTATTTACCCAGAAAACACCGAATGTTCAAATCATGTTTCACCATCTATCTGCTCACGTACCCGCCAAAGTGGAGTCGTGTTTTCATATAGCCAATTAGAGGCGCAGCACATTTGTTCGCAGGCTCTGTTATTGCAACTGTCAGACATCCCAGCATCGTTTCTTGGCCGATCCGGCCACTAAACTTCTTCAATAAACCCAAAATGGCGCTAGAGCAATTCTAGTTTTCCTTTCACGCAGCAGTTTGTATTCTGGGTGTTTTAAAAAATATAAATAAATAAATCTTTAACAAAAAAATATTTTTAAAAACAACCTTCCAGCTCTTTAAGGTCGAAGACGTGGTTATCACGTTAGCTTAAAAATTACCTTAAGAGTAATTTTATTTTTATTCTCTATTATCATTGTCTTAGCCAGGATGCAAAGAAAAACAAGTAATAAAAACTCGAATGAGTGTTTAAACGCAATTTCCCACAAAGAATTTCCTACTTTTTTATTCAAGGGAAATCATTCTGGATTGCATTAAAAGTCAATTCAAATCAATAATTCTGAATGTAAACAAAACAATTGCTATCTGTAAATTGCTGCTAAAATTACGGGAGTCGACCGAAAAGAGATTTTTGAAAAATTCCTTCTCCAACATTGTTCTAAATATTATTAGCTATCGTTTGGCGTTTGTTTCAACCAATAGCTGTTATGGTTGCCGAGAAATTGACAAAATACAAATATTTTTTCGTTTTTTAAAGGATTTTCCAGGAAATCCACTAAACATTTTCGGGATTATTTTTTTTTGCCCGTGCACATCCTTGGGACCGCCTTAACATATTTGCAGGATCCGATCATTCTATCTGGTATGGTTCAGGAGTAGTTGTTTGTGCAAGCTCGAACAGACAGGACAGACATCAATATACACAATTTGTATGTATGTCCGTCCGTCCCGTCTGTCCGTCCCGTGCGTTAAGCTATGCGAGGTAACTCCCGATTTTTAAAAAAAAATATGAAAATATAGACGTAAAATAATTTTTTAAATGTTGGTTTTGAGATTAACAGAGCGTGTTTCTCGCCTTAAAATATTGTGACGTAACGTCATTATTTGAGCTTATATTAATGTGTGACAACTGAACGGAGTAAAAAGAGCCATGGTTTATTTGATGTGTTTTTTTTTATTATTAAATGTCCGTTTTTTGTGTATGCGTGCACGTGAGTTTTGTGTATGTAATTATAAATCTTATTTTCTATATCAATGTATGACATCCGTTTTTCGGTTTATGAGATTTACAATTGGTTGGTGTTTGACTGTCAAGTTTCGATGCGTTTTGAACTACTAAGCCATTATTTATTATTGCAAATGAAATTTGTCAACTTATGCTTCAGTTTAGCGTTTGTTTTTCTTTTATACCCTTCGAGATTGCATATTTGTATGTTTTAAAAAATAACATATTTAAAAATAGGACACACACAGTAGTTTTTTTTATTATTATTTACATGTAATATTTTAATGCGTCTTATACTTAATTTGAAAAAAAACGTTGCTTTTAATATATAACTGGAAAGGGTGCTGTCTTGACAATAATGAGAACGTTTATTTGTATTCCTAAAACGTGTATATTAAATTTTACATACGATTAACTGTTGATACTTAAAGCTTTTCTTTTATCCTGTGATAAACTTTACGTCACAGGTTTCATGGAAAATAAATAATTCTTCACTATTCATATTTGTAAATCGTTACAATGTTTAGTTTACTTTTTTTGTTGTTGATTATGTGGAGGTAATAAAGTATTGACCAATCGGCGCATAAACTGACAAGTCATAATAGATATGGAAAAGGTGCTGACTTGACAATAATAAAAACGTTATATGAATTACTAACACGTTTATATTAAATTTTAAATATGATTAACAGTTGATAATTTAATCTTTTCAGTTGTCCTGTGACAAACTTTTCTTACTACGTTTCATGCAAAATAAATAGCTCTTTGTTATTTACATGTGTAAAAATTACATTTTATTTTTTACACGTTTTGGTAATGTTGTGGTAATAATGTATAACCAAATGGGCGAAGAAAACTGACAAGTCATAATCTTCAATGAAGCTTAAACGGCTTGAAATCACAGATGTGCTTGATATGGATCATATTGCAGGCACATAATTTATTTTTAACGCACTGTTCTGTATTATTTATGTAGTCATAATTGGTGTGCACTATTCAATGCCGCAAGTTAACGCTCGGAACGCTTTTCCGGCGGTTTATAAAAAACCGGCTGACTCCACAGCAATATTTGTGAATACTTCGAACTTCAAACTTCTTTGCCGCAGTATCACTTTATGCTGTGTGTAATTCACTTTTCATACTATTATCATGATTATATCATTATTATTCATGCAAACTTATATAGCGCGCAGCCTAAGCTTGGAGGTTTTCTCATTACACATATATTCGTATATATATAATCAAAATATATAATTTGCTATGTATGCCCGTTCGCACCGCTAAAAAGGAAGCCCTGAAAAAAAATTACTGAATCTAAAATAACACTTTTCGAACGTCCACACAAAATTGTTCAATATTGAAATGAGATTTAAATTTTCTCTCTTTGTCTCTACATTTTCTGATTATTTCGTATGCGGCTTTCAGGCAAAAGGGACAATTACAAAAACTGAAATATATTTACTTTGAAAACCTCCGTCATTTTGACGGGTAGAATACGCTAGTTTCAAATATATAATCGCTATTTGTCCCTCTCTCTCTCTCTCTGCCTCAAGGAAAACCCTTTGCACTAACCCATTGTTTTGAAGGGAAAAATTGGAGGAATCTGGTGACCCCACTTGAATGAATCTGACCCCGACATTAAAGACGAGCCCGGCGTTCTGTCATCGCGCCCCCGGGCGCGGGTCTTCTCTGACGGCGCCCCCAATCAATGGTGCGCGCAAGGCGGGATACCATTTTGTGTGCTTACTCCCGGTGCGAGGGGGCCGGCCAGACCCACGGGCGGAGTCCGGTGGGGGTCACGGTGGCCCACAATCAATGTTTTTGTTGGAGATCTTTGGAGAAACGGACGCACTCGCCTGGAAGCAAAACCTTCTAATCGCCATCGTGGACGCTTCGGAATCTCGTTAATTTTTCACACTTTTTAGCAATACATAAAGAACGACAGTTTGAGAAAAGAAAATTTCGGGAAAAATTCGGCAATGGAGGAGTTGAAGTAGTGAACGGGTGGGAGGGTCGAGCCCCCTGGACAAGGTGTGTGAAAGTTGGTGGGACGTTCTCGAGTGTTTGTTTGCGTGCATGTTTGGCTTTTGATGAGCGTTTGAGGGGGGGATCCTACGGAGCCGCCCCCTTTCAAAAGGCTTGAAAATTCAGAATTCTGCGCCGCCATGTTTATCCAATTAATCTGGTTTCAGAGAGCGACCGGGTTGGGCCTTATGATCACTGACTCGGAGAGGCGTTATTTTCAACTCAAATAACACAATGAGAAATCTTGATATAAACAATGGGAATATCAGCGATCCTTGGACAACTCTGACGTCATTTGATAAGTGCTTGAGCAATTTTTAATAAAGTTAAGGGGAAAGGGTCGATTTGGTAAAAGTATTCACTGTAATGACTTGTTATTTTAAAGTTTTAAAGTCATTTTTAATTATTGTGAAAGGTTAAAGAATCCTATAATTTTTACAGTCTATTTATTTCATAATTATTGTTCAGTAAGCATATTACTATCGGCGGCTGGATATATCGAAGTCAATAGTGCGCTCGCCTCACAAGCTGAGGGGCGTAGGATCGATTCCACGTTAAACCCACTATAAAAATGTTGATGAATGACTAACGCTAAGAAAGTCCTCCGCTGACCTGGGGAGGGATGGGCGCCGCCAGGTCTATCAAGCCCAAGAATGTTCTAATGGAAACATTAGAACCCCTTACGACCTCGTGGTTATAACAACCACGAGGTTATGGGACTTTAAATAAAAAAAAATAAAAAAGCATATTACTTTGGATTTTAATTCTGTATGAGCAGAAACTTATGAAGCAAACTTCCAAAAAGACTGGCTTGGAAAGATCATGCGCAAAACCCTCCAAATGACATCACTTCCTGCATGTGGGCAAATGTTCGTCTTTTAAAAAAAAACGAACACACTAAACTGCCACATCACATAGATATAGGATGCAGAGAATGGTCCTCCTCGATAACTGACTAACAACAAAAACATTCTTCAGAGATCTCAATGTGTGCGTATTTATGAATTGAGTACTGAATTACGCTTATGTATATAATTCATTGTTACGTTAGCACGTGAGTCGGTTTCATTATTATTTGTGACAGAAGGAAAGTCATAAAAATAAATACCGTCAAGCTCAAATGACAACTAAACAAAAAACTCGACCCCCTTAAAAACACGCTCATTATCACCATGTTAAGACATAAATGAATGAGTAAATGTTTATTTTTTTATAAGGGCAGCTAAAAAATTACACAGTAAGAATATCTGTTTCCATTGTAAACTTTAATATTTCTAATGACTCCCGTCTGCTATAATATCAGTAGACAAAATTTGTTCAACGAAAAATATTGTATGCTCAGTAACAACATGTCAGAGTGCTTCTTTAAATAATAAATTTGTTAACATTATTTGTATATTATTATTTCCGAAGGAATCAGAAACGAAAAATGAAATTAATACAAACTTATTTTATTAAATAAATAAATTTATATAAGCTATATCGAAGTCTTGAAGTGCCCGTAAGCGATGAAATCTGCAGCAAAAATGGCCTGTTCATCATCTTCATTGACTTAAAATTAATGAACACCCCATTATGTGGGGTGTCAAGGGGGGGAGGGGGTGCCGGCTCAACGCCATTCGGGTGTTCATTCTCTCTCGCGAGTATCTGTCGAGGTCAGTCCTGGCAGAGGACAAGACAAAAGGGTCATCGCAAGTTAGGGCCTTTAACCCCACGTCTCTCTAAGTCGTCTAAGCCACTCTAAGGGCCCCATCGGCCGGTCGGTGTGTAAAAGGGAAAAAAATAGTTATCGCCCGTTTCCCGCCAATTAAGAACACGCCGCCGGCGCGGAAAAGCGGACGATTGCCCCTGACTCGGATTTCCGATTTTTTCCTTGAACTAATGTTAGTTTTAATTAAGGGCTTCAATGGGGGGCTCTACAACAGGGTGACATTGCCTTGAACTAACGTTAGGCCTTAATTAGGGATCAGGCATGAACAAGAGGAGAATCCTCTCGGTCGATGTGTTCGTAGAGTTTTCGGTTTGGAGAGTAGTGGTGAACGCGTCCATAGTTTCAGGCGGATGACGAGTGGGACGCCAAGTGCCGGTTTCTATGGCGATGCCATCATCTTTTTGAGGGGCAGGGAATAAGATCCGGTTGTGATTTTTATTTTTGCTATTTTAAAGACCATCAAAATCAGGAATAGGTTTCTTCATCCGTACAATCAAATCGTGTGTGGAAATTGAAGCCATTGGTGACAACTAAATTACTCTCAAGATTTTAAAGGTCACTCGGTGAAGCAAAGATGTTTGTATTTCCGTGGTAAAGTAGTCAATTGACAATGAATGAACAAGGATTTTTAAAATAAAATTCTGTATGTTAGTGGGTTTTTTTTTGAAGGATGCTTAAGTGTTCCATGAGAAAACGAAAAATGACAAAAAAACAAGGTGTCAAAACGACAAAGTGACAAAACGATAAGATCTCATAGAAACAAGGTAGATAACTTCAGAACCCTTTAATGAAGTCCCCCTGACTATGTCACTTTGAACATAGACTAAGGTTGTCAGACTCAGCGGCAAAAACTAACAACACTCTTCAGTCAAAATCATTGCCTTTTTTTTCTTCGTTGTCCCATTTTGAACTATTTTTTTCACATTGTCGTTTTGTCACCGTGTCGTTTTGTCACTTGTCGTTTTGACGTTTTGTTACTTGTCGTTTTGTCACCTTGTCGTTTTGTCTGGTTACCGATGCTTAAGATGACTGTCGCATATTAACATAAAAATGCATTCTCAGAATAACAAACGTTTTTTCTTGTTAATGAATAGGTTCTCAAAGCGTTTACAAAAATGTAGCCTCCCTTTCATGTAGAACAGCCATTTTGAAAAACTCTTCTCCGCCTCTGAAATACTTCAGGATGATGACATTGAGCAGCTTCGTGTTTATTTTCTGATGCATCGTTTATATTTTAGCACAATGTGTTACGGCTCTAAAAATATTTATAAGAATAGACGATGTTTATCGGGGAACAATGCGAGGATACAAAGTGTGTTCACCCTATTCCCACAAAACACTCTGATCTTTGATTTTAAAGTGTGAGAAATCATTTTCATTTACTATTGAATGTGTTAAAACTCTTAAAATCCATCGCATATGTTTCTACCCGTCGCATTTTGGCGCTAAATGTCACATCATTTGATGTACTCCATACCACATTCAGCGCCGACTCTGATACCTTACAGTTAGTTGTATATAACTTACCCTTTACGACTGGAAAAAAATATGTACACTTATTGTATTGATACAAAAGAAAAGTTGCAAAAAATACAAAAATAAATAAACATTTGGTCCACTGTCTTCTTTTCATATACTGATAAGATCTACGACTCAACTTTCGTGGTCAGTTGAAAACTAAGTTTGGCCGTTGTGTCACACTCTGCCTTTGTTGTAGCTTGTTGCATGGTGTCAAATGCCATGAAGTCCGGTTGCCCTGGTTGGGCATAAGATCCGAACCCAAACCCTCCTCGTTCTGACTTAACCATTGCCCCCTGGGCATCTTTCTGTTGGTCGTGACCACCGTCCAGTTCGTGGCTGTTGAGTTTTTCAGTTTCGCGCCGCGTGACGTCATGATGAGCATGAGACGTATGTGGAGCTAAAGAGAAAACAAAATGTTTATTTAGAATAATTTAGATCGCTTGTTTTTTTTTCAAATATCTTTATTTCATAATAAAATTCAATTTTGTGTGCGTGTTGAAAAATACACTTACTAACTTTATCGAGAAAAAAAATGTAACATAAATAAACCAATATTTAAATTATAGCTATAAATTGAGGCTAAATCCTGAAAATAACATGCCTCTATTAAAGAATATGTTTTCTTACAAATAAACAAGACAGTGTAATAAAATGTCGCATTCATCTGATCTGTCTCAGATGTACTTTAAGTCCTACATATTTTATAGACAGTCATAACCATTATAACGCTAGATTTTGTAACAATCTTGACTGATTTTATAGTGTCAATGGAAAAAAACCAACATTAATTGACGACTAAACATGCAGTGATGTAGCGTAGGCTCGCCTAGCTTCCACTGAATGTGTTGTAGCAGTCCGTAAGGGAAAAACTTCCTTGCTGGAGTTATTTCCATGACCGAACGCTCATCACTTTCAGTGTGTAAATGTCAAGAAAATACACTTCCCTTACTCGGTAACCAGTTTGACTCAGGGGGCCCTGCCTGCGCAACAGTCGAGACCTGGCCGTGTCCCCTGTCGGGGATTGGTAGCGAATGTCTGACCATAGCCCCGTACAGTCCATACTCAGCCATGATGGAGCTTGGACCCCAGGTCTTCTCGGTCTTTCTCCACTTGGCTCTACGGTTCTGGAACCAAACCTGAAGTAAAAAGGCAATGAGTAGAACTGAAATCTCTGGAACAAAAGCTGCAGTAGAAGGTCATGACTAGAACTGACATCATGGAACAAAAGCTGCAGTAGAAGGTCATGACTAGAACTGACATCATTGAACAAAAGCTGCAGTAGAAGGTCATGACTAGAACTGACATCATTGAACAAAAGCTGCAGTAGAAGGTCATGACTAGAACTGACATCATTGAACAAAAGCTGTAGTATAGGAGGTCATGAATAGAACTAGGAATGACATGTCTTAAACCAGACTTACACGACTTGGTCGTTACTAGAACTGATTCTGTTCCTTATCAATGCGAGACGGCAGTTGAAAAATAAAAGGAAACTAGTGATGGACATTAATCTACTTAGTAAATTTATTTATGTCAAATAAAAAAAAATTGTTGGTTTTAAATTAATCTATAACAAGATTTGTCATCAAAAATTACATCTCTAATGACAATCATTAAAATCAGTTTTGATAACGGCACATAAAATATATAAAAAATAATAAAAACAACCCGTAAAAAACCAAGTTTTTGACTATAAATCCTTTACGTATGAGACGTAACTAAAAGAATGTTCATTATAACACGCAGCGCAAGACCATCCAAAAATACAAAATTGCAGTTGTGTCGTAAAACGTGTTTAATATAATGCGCACCGATCAGGAATAGGTTTATAAAAAGTGTTGTCAGTAAAATACGCACCTTATTGCGCGACAGATTCATTACTGGAGAATATTCGAAACTGACAAGAGTAACACCATTAGTTAAATCATTAAACCTTGAAACACTAGAGGATAGAAGAACCAAGAGCAAAGTAGTAATCATACATAAAGCAATTAATTCTAATTTAGAAATACAACACAAAGATAACTTAATACAACCCTCAGATAGACATAAGGATAAAAACACCTTTCTTATTCCGTATGCAAGAACAAACACATACAAGTTTTCCTTCTTCCCGTCCGGAATTCGGGCGTGGAATGGGTTGCCTGAAGAATCCAGGAAAACCAACACTTTATCAACATTTAAATCTCTAATAAAAATGCAGGACTAAACACAAACCATAGATAAGCGTAGGACGCAATAATCTTCTGTATAGAAGGAGCGTCTGTAAACAGATAAGATAAGATAAGATAAGACAGAAAGGTTTGTCAATATAATACGCACCGCGACGCTCTATCTCAAAAAATAGCATGATACATAGGAATAAATAAAATAATCTAAAAAATCAATAATTTAATTACGGTACATGCGATCGATCTGAAATTTTTATACATTGTTTTTATCATCGGTACAAAACTGCCTGCAAAATTTCAGCTCGCTATCTTGCGAGCAAGTGGGTTAAAAATCGATCAAAAGTTTTGGCGACAAGGTCGGTCGGCCGCAGACACCACGAGTTAATATAAAGGATTTAAAAAGAGACAAATACCAACACTCAGTAAAAATATCTAACATACTCATGGAATTCTTTAAAAAGAAAGAAAGAAAGAAAGAAAGAAACATCAACTTTAAATTTTTTAAAACTGTAAAAAAACAAGTTTTTGACTATAAATCCTTTATGTACGAGAAGTAACTAAAAGAATGTGTATGATAATACGCAGCGAAAGACCATCCAAAAATACACAATTGTAGTTGTGTCGTAAAACATGTTTAATATAATGCGCACCGATCAGGAATATGCTTATAAAAAGTGTTGTCAATAAAATACGCACCTTATTGCGAGACAGAAAGGTTGTTCAATATAATACGCACCGCAACACTCTATATAAAAAAATAACATGATACATAGGAATAAATAAAATAATCTAAAAATTCAATAATTTAATTACAGTACATGCGATCGATCTGAAATTTTGATACATAGTTTTTATCATCGCCACAAAACTGCCTGCTAAATTTCAGCTCGCTAGCTTACGAGGAAGTGGGTTAAAAATCGATCCAAATTTTTGGCGATCGACAATCAAGCAAGCAATCAAGGTTTCAAACAAACAGACACCACGAGTTAATATAAAGGATTTTAAAAAAATATGTACTTTTTGTTTTTAAAGACTTAATTTTCCGATCACTTTGCATCGTAGTTCCGCTTTTTTTTGCGAACTTCATCTAGAAAATTTGTAGAAAACTATTTAAACACTATTTTATGTCAAATCAATGTCGTAAATAAATACAGTCCAAAGGAGCGGCCAAATTAATTTTTTTTTAAATTCAAGAAAGTGTGTATGGGGGGGGGGAGTTGAACAACTTTGGCCAACTATTCTTGAACAAAATAAATGAAAGTACATTTAGGTAAGATTTTGAGAATCAATTGCAATACGTTTTAATGTCTGGATTAAAAAATAATTTACGTGCGGGGGCTGTGGAGAAGGAGGAGGAGGGTGTGGTAAAGGAGGAGGGTGTGGTGAAGGAGGAGGGTGTGGTGAAGGAGGAGGGTGTGGTGAAGGAGGAGGGTGTGGTAAAGGAGGAGGGTGTGGTAAAGTAGCATGACGACCTTTAACACTGTTTTATATTTCACTTTATTGGTCTTGTAGGAACATTAGTAACCTGGGTCTTTTACTCCCCAGGAATCAACAGGAATGTTATTGTGTGTTAATAACACTGAGACTACCGTTGGAGAATGCACTAATCTGAAATATCTGTAAAGTTATATATAAGGCGGCTCAGGGACATATTTATAGGCCACGCTGAGAACTGAACACACTTTTTTGTTTTCTAAAGTAATAAAAAAATTTTTAAACCCGTAAAAGCCAAAGTATTTTTACTATAAATCCTTTATGTTTGAGACATAACTAAAAGTATTGATTATGTTCTATATAATACGCACCGCGCGACAGACTATCATAAACATTTACATGCTACATAGAGATACATAGAGATAATCTGAAAATTCATTAATTTAATTATAGTTCATTACGTCGATTTGACATTTTGATACATCATTTTTATTGTCACCACGAGTCTGCCTGCAAACGTTCAGCTCGATAGCATATGGTGGAGTGCGTTAAAAAATTGATCCAAAATTTTTGCGACCAGCAATCAAGCAGACATATAAGGGATTTTTTAAAAGGCATCTGATTTATCAGGCGACCACAAGGTGACCATCATTTAATTATGGAATCACAGAAAGCCTAATATTTATTTTTTTTCATACTTGAAATGTTAAGAAAATCCCCATTCTAAAGCAAAAAGAATTTCTCAATTTCAGTTTTTTGCTCCTTTCTTTTATCTCAAAATAGCCATGAGAGAGCAGACTTCTAAGAGGATCTTTCACCCCGCTCTGCCATTGCCTGAAATTCTGCTCCAGGAAGATTTGATCTCACTTCCCGTCTCTTGTTCCAAAGAATTTCCTCCACATTTGTGTTTCTGTGAGTAGGTGGAAATATTTATTTCTTCAAAGCCCCAGCAACCACCACCAGATGACATGACGGCATTTCCCGTTGCAATGCTTGCCAATCTCCACCACTGCAGTAAGTGGCCGTATAACACAACCGGCTTGTCCACAGATCCTTAGCGAGGAATGCGCACCGTTCATAACCGAAGAAGCGCACCACCAGCTTCACGTGCCGGGGAACACTTCCGTTTCTCATCAACTTCCACCCGTGACGTTTAAATGGCTAATTTTTTTAATCTGCGAATGGAGAATTGGACCGTCTGCTCCCCCCCCCCTTTCCACCTTCACTTTCCAGTAAAGCTCATTGTGCAGCTTCGCTGCTTGATTTTTATTTTTTTTTAAAGTGGATGATAAAGATTTAACAGCTTAATTTGTGTATGAAGAAAGATTTATATTTAGATTTGCAAACCATTTCATGAAGTTTAAAAGAACAAACATTATAATAATAAACCCTTAAAACTGGTTTAAACGTTGCTAAATAAGTTATTGCGTTTTGTATAAGCCTTCTTGAGAAGTCAATATTTGTATCAATTCTTATTCTTTGGTATTATTTATTTTTTAAAATCTTATTTATCCAGAATGTTTAAAGTTTATGAAGCCTAACAACTGAAATGCACATTATATATATATATATATATATATATATATTAGGTAAATGAGGACATAATGTAACGGGAACTCGGTTAGTCATGTGTACACATACAACTCAGTGGAGCCCTTTATCAGTGTGCTTTGGCCTTTATTATGTCAAACTGTTAATTAAGAAAAGCAAAAAGTGTAAGCGGACGGGCACAATATTGCGTAACGAGAAAAACAATGTCGTTCATGCCTGGGAGCACGAGTTTAATAAAAAAGATAAATAAATATTTAAAAAAGCAACATTCTGTATTTCACCCTCGACTTTGTGTAAAAACAAATAATATTTATATGTATATTAATATTGCTCTCCTGAGAATCGAACGAGCATCCATTCCATCAGTTTGGTAAGTTTTACATCGTCTCAGACAAATAATATATATATATATATTAATTAGGGGTCTACCGATATATCGGCTGGCCGATATATCGGTACCGATATCTCGGTACCAATTGCAATATCGGTATCGGTAGCATGTAAAGGTCCCGATATTGACGTCACCGATATTTCATAATAAGTGACATTTTGACCCCAAAAAAAAACGGAAACAAAAAAAATATCATTTAGATTTACAATATCTCGACAAATTAATATATCGACCCCGATACCGGTATTGAAATAGTCAAAAGAGTCCTAGTATTAATATGTGCAGCCACGATACAGTGTGCCATGTGCTTTGATATTGTGTAGGTATCGGCCGATTTTCGTATACTCCGAAATACTGTGTAAATAGTGCCGATGCCAAGTATACCGTAATTGCTCTAATAATAAATGTATAACATGTAAACATTATGTTCACGTAAGTGCTCTAATAGCAAAGATGCACGCAGAATCGCACATGTCTAAAACATTTCGTTTCGTATGGAATAACAAAATGTACCGTGTGAAGACTTGTTGTCATTGGCAACCATTCAAGCTTCAGCCTCATTTTCACTCTATTACTATTGTACTTTGTTCTCATTGTTTCATTCATAAAAGGTGGCCGTGTGCAAAAGCCATTAAGCTATTGGTTAGAATTAATAATTATGAGTCAAGGTTGAAGTTTCAAAAGGAGTACCTAATATGCTTGTACATTTTTACAAAGGACGGTTCGTTTTGTTATGAGTCCCATGTAGGTCATGATCTGGAACTTGTAAACACATCGGAAACTTCCTTTCCGGAAAAAAATCGGTAATTTCGGCAAAACTGGATATCGCTAGACCACTTAATTATAAGATATAAATAATTACGAGTGATAACTTTAAGAATGACGTCATCAAATATGACCGCTGTTATTTTTGTCATAACAAATACTCATATCGGCACTCATATCGGAAAAAATATCGGTAATATCGGCAAAAATGCTTATCGGTAGACCCCTAATATAAAATATAAATAATTAGGAGTGATAAATTTAAGAATGATGTCATCAAATAAGACCGCTGGTTTTTGTCCTAACAAATATTCATATTGGAAAAAAATATCGGTATTATCGGCGAAAATGCCTATCGGTAGACCCCTAATATAAAAGATAAATAATTACGAGTGATAAATTTAAGAATGACGTCATCAAATATGACCGCTGGTTTTTGTCCTAACAAATACTCATATCGGCACTCATATCGGCAAAAAAAAATATCGGTAATATCGGTATCGGCAATATCGGCAAAAAGGCATATCGGTAGACCCCTAATATTAATATTGCTCTCCTGGGAATCGAACGAGCCTCCATTCCATCAGTTTGGTAAGCTTTACATCGTCTCAGACAAATAATTGTTGCTTACTAAATTGATGCCTTAGGACAACCTACTGTCAAGTATTCAAAAAGTAACAGCGTTTATTAATTTTTTTAAAAACCCAAAACAATAACAAAACAAAAACCAGTTGAAAAATCTCCACCACTCAAGAGTTTTTGGTGACGGCAGAAGCAGATAATGATAAAGGAATATTTACGTTTCGTTTTATAAAAAGAGAATCACGTATTTTTGCAGGTATTAGTTAGTAAAAATAAGAGCATATACAATATATAATACGATCAACAAAGCCCGTCCAAGGACGTTCCGCCACCGTAGCAGTAGTGATTAACAGGAGTGATACACTTCAAGATGGGAACACAGTACTGAATGATGACCCCCCAAAAAAAACTGCACAAATAAAAACAACCCGTAAAAAACCAAGTTTTTGACTATAAATCCTTTACGTATGAGACGTAACTAAAAGAATGTTCATTATAACACGCAGCGCAAGACCATCCAAAAATACAAAATTGCAGTTGTGTCGTAAAACGTGTTTAATATAATGCGCACCGATCAGGAATAGGTTTATAAAAAGTGTTGTCAGTAAAATACGCACCTTATTGCGCGACAGAAAGGTTGTTCAATATAATACGCACCGCGACGCTCTATCTCAAAAAATAGCATGATACATAGGAATAAATAAAATAATCTAAAAAATAAAAAATTTAATTACGGTACATGCGATCGATCTGAAATTTTGATACATTGTTTTTATCATCGGTACAAAACTGCCTGCAAAATTTCAGCTCGCTATCTTGCAAGCAAGTGGGTTAAAAATCGATCAAAAGTTTTGGCGACAAGCAAGCAAGGAAGGTCGGCCGCAGACACCACGAGTTAATATAAAGGATTTAATAAAAACAACCCGTAAAAAACCAAGTTTTTGACTATAAATCCTTTACGTATGAGACGTAACTAAAAGAATGTTCATTATAACACGCAGCGCAAGACCATCCAAAAATACAAAATTGCAGTTGTGTCGTAAAACGTGTTTAATATAATGCGCACCGATCAGGAATAGGTTTATAAAAAGTGTTGTCAGTAAAATACGCACCTTATTGCGCGACAGAAAGGTTGTTCAATATAATACGCACCGCGACGCTCTATCTCAAAAAATAGCATGATACATAGGAATAAATAAAATAATCTAAAAAATCAATAATTTAATTACGGTACATGCGATCGATCTGAAATTTTGATACATTGTTTTTATCATCGGTACGAAACTGCCTGCAACATTTCAGCTCGCTATCTTACGAGCAAGTGGGTTAAAAATCGATCAAAAGTTTTGGCGACAAGCAAGCAAGCAAGGTCGGCCGCAGACACCACGAGTTAATATAAAGGATTTAAAAAAACAACCCGTAAAAAACCAAGTTTTTTACTATAAATCCTTTACGTATGAGACGTAACTAAAAGAATGTTCATTATAACACGCAGCGCAAGACCATCCAAAAATACAAAATTGCAGTTGTGTCGTAAAACGTGTTTAATATAATGCGCACCGATCAGGAATAGGTTTATAAAAAGTGTTGTCAGTAAAATACGCACCTTATTGCGCGACAGAAAGGTTGTTCAATATAATACGCACCGCGACGCTCTATCTCAAAAAATAGCATGATACATAGGAATAAATAAAATAATCTAAAAAATCAATAATTTAATTACGGTATATGCGATCGATCTGAAATTTTGATACATTGTTTTTATCATCGGTACGAAACTGCCTGCAAAATTTCAGCTCGCTATCTTGCGAGCAAGTGGGTTAAAAATCGATCAAAAGTTTTGGCGACAAGCAAGCAAGCAAGCAAGGTCGGCCGCAGACACCGCGAGTTAATATAAAGTCTTTAATAAGAAAAACCCGTAAAAAACCAAGTTTTTGACTATAAATCCTTTATGTACGAGAAGTAACTAAAAGAATGTTCATTATAATACGCAGCGCCAGACCATCCAGAAATACAAAATTGAAGTTGTGTCGTAAAACATGTTTAATATAATACGCACCGATCAGGAATATGTTTATAAAAAGAGCTGTCAATAAAATACGCACCTTATTGCGCGACAGAAAGGTTGTTCAATATAATACGCACCGCGACGCTCTATCTCAAAAAATAGCATGATACATAGGAATAAAAAAAATAATCTAAAAAATCAATAATTTAATTACGGTACATGCGATCGATCTGAAATTTTGATACATTGTTTTTATCATCGGTACGAAACTGCCTGCAAAATTTCAGCTCGCTATCTTGCGAGCAAGTGGGTTAAAAATCGATCAAAAGTTTTGGCGACAAGCAAGCAAGCAAGCAAGCAAGGTCGGCCGCAGACACCACGAGTTAATATAAAAGATTTAAAAATAACTCGTTTTGAACGTCCGCTTAAATTTGTACAATATGTAAAAAAAAATTAATTAATTTTCTCAGCTAGTGATTGGCTGTAGGAGTCTGTAAGAGTTTGAGAGACCAATCGCTATCGATGACCGGACAGAAAATTGCCTTTCATTATTATAGAATAGGTAGAATTTCCAAAATCTGTGATAAAATACTACAAGAAAATTTGATGGAAATATTTTTATCTGTTTGACGGAAGTTTTAGTTTTATTTGATAGATCTACCGTGCAAAATATGGGGGTGGGGTGGACAATAAACTATGCTAACATAGTTCATGGGCGTCATTGAGCAATGGCATATCAACATAGTTCATGGGCGTCATTGAGCAATGGCATATCAACATAGTTCATGGGCGTCATTGAGCAATGGCATATCAACATAGTTCATGGGCGTCATTGAGCAATGGCATATCAACATAGTTCATGGGCGTCATTGAGCAATGGCATATCAACATAGTTCATGGGCGTCATTGAGCAATGGCATATCAACATAGTTCATGGGCGTCATTGAGCAATGGCATATCAACATAGTTCATGGGCGTCATTGAGCAATGGCATATCAACATAGTTCATGGGCGTCATTGAGCAATGGCATATCAATGGAAGACCCACGGACCACTTGTGAACAGATTGGAATTCTTATATCAGTTAAAGTGTTTAACTTGAATGCATGTTATGTTAAGAAACTTTATTGAAGGATGTGTATTAAGGAAATTAAAGCATTCTTGGGCGGGTATTTTAAGCCCTTCCCCACTATATCACTATATAATTTGTACATATACCCATGCAGCGATTTCCATTTATTCTACTATAAATTCAATGTAATGTATATGTTTTTTAAAAACTTAAATATGTAATGTTCATCGTTCAGGATTAGCATTCACAGAATCAAACATCGGTGTTAACTTAATAACGATATTATTTCATTGGTTATTTACATCAAATATTAGACTTGTATAATACTTAATTTGTCCTGTACATCAAATAATTCTATTGAAATATTTCGGGTAAGCGCAGGTTTAAAAACCAGAAGAATGAAACCATGCATACGCAAATAAGTTTTGGCCAATAGATATTCAACAGCTATAACTTTTTTTTTAAACTTTCTTTTATGGCCTTACTCTCCTAAGATACCCCAAGCGGTTGGGTTGGTACGATTATTTCGGCAATGTTTTTACCATCACCGGAAATGACCGAACTGTCTGTCGCCCACCGGATGTGAGCTCAACGCTGAAGTGACGTGCAGTTATTTTCTTTTTCCAGTTGTCAGGATGTCCTCGCCCTCGCACCTCATAGATGCATGCTCGATCCCCTCGCTTACAATCCCCGTCATTAATTCATTAATTGACATGGTAGCTAACCGCGGACCTCTCGTGCCACGTGGAGGCGTCATTTGCGGGCTGAAGGGACCACCCTGGAGGTCCCGCAGAGTCCGCTGCAGATGGTCAAGGAGTCGGCGCGAACAGGGGCGTGACTTTCGGGGTAGCCAACAATCGGCCGAGTGCTAACAAGTGGACGGTGTAATTATCTCTGAATGGACTGTTTGACTCGCCAATTTAGGACGCAGTGTGTGACACGGGATCAAGTGCCAAGGGAAAGAAGGAAATAAAAAGACTCTTCGTTATGTGGACGACGTTCAAATTTGTGCTATTTTTTTTTAATAAACGCTTTTACTTCGGACAGTTGAGTTGGTAAAAAAAATAATTTAAAAAAAAATTTAAATTTCCTTTTTAAAAAATGTTGGTGTATTGCGTAGAATAGTAGAGAAAATGCGGGAACAATTCTGCAACACACAACAATTTGAGAAATTCCTTAGCTATCCGTGAAATGTTGAAGCCGATGTACGAAAATTACTAGTGAACAATTTTCTTTAGCGAACATTTAAATCAAACGCTGAGTTTTCAAGACCCAAACGCTCATTAGGATTTTTTTTTAAAAATAGTAATAAAATACTGCGCTTGCGTGTGGGTATTCCCCGAGTTTTTCACGGGCTTTGCGGCAGTTATTAGTAGGCTTTTTACTGGCCACCCGAGGGACACATTGGTTTTGCCTACTGAACACTTAATATCTGAAGGACACCTCGTGAATAAAAAAAGAATCCACTGATGTATAATAAGTCATAGATTTAACAGATGGATTGTGAGAACAATATCGCTGTCGCATGTGACTAATCGGTTTCAACAACATGCAAAAGTCAATATCAGACAAATAAAAACTGCTCATGTATCTTTAAGACGTTGGTTCTGCTGAATATTTCAACCAATTTTAATGGGGATAGATTTGGGATATACTGCTACCTATTGCTCATGTCAGTTTCAGATTTGTTCGGAGATTGTGGGAAAAAAAATTAAAGTGGGGGGGGGGAGGAGGGGGGATGTCACTGAATCTTGAGTATAAAATGTACTTTTTTTTCTTTTTCTGGCTTTTAATTTGTAAAATTCGACAATCGTCGTATTTTTTTAATACTTGATGTTTTTTTTTATCAAATAGACCTGGATTATTTACGCTCTGAAGACAATGCATTGAAATAAACACATTGTTTGTGCTTTCGGAAAATATCAGCAGCTAATTTAAACATGAATATTTTGCAGTTTTCTTCCTTCACATTATGTTGTAAATTATCACATTTTTTCCCCATTAATTTGATTTTTTCAGGGGTTGGGGTGTGGGGTTGGGTGTTGGGGGCGGGGGGGGGGAGGGGAATTAACCTAAGTTTTGACAGCTCCAACTGAAAGCTATAACCAGGTGTGTAAATTTTATCTGCTACCCTCCACCCTCCCCCCCCTTCCCTCACGCAACACCTGTTGATCAGTTTCAAGATCTTATTCAAGCTTCAGGCTGCACATCTTGGCTTTAAACAACTGAATGGATTGAGAACCGCTAGTTTTTAGATGTTGTATCCCTTCAACTTGGACACCTTTGTGGTCATTACAGACCAATGGAGGGGGCATAAGCCGCATCTCTCACGGGGCGGACAAGAGAATAAGACGATAACTCATGTATGTCTTTTGTAGATCTGGACCGGGACCCGCCGGTAAGTCTCCCGGACCAGGACCTGCCGATAGGTCTCCCGGACCAGGACCCGCCGGTAAATCTCCCGGACCAGGACCCGCCGTAAGTCTCCCAGACCAGGACCTGCCGGTAAGTCTCCCGGACCAGGACCTGCCGGTAAGTCTCCCGGACCAGGACCTGTCGGTAAGTCTCCCGGACCAGGACCTGTCGGTAAGTCTCCCGGACCAGGACCTGTCGGTAAGTCTCCCGGACCAGGACCTGCCGGTAAGTCTCCAGGACCAGGACCTGCCGGTAAGTCTCCCGGACCAGGACCTGCCGGTAAGTCTCCCGGACCAGGACCTGTCGGTAAGTCTACCGGACCAGGACCTGCCGGTAAGTCTCCCGGACCAGGACCTGCCGGTAAGTCTCCCGGACCAGGACCTGCCGGTAAGTCTCCCGGACCAGGACCTGTCGTTAAGTCTCCCGAACAAGGACCCGCCGGTAAGTCTCCCGGACCAGGACCTGTCGGTAAGTCTCACGTACCAGAAATGATAGATTATATAGCGGTGTACACGGCTCAAGAGTTATTTTTTATAATTTTATTTCTTACCATTTTCAACATAACCGATCATTTACTCAATGGTTAAAGTCTAACTATTTATTACTTCAGACATTTAACCTACACTACCATACATATTATTCGCCAACCTTGAAAGTTACACCCAAAAAAATACTACCCACACCCATACCCCAGGAAGAATCCACCTACACACCTTCTTCCCCCCCCCCGCAGCTATATAAAAAAATTGTTATATTCATTGTTGTTATATTCATTGTTGTTATATTAATTGTTGTTATATTTAATGTTGTTATATTCATTGTTGTTATATTCATAGTTGTTATATTTAATGTTGTTATATTCATTGTTGTTATATTCATTGTTGTTATATTTATTGTTGCTAAATCTATTGTTGTTATATCCATTGTTATTATATTTAGTTTTCTTATATTCATTGTTGTTATATTCATTGTTGTTATATTCATTGTTGTTATATTTAGTGTTCTTATATTCATTGTTGTTATATTTATTGTTTTTATATTCATTGTTAAATTTTTAAACTCACTTTTTTTTTACCGATTTTATTTTGAAAATAATTGCTACCCGAAAAAAAGAGAAAAATATGCTTAATAATTTTTTTGCAATACAAAATTTTTGTATAGATCTATGACAAATATGACCATTGCACTAAATCTTTAAGCCCAAATTTGCTAGGTTTATTCAAACAAATGAAAACTTCGACGTCAATAGACATGAAAAAATATAAACAATTTAAGGATGTAATTTATTTTAAAATTTTAGTAAGTAAATACTGTCTTTGCATGATACACCAGGAGCTTCCACAACTACCACAACATCAAACACAACTTCCCTAAATCTACTAACATACGCAACAGTGTCACAGTTGAGGGAAAAGAAAAGAAATTGCAGGAGGGACAAATCTTGTCATTAGTTATCGGTCTTGCAATGGACTCACATCCCGCCATTTAATAAAGGTTGTGAGGGGGGGGTAGGAAAAAAAAGAAAAAAGAAAACTGGACGGAATCGCCAGTTGTTGACGGTTGAATAGCCCGAACCTGTCATGGCCAAACTGGCATTTAGGTATGTGTGATGTGTCATGATGACCAGATAATGGAGCCACAGTGCGACCCAGTCCAACAATTATTGTTATCACTTTGTGGACCGGCGGATGCATGGGGACGCCATGAGGACCTCAGTCCTGTCAATATGGAATCATTTTTTTTTCTACGTCTGTTGTCAAAATATATTACATAACTACCGCGACACTAACACGTACACACAAAAAAGCTAATTGGTAAAATCAGCAACCTCACAATTAAGCATTTGATGCTTCGCTTCGGCTCTAACTACACAAGACCAACGTCGGATAACGGCCGTGAGGGTGGAAGGTGGGGGGGGGCGTTATTTTGTATATACTTTTAACGCCCCGCTCCTGTCGTTAACTGTCACCGCCTTTCAATTCTACTTGACATTAATGTCTTTGACATGTGTTTTTAAAATAGTTTGCCTTTGTACGGTTATATTTATATTTATGTTTCTATATGTTAAAAATGAATTTGGACACTAAACTTACTTTTTTTTTAAATTCATATATTAGTTGGGTTCACAAAGAATTGTATCTTAAATTTAGACCAGGATTGCGGATATTTATTCGGATATAGAAATTTAACGACTTTAAATAAAAAAACAAACAAACAACAAAAAAAAACATTAGTTAAACTTTATGAAGTCACCGACAGGAGAGTATCCGGTACAGTCACTACAGACTTCCAGAAACATTTTCAGATCCCGAATATGATTGACAATGTAAAAGTTTGTGTTTTATTAACTCCACATTTAACGGCCATGATCATACAGGCAGTGGCGTAGCTGGGGGGGGGCGGTGGGGCGGTCCGCCCCGGGCACACTCATTTAGGGGCGGCATTTGTGGGCATTTGAAAAGCACAACCATTTCCGACAATCGCCCTTTTTCTTTTGAAACGGGAAAACCAAGGTGAAATAAAAATATTTGTAATTTCGAGTCTTAATTAACGGATTCGCACAACATTTGTTTGATTACATAGTGGATATTATAACTAACGCAAAACCGTTCAAAAATTTTATATCGCTCAAAAAACGTATCCATTTGTTAGGAAAACTAAGCGGTATAACTAACGCAAAACCGTTCAAAAATTTTATATCGCTCAAAAAACGTATCCATTTGTTTGGAAAACTAAGCGGTATAAGACACAGATCACCATTTTATAAGAAAGCTACCCCAAAAACACATCACCACTGGGACGAATAATGTGTGCTATTAATATCGACACGACAGTTTTTATGTGCAATTTCGACATTCGCAGAATGATGCGCGAACAAGTACCTACAAGGCATGGTGGTTCAAGTATTGTGTTTAACTTGCAAGTAGTAATTTATATTACTGTTTCAGTTTTCAGTAAATTATTTTAAGGTAAGTTATTAAAAATTAAATTTATTTTGTTTTTATTCCATTAAAGTAGCACAAATAATTTTTATTTTTCATTAAAATACGGTTATTCATTAAGCATGTTACGCCTATCCAATTAAAGTAATGTGTAAATAATTTGAATTCGTATATTTTATGGAAAATTATTAAGATTTCTGGCAAGAATATGTAAATATTCAAATTTGTCTGTTAATAAACGCCACAATAGGCATAATAATTTCGAAAAAGACAAACTTTAAAATTTCAAGCGTCTTGGAAAAATTGACATCTGAAAAAGTAACTAGAATAACGAGATCAGATGCAATCTATTTCTTTTCTATGTTATGTCGATTTATGGGAATCCGTCATTTTTTTCAAAATTAATGCAAAGCCATAGCATGGAACAAAGAGATGTGCTAATACAAAATTCTGTTATATCAGCTAAACAATTTGTGAAGAGATGAAGATATCAACTGAACGCGAGTTTGAAGGTTAAAAAATATGAGTAGTGAAAATTCAGAAGACGTGGTTCTATCTTAGAACGAGACGTACAACGGGAAATGTTTTTATACATCAATGGAATTATAAAAGAAATAACGCTTTGATGAGTTGCGTGTCCTTGCAAGAAAATATTCGTACAAGTCACCTACTAAATGAAGCATTTGAACATCAAATAAATTACTTTATTGACATTGATAAAGAACACTTTAATATGGATAGAAAAAGGATCCAGGTTTTTATGGCTGTACCTACACTACAAGAAGAGGCATCGTGTTAGAAAAACGGGGGAAAAGTCACCCTTGATCTTTTAAAATTTATTCAACAGTATAGATCGGAAAATTGTGTACCCAACATTGTAATTTTGCTATGAATTTTTTCAACTATTGCTATCAGTGTCGCTAGTTGTGAAAGGAGTTCTCCAAACTGAAGTTGATAAAAATTTATCTTCGTTCCACAATGAGCAATTAAAGACAACAAAATCTTGCAATATTGTCCATAGAACAAGATATTACAAATAATTTTAATTTTGATAGCATAATACACGATTTTTGTATTATGAAAGTTAAGAAATTAAAATTAAATGTATAAATATGTTTACATACTAATGTTTACAATTTCTTTGTTTGTAAAGAAAAATCATCAATATTCATTCAACATATATAATTCCCGTATTGGATGTAATGCTTCTTGGATGTAATGCTGATTTGTTCAATAGTGCGCACCAAACATTACTGCACCAAATATAACTCTTTTCGAACGTTCCGCATAAAATTGTTCAAGATGATAATAAATGAATCAAATAAAAATAAATTAAATAAATGAAAGTTCTGTATTACGTTATTTTTTAATCTGGTGTGTATTTATTTTGAAAACTTCCGTCATTTTTGACAGGTGATACGCTAGTTTATTTATAAATAAAAAAATAAAAGAATAGTAATGGTAATGTTTTTTTTGGTTTTTTTGTGTGTAAATTTGGAATATGTTTTGTCTCATATGGGAGGGGGGGTGACCATCGACCTCATTAACTTTCTTGTGGCCTTTAAAAAAAGTATCTTGTATTTTTATAAATGTGTATTTATAGGTATATAATCTTATGCGGCCTCTTTTATTACTGCTTAAATAAATATGGCATACAATGGTAAACATTTCCCCACCTTTACTTCGTTTCAATTACTATTATTTATTCATGTTTATTAATTTTTAAAAACCATAATATAATCGACTAAGTGGCCGTCCATAAATGACATCAAACTATTTTGGCCGATTGTTCAACCCACCCCCCTAGTCACACGTCGTCACAAAAACTTAGACCCCTTCTTCAATAAGACGTCACAAAACTTTGACCCCCCCAACATAAAAACTGCATTTTCTGTTTGAAAATGAGCATGTTTCAAATTAAATTTTTGCACTTCAAGTATGTTTTAGCGTAACGCTGCATTCTAATATCGTAACAAGCGTTTCACATAAACGTCATTAAATAAAGTGTCAGTAATCAAATATTTAAGTGGAAATTTATTTTTAAGTCGCGCGTTTTGACGTTACGTCACATTTCTTAAACACCCCCTCGTCACAAACGTGTGACTCCCTCTTCCCCCCCCCCAGGTGGTTTCGTCATTTATGGACGGCCCCTAAAAAGGCGGCATATTGGAGACCGCCCTGGGCGGCAAAAGTTCTAGCTACGCCACTGCATACAGGCATTTACTGCGTGCCGCGAATTAATCGTTTGTCCCTCGCCTCAAATCCGGGCTTGTCAAATAGTTCTCCGATTTCCAGATCTGCAAGCTAAAGATGTGCAATGTCACGTGGGACAATGGGAGGCCTGCTGCCTTACTTCTGTGATTACGAGATACGGACCTAATTTCTGTAAAATAACTTTTCACTATTATTTCTTTTGTTATTTACCCTGGGATCTACCGTATCCTTATTGCGTTGTTTGATGTTATTTTAATTGGTGGCTAACGGCCCGGTAACGGTTGATGTTGGGTCGTAATGTCTGTATGCAGTTTTGTGTAATGATTTTTATTTAATAAGCTTCAGATATAAGCTTCATCACTGCACGCAGCATCTGTTCATTACATGGGCACTTACAAAGTCATCTTTCCCTTGGAACCTTAACGAGTAAATATCTTAATTGTAAGGAAATTATAATTAACTCTATGTGTCCCATTTAGAAGTATTAACAAATTAATCAAATCTAAGCTTTCAAGCGGGATTTTAAAAAAAAGGGGAGATTAAAAGGCCTTTATTACCTCATCTAAACAACGAAGTGGGTTAACAAATAAAGTATACCGACGGCGCGCAAGTTTTATTTCACAACTCTGCATTAATAATCTGCCCAACACCGGGATATTTATAAACGAAATGAGTTCAAATATCTATAAAAATTATTATTTATTTTTTTAAAGTTTCTTTAATAACATGTATAGAGTTATTAAATGGACTCTTTTCGTCAAAATTTAACAATGCTTAAGTATTAGTTTTGAATATGAATTCAAGTCAATTGTAATTATTATTTTTTTCATGCTTAGTCAACTCGCCTGTTGATTAATGTGTGATAGCAATGGAAATGGAATGTTTGTGACACTACGTTCTTAAGACGGGCTCACCTGTATGCGGTCCTACTCTATGTCAGTAAGCCTGGCTCACCTGTATGCTGTCCTACGCAATCTTCGTAAGCCTGGCTCACCTGTATGCTGTCCTACACTATCTTCGTAAGCCTGGCTCACCTGTATGCTGTCCTACACTATCTTCGTACGCCGGGCCCACCTGTATGCTGTCCTAAAATATGTTGCTATACCAGGCTCACCTGTATGCGGTCCTCGGGAAGGTCTGTCCTAGCAGATAGAATCTCACGTGCATACACATCCGGGTATCGGGCCTTGTTGAAAGCCTGCTCCAGCTGTTCAAGCTGCTGGCTGGTGAAGATTGTTCTGAGACAGATTAAAGACAAAGTTTTGTAATACATTTAACTTAAGGATGTGGTAGACACCAAGCTGCAGGCTGATGAAGTTGGTTCTGTGACAGAGTAAAGATAAAGTTTTGTCTAGATTTCTAGTTTTTGTTATTTAAAAAATAGCCATAATCTAGGTTTTTATTTAAAAAATGTAATTAAACTATGTCAAAGTAAAAATATTATTAAATATGTGCAAATAATATCCTAAATAAATTCGATGTTTCAAAAATAAAGTTAAGCAGCAGGTGGCAACAGTTTTTTCAGCCGCTCTCTCATGTTAGATTATGATATCTATGGCACTATTCCACTGAATTCGAAAGGTGGCGCTACTGTGGTGCCATCTGTCTAAAGAAATCTGGTATACGATAAAACAGCTTGAATGAGCCAAAATATTCAATTTTATAAGACTTGATGACAAACTTAACAGCTCTACCATTTTCTTCTGCTTGCGTTGAGAGAATATTCTCTCAAGTATACATGGTATAGACTATAGACCAACGATAATCTAATACAACGCTCAAATAGACATAGTAATAAAAACACATTTCCTATTCCGTATGCAAGAACTAACACATTCAAATTCTCGTTCTTTCCGTCGGGAATTCGGAAGTTGAATGGGTTGCCAGATCAAACGAGGAAAACCAACACTCTATCAACATTTAAAACTCTATCAACATTTAAAACTCTATCAACATTTAAAACTCTATCAACATTTAAAACTCTATCAACATTTAAAACTCTATCAACATTTAAAACTCTATCAACATTTAAAACTCTATCAACATTTAAAACTCTATCAACATTTAAAACTCTATCAACATTTAAAACTCAAATGTAAATGTCATACGAGACATAAACAATGGATTAAGTTATGACTCAATAATCTTCTGTATAAAAAAGGAACGCCAGTATTCGATAAAATAAGAATGGTTCCAAGAATGCTGATAAGATTGTCATTTATAAGGAAGATGACATAAGTGATGAACAAATGCAGGAGTAAGTATAATTTACAAATACTTGTAATACAAACTAATACCTTAGGGGCCGTTCATAAAAATGACGACATGCATCTAGGGGAGAGCGAGGGGGTTACAATTTTGTGAGATGTGTGACAAGGGGGAAGGGGTGTTTAAGAACTGTGACGTCACATCAAAAACGCGAAACTTTAAATGAAAGCTCCACTTAAATATTTGATTCCTTACAATTAATTTAATGACGTTTTAAATGGCTTCCCCGTGTAACGATATTAGACTGCAGCCTCACGCTAAATACTTAATTAAATGACAATAAAATTATTTGAAACATGTGCATTTTCAATTAAGAAATACGTTTTTTTTTCCTTTTTTTTCCCTTAAATTTTTTTTTAAATTTTTTTTTGAGAGAGAAGCTTTGTGACGTCATATTTGTTTATTTTTAGCGTGTCTAGGTTGTTGTTTTTTTTTCGGATCTAGATTTTTTTGGACGTGTTGGCTAGGTTTTTCCCAAAATTGTCACTGACAGCACTACTCACTTTATGAGCTTCAGTATGCGAAGACTGTCTCTTCGACGAATCGAAATTTCATATTGAAAGACAAAATTTTGAGGAAAAACTATGGGTCGATAGGTGATCATTTAAATTAAACAGGTAACCCACCGTGTTAAAAATCAAACGTATATCGAAAGCACCGTGGAACGATTGAGGAAATATTAATTGGGGAATAAACAAGATTTAAAAAAGAGACTCAAAATCGGTAGTTAACCGAAAGAAATCGCAAGACTACATTTAATTAAGTCCCTTTGAAGTTCTCGGCATTAGCTGATTATCTGTCAGATATCTTTGAAATATAATCAAATATTTATTCTCTATTTTTGAATTGAAAATGGTTGATTTATGTTTCTATTTGCAATTTCCTTTTTAAAAAAAACACAGAAAAGCCACGCAACAACAGCAACATATGGAGCATGTTAATAAAAATGTATCACCAATCGCAGATGCATCCGTTGATTTCTCCACCAACCACCCTTCTCCCTAAACAAACAAACAAACAAACAAATCCACACACAAAAACCTACTCTGATGCGCCTCGGCAACTGCAAATCCGCCTTCAGTTCAAATGGTTTTGCTCGTAAACACATATCATAGTACCGAGAAACAGAGCGATGCTCTCGTGATTAGCCCTCTCAATTATAATGACGCATCTGCTAATGGAGATACGGAACCTAGGTGTGTTTTTATTTTATTTTTATTTTTTTTATTTTTAACGGGAATGAATTAGGCTTTCAACAAAAAATGAAGGCGCTTGCACATGGTCCTGGCATATCAAGACCGGTGACAGATAAATGTGCGCTCGTAAATAAAAGGGTGAGGGGATGGAGCGGTTGGGGGCAGTTGCTGTTTGATGTTTGGGGGCATGTTCTAATTGCCACAGGGTTGCATGCAGGTGTTACGACGGGAATCTGGCCAACGATCATTTTGTTTAACTCCGTTGAGTGAACTTTTCATTGGTTTTCAATCTAGGATCATAATGCATGAATCTCCTTTTCTTAGATTATCTTATACGTGTTATTAAACAATCAATATGAAATTGTTTTCTGAAAGTTTATGAAAAAAATGTTCTAATATTTAAAACGACCTGTCCAAAAGTTAGGTCTTCAAGGCGGTGTCTTTTCCGATGTGATTCTCAAAAAATGTTTTAATATTTATAACGACCTGTCCAAAAGTTAGGTCTTCAAGACGGTGTCTTTTCCGTTGTCGTCCTCAAACAAAACAAACGATGGTAGTGGCATGAGATATAGCTTTGCCTTTTAAGGATGGGTCTCAAAGTAAGGATTTGAAATTTCAAATGTTAAATAGATACAGTTTAACTCGATCTTTATCTGATTTGAGCTCCAAGCTAAAGACGTGGGTTTACCGAATCGCCGAACTGCAGCTCTCGCTAGCGCTTGTCTAGCGCAGTGCTTCTCAAACGTTTTAGTATTGCGGACCGGCAGGAATTTTTTCCATCACACCAGGGACCAGTGAACTATTTTCCCTGTACTGACCTGGTAGCGAAATGACCTTTCTTGGTAACTTCTGCGGACCAGCATCGGATGCCCCAAGGACCGGCACCGGTCCGCGGACCACCACTTTGAGAAGCACTGGTCTAGCGCACAGATACTTAGTGACCTGATATCCGCCACAGACACTTTCTCTGTCGCATGAAGTGTGGCCTAAAGTAAACAGATTGGCCTTGAACAAATCAGCCGAGCCTATCAGTCTGCTCTATTGAACAGGTCCCTCCCCCCTCAGAAACTGTTAAACCCTCCCTCGCCTACTCCACCCTGGTTGAACCTCTCTCCAAAACCCCCCACTCCAACAAGTTAAACCTCTCATAAAATCTACTCCACCCAACTGAACCTCTCTTAAACCCACTCCACCTAAATGAACCTCTCCCACTCCACCAAACTTTTACCCCTGATCCACACTCCATCCTTGTTGAACCCCCCCCTCCCCCCTCCCACCGATCCGCCCTTGCACACTCAGCTCTAACGTTACCGGCTCACCTGTGCCGCCGTTTTTTCTTGCTCTCGTCCCGCGCCGTGTTCACCTGCCCGAACATTTCATGAACCTGTCCGTCCTCGTTACCTGGCTGATCCTGCTCGTGGTCAGTGCAACCTTTCGTCGCTCCTGTGGGTGAAGCCGTTCAACGAGGGCATGAGGCGTAATGACGCAAAGAAATGGGCCGAATTATTTTATTTACGTATATGTGTATTAATGAAAACTAGAAAATGTTTTAAAATGGATCACAATAGATGGGGAAGGGAGAAGAAGTTAAGAAAATCAGCGAGTTAAAAAGTGCCCTTGTGTGAAAAAAAAAGACGGAGAGAGAGCAAAAGAGGTACAGGAGAATATATTGGGTGAGGAGTAAAAGACACAAAAGGAAGAGTTAAAGATTGAAAGAGTGAAGGAAATAGAGAAAGATAAAAAAAGAGGGATAGCAACAGAGGGGTTGACTGTAATTCAAATATTTCGGATCCTTTTTTGATAGAGTGTAAATGATCTAACTGCACTGTATTTCTTTGCTTAATGAATTCTAAAAAGTTTTACATTGCTACTTCTCAGTGACTGGTGAAGGTGATAGTTATTTTCTTAAAGATATCAAACAGCCCTAAGGTGTTAAAAGAACACACATTGATGACATAGATAGGACAATACACTGTAGATGACATATACCATGCCATCTAGGGGACTTCATGGTACTCAAATTCTTTTTTGATTCATTTGTCAAAACGTAATAGTATTCCTGTACATATTAGTTTTTTTAAAAAGCGAAATAAAATCTAGCCTCAATATCAGCATTTTGGGTGGAGGTGTGAAGGCAAAACAGCATTTCTTGGGTTATAATGTGTGTGAGCTTTAGAAAACCAATGTGTAAAAGTAACTTTCGCTACAGTTATGCAAGTTGTAATAACTGTTATCTGTATGCAGAATTGTTATGAGGGAATTGTACAATGTAATCAAAAGAAAATTCATTTTGCTAAAAATCACTAAAATAATCTTAATTGAAATTTAATATAGATATAGCTGGATTATTTCGTATATATCTTACACTGAATTGGTTGTTGTTTTTTTTTAAAAGGGAGTTTGGGGTATAAAAATTTTCAGATGAGCAGTTGGTGCTCTTGAAACTATATAAATTAGTCTTTTTGGGACAGCCTTTTATACAACATTCTAAATGAGACTCAATGTGACACCATGGTCAATGAGCTTAGATTACTACGAGACAGCAACAAAATCTCTCAGGAATTTGTGATTAACATCTGAGCATTAATCAAATAAAACACATTTTTTAAAGGTAGCGCACAGTTATAAAAGAGGGCGTCATAGCAGCCGAGGAGCGAAGGATGGAGGAGGTTACAGACAGAAGAGCTAGGAGAAAGGTTAAAACATTGGGAAGCACAGAACTCGAGTGCAAAAGCTGTGGTAAAGACTGTCACTCAAGGATAGGACTGCACGGCCACACGAGGAAATGCAACCCAACCCAACGGTGATGCACCATCGTCTTACGAGACGGAAGGATGCCGATATTTTTATTTTTTTTTAATTTGATGCAATACATTCAAACAAAAATCGCTTATTCAAATCTTACTCAGATGAATTCCAACATAATCACATAACCATGCGAATATTTAAAAAAAAATAATTGTAATAAAGCAAACCGTTTTTCCTGTAAGATGAAACGCCCATTGGCTTCATCATCGATGCTGAAGTTAAGGCCAAAGTAACGCGGCCCCCTTTGCTCCCTTTCAGAGACTTACTCGCCGGGGACGCGCCTTTGCAGTGCTGCACGAAGCTGTCCGAACAGCGTGACGTCAGCGACGGACATTTCAAGCACGTTGACTGAACGACTCCGGCTGCCAGCTTGTGTGTGAGATGCTCCGTCAGTCTGGAAGGATTCCACAAAGAAGGCAAATGAAAATCCGCCAGGACGCCGCTGGAGAGAAAACTGTTTGGCTTCGTCTTGCCGGAGAGCTGTTCCCTGACAGCGGGGCAGCACCTGGGAACAGGGAAATCCCCGGGATAGCAGCAGCGTTCATCTTGGTCCGTGTAGCAGTTGAACTCTGGGCGACCCGCTCGCTGGGACGGTCTTCCCGTCTGAAGGCCGTGGCTCTCTTTCCGGAAATTATCGAAGATGTGATGCAGGTTGAACGGTGAGCAGGTCTGGGCCGAGAGCTGCGGCACCGAGCACAGCGCACCGAGCCTCCCCGACATGAAATCGGGAAGGTCCGATGATCCGACAGAGGCTCTGGTAGTACGCTGAAACCCGGGCTGTTCGTGGAATATCGAAGACATAATGTTTGCCCAATTGGAGTTAGGCTAGCATATAAATAAATGTCGAGATAAAATTTAAATTACATGAATGAAACGGCAGTGCAACAAGAAATGGCTAAATATATTTTTTTAAATAAAAAATAAATAAATAAATTTTTCAGATATATTTGTTTTCCTTCGATATTTGAAACACGATCAAACAGAATCGTTCCATAAAGCATGAAACAATTGTTCACATGACTTGGTCCCGGTGAAAAGTATCCCATGGAATGATGACAATTATCAGGGCCACCTATGGATCCCTATAATGTAAACGGTGGCGTACTGTATCCTTCTCTGAACCCGAATGACAAAGACATCACAATGCAGTAGCCGATTCTATTTGTACTTCGCCGCATGGCGTCTGTATAACCAAAGGAGGTTTTTTTGTGGGGGGGGGGATAGAGAAATTTAAACCTCCTCCCAATCAGTCTTGACTCCCCCCCCCCTTTCCCTTTCCATCTCTCATCCTAGCACAGTGCCACCACTTTTTTAATATCATTTTTTTTCTTTCTTTTTTTCTTTTTTCTTCAGAATGCTACCTTTCCTTTTCTGACTTCATATCTCTTGTAACCGCTGGCTATCGATCCGTATTTGAAACTATGCAGCATCGCAGAATAACAAACCGCTTTATACGGAAAACTATTAAAAACTAATCAAGTCACATCATTTCTTTTTGTTTCTATAATTTGAAATAAAGAGAGCAAAACATTATTTTTTTCTAAAGACAAGTTCGGATTAAGACAAGCGTTTCCTGCCCGCCTCGCCGCCCCGTCGTTTAAACAGTGTCCCGACCGTTAGTCCTTGGATCAGCGCTGTGAAATAGGACGTCAGCAAATTGGCCCGCCAGGAAATGAAGGTAGCAGGACTGGACGTTCATGAAACGGTGAGCCGACCAACAATAAAAGACGCTGGACCAGAGGATGCCCCGGGCACAATGAAATGAACTGCGCCCGACATCCGATCGCCACGTTTATGTTTTAATTTGATTTAGCTGGATATGGGGGGGGGGCTGGGGGGGGGGAATTTGTTATGATAATAACAAGGGTCAAAAGGGGGGGGGTTGTGTGGAGGAGAATGACGATATTATGTGAAGCTAATAAATAAGAGTCGGTGAAAGGGTGAAGTTGTAAGATTACTTTTTTTTTAAATGAAATTATATAATAATAAAAGATATTCAAGTCGTAATTGATTTGTTTATAGTACAAAACTCTACTACAGAGTTAGCAAAGGTACGGCCTCGATCTTTCATACATTACCATATCACAATGTTGTTGTTGTTTTTTGTTGTGTTTTTTTAATTTTCTTTACTTTGTTCTAAATAAAAACAGATATAATACAAATTAATAGATTTAAACGTAAAACTAAATACATGTTTGTTGTTATTTTATGTTGAGTGTCTTGTGAGAAAGAGATTAAAAATAAATTTACACTCATGGGGCTGTCCATAAATGACGTCACGCACCTATTTTAAAAAAAAAGGGGGGGGTCCCCGTCCCCACATTTGTGACGATGTGTGACGAGGGGGGGGGAGTTTAAGAGTCGTGACGTCACGTCAAAACACGCTACTTTAAATCAAAGCTCCACTTAAATATTCCATTAATTCTTACTATTTATTTTATGACGTTTTACATGGATTCACGCGTGTTACGATATTAGAGTGCAGTGCAGCCTTACACTAAATACATACTAAAATAACAACAAAGTGATTTGAAACATGCTCATTTTCAAATAGGAAATACCTCACAGCTTTGTGACGTCATATTGGAGGGGTTTCTAAGTTTTTTGTGACGAAGTGTGACGAGGGGGGAGGGAGGGTTAAAAACCGATCAAAATCGCGTGACGTCATTTTTGGACGGCCCCCCCATACCTATATGTTAAAGATTTAAAGAAACTATAACCGCACGCTCGTACTTGTATGATAACAGAGAATTACAGAAAAAAATAAATAAACATATGCTAATACCCATCCGTATAAAATTACCTTTATACCCCGCCTACACGGACTAATGTGGGTAAGACAAATGGAATTGGTGACAGACGAATCGGGTGAGGTGGGCATCCCGTTGTGTGTGGTATACCATATAGGCGAACTGGATCAAGACCGACGATTTCGCACTGGCGTGAATGTTCGATATAATCATCATGAACAATCAGGGGTGCACAGGGGGGAGGGTTGCGGCACCATCACTGACTACGCCACTGAGATTGATGATTCCATGGACCCCCATTTGAGATTTCGGTTAAGATGTTTTTCTTAGAATAATCGGCTGGTGCCGAAGTGTGGTTGATACCACGGCGACTCGCTGCGGGCCATACAAAGTGAATGGTTTGCTGGTGGGGATGCGGATGCGGATGATAATGGGTTCTTGAAAAAAAACTTGTTTAAATATCGTTTATCAATCAGAAAATTCACGCCACTCGTTTTAATAGACCAGTAGATTTAAAGCAATTAGATAACTCATATAAATAAATTGTTTGAATATTGTTATATTGTTCTTTTTTTTTAGTTAAGTAAACATTTTAGTTGTGTTGATTTGTGTTTTTGTTACGAAATATTAGATGTTTGAAGCAATACCAGGATTAAAGACCAAGAAGATTCTTTTTTAAAGTAAACGATTAAACTTAATTTTAAATATACAAACTCTCTTTTTTCCCCCGTAATTGAGTTTGTTAAGTAAAATTATATAGAATTTAATTTCCCCCATTCTCCAAGTAATGACCTATAACCTCTAATAAACATTGAAAAAGTGCCCTAAAGGGCTCAAAACTAAAATAGGAAAATTAATTGTTCATCAGACGACGTATAAACGTCTAAATGACAAGTTCTGGTCTCACGATCTGGTATGATACGGACTTACGAGACAGTAGATATCTGATCATTTAAGCGATTAGGGTTTGGTTCTATGAGGTAATGAGACAGAAGGGCTTCTCCAGTTACTCCGACTTGCTTAAGGCTATCGACGGACCAATCAATGGCCCCTAAACGAGACGGATAATTGGTGGGGAGCAAGATGAACGAATAATTAAACTACTGAGGACCTTATAGCACAACAGACTGAAAGAAAAGATAACAAGGCTGCAGCAGGGCGGGAATAGTGGTAATTTTAATAAGAAATGAGATCGAGTTACAGGGAAAATAATAGTTAAGAAATTGTTCCAAAAACCAAATTTAAATATTTTCATCAGTTTTGTTTTTAAATCCGTCATTGGTCTGTTTTAAAGATAATTGATTTTCTATTATTTTTAAAGAAAGTAGATAATATTTAAAACTTCAAACTGGGGCTGATTTCTGATCATATCTTATAGAAAAAATCGTTTCGTAAGTCTGAGTAGGAGCAATTTGAGATGTATATATTTGTAAAAAAAAGATTATATATATTTTTTTAATTGGTTTTGTTAGAGAAAATAAGTTAGAATATAATTAAATATTTATCACATTAGGAATGATCCGATAGACAATGACAATGGCAATGCGAGAACTTACGCTCCTGAAATATAATACTAATTTTAAGTACCACACCTATACCTCGTTTGCTCTGTAGATATGTTGCATCATTTTTAAATACAAGCTATATTACCCTCCAAACATTGGCGACGAAAATCTTCCGAGAATTCAATCTACTTTCAACCTTGCAACTATTTTACCCTCAATATTATTCATTCTTTTATCAATATTCTTTATCAGCACCGAATATCAGTCACCTCCAAATTGCAAGAGATATCAAACTATTTTTTGAGCAGACGTCCGACGTCGCGCATGAAGCTCACTTCGTCAGAGCCATTACTTCCATGTTCAGTGACATTCATTTTTAAATCCCTTATATTAACTTCACCGGCGTCTCTCTCTCTCTCTCTGTCTGTCTGTCTTGGGCTCGGCGGGCGGAAAAACAGAAGTCAAAATGACCCACTTCCCATGATCCGATCAAACTGAAATTTGGCACACGGACCCGTCGAACCTAACAATGCATCGTATCAAAATTTCAGATCGATCGAACGTACCATAATTAAATTAGAGCATTTTTAGTTTATCCTTATATGAGGTATGTAATTCAAAATTCACTGTTTGTTATTGTTTTTTTTCTGCCCAGTTCCACATGAGTTTGAGTTGACGCCGACCGTCGTGTTGACGCCGACCGTCGTGCCGACACCCCCTCGAATCCCACCCCCATTTATTAAAGACAAGGGACATCACTCGGTGTCAGTCTGTAAATGTTTGAAAATAATCAATACTGTTAGTTATGTCTCATATATAAGGGATTTATAGTCAAAAACTTTGTTTTTACGGGTTTGTTTTATTTAAAAATCCCTTATATTAACTACACCGCCGTCTCTGTCTGTCTGTCTTGGGCGGGCACCGCGGAAAAACAAAAGTCAAAAATGACCCACATCCCGTGAAGGCATCTAGTTGAAATTTGGCACACGGACCTGTGTCACCTAACAATGCATCGTATCAAAATTTCAGATCGATCGAACGTACCGTAATTAATTTAATGCATTTTTAGTTTATCTATATAAACTATATGTAGCGGTCGCTATCGTTTACATTTTACGGGTCAATTCACTTCACGCCAGCCAGAGGTGAACACATCTCGTGTTTTAACCAGGTGTACCGGCGTGCTTTTGTTTACATTAAGCGTGTCACGCTGAGCTCGATCCAGCGATCGGTGACAAGAACTTTCCCCTCTCCCACCCCCACCCCCCAGTCCCCCCCACCCCCCGGGTTAAAAGCAAAGTTGAGTTAAGACTGATTCAGTGTGTAAATATTTGTAAATACTTTTAGTTATGTCTCATATATAAGGGATTTATAGTCAAAAACTTTGTTTTTACGGGTTTGTTTTTTTTAAACTTAAGTTTGGGTGAACTGCGGTTTTCATAACGACAACAAAGGAAGCTCTGTGACCTCGACCCCATGGAGAGGCAAACTTATATATTATACAGACTTGTTATACAGACTACTATTATATATAGTAAGTCAAATAATAGCGTAACATTTATTTTTTTAAGCAGACAGTTCCGCATTTGAGTGTACCATGATATCAAGTGTCCGGAGCATGGTTTATCATTACACGTACAAATCATTGGAGTCCTCGTTAAACAGTTAAACACAAATGAGCCTGTAATGTTAAATGCTAAATTAAAAATAATTCAACGATGACGTATTGGCGGACCCGCAGGAAAATATTTCACAGAAAGACAATGGAAATTCATGGCTGAGCGGACTGGTGAGCTCCCACATGAGACCTGCATGTCACGTGCTTGATGCTCGATCTAGAAATCCAGGCCCTACAGTAAATCAGCAAGAAAACTGAACATAAGGGTAAAAGAGCAGCAGCGTCATTATTGTAAACACAGCCCATGCAGGTCGTTGGGTGTTGATTCTAAACATCTACTGTTCCGGCGGAAATCGAACCAGTCTCCTTCAGATATGTATATATAGCTTTCCATCATGTATATATACATGCATGTCTTACACAATAATTACGGCTATAAATATTCATTATTATTTGGTGTTATTTAAATGTATAATAAATACGACACAACGTCATTAGTTCTGGCATACTTTGAGGCCGTTCGAGAAAAACCTTTGATGAGATGGCAAAATAACTAAAATATTATTCAGCTGAAAAATTGTCCAAAATTTCAGACAAGTGGAGGATATAACAAAGCTGCTAACAGATATACGTGATCTCTGTTAAATGACTTAAACATTTATACCTGCAGTCACGGCTTGCCTACTTGCAGTCACGGCTTGCCTACTTGCAGTCACGGCTTGCCTACTTGCAGTCACGGCTTTCCTACTTGAAGTCACGGCTTGCCTACTTGCAGTCACGGCTTGCCTACTTGCAGTCACGGCTTGTCTACTTGAAGTCACGGTTTGCCTACATGCAGTCACGGCTTGCCTACTTGCAGTCACGACTTGCCTACTTGCAGTCACGGCTTGCCTACTTGCAGTCATGGCTTGCCTACTCGAAGTCACGGGTTTGCATACTTGCAGTCACGGCTTGCCTACTTGCAGTCACGGCTTGCCTACTTGCAGTCACGGCTTGCCTACTTGCCGTCAAGGAGTCAAGCATACTAAACATTCATTCAAACAATGAGGAACAAGGATAGACAATTTAAATAACGAGTAAAAAGAATTTTAATAAATTTAAAAAAACACAAAAAATGCCTCATAAATAATAATTGGAAATTTTTTTTAAAAACTGTTATATTTGGTTACAACTTAACAAACTGAACTCAGATTTTAAAAAAATAATCAACAGTTGTTCTGTAATGAAGCAGTGTCAGTTACATATGCGATTATATTATTTAATTTATTGACTTTTTTTTTATTTTAATTTTTTTATTTTTTTATTTTTTTATAAATAAATTTTGTGATAGGTGCATTGAAGTAATGTATAAACTGGCGCATGCAGGGTGGCCACGTTGTCTGACATGAATGAAGCCCAAGCTTGGGAAAGGGGGTCATACCCAAGCCCACTGCAAGACAAGACAATACCATAACCAGCACCCCCGGGTGGATGGGATCAGCTATAACCACGAGTTTCACCCAACGTAATAGAGGATGAGTCCCTCAATTCAAACCAGGGAATAGAGATTCGTTGGCGATTTAAATGAAGTGCCTCAACTCCCGCGACGCTACTGAGAGGATCAAAATTTACTACCATTCATGAAAATTTCTTGGACTAACAAAGGACTGGGTGCATTGCTGCACCTTGTGGATCGGATTATTCTACAGGCCCTATGCCTCGTCCAGCAAAATCTGTCAGCCCATTGTGACCAACGGATAATAAAAAAAAATTCTAATTTTTTTTTATATCTTTCAATTTAATATTGCTGGTTGATACAATAGTAGATGATACATTTAGTGTTTCCTAAGGTGGGAATATTTAGGAGTGGAACAACAAAAAACACGTTTATATTCCTACTTTATCAATCGTTTTCTCTAGTTTTCAACAGTTACTTTTTAACTGACAGGTTTTCCTATTTCTATTCACTTTCAAGTTACAAAAAATAAACATTTAAGTGTGAAAAATAAACTGGGACTGTCAGACTTAAAAGATGACGGGATTAAAAATGTTTTATCTGTTTGTAAAGAGAAATTTTTCAAAGGAATTCCGTAACCTCTACTCAAGAAGACGAGTCTGAAAGACAACAGGATATGGGACTAATTACTGCAGATGTTTAGACGCTGCATTAAACGAGGGTATAAAAAAAGATACGCAAATGTAAATTTTTGGGTTATACGTCAATAACACCGCTTGTTAGATATACAAGCTTGATGATATTACATAACAGCTATAAAGTATGGCTTTGTTATTACTTAGGTCCACCCCCTTAACTTAAACATAGGCAAACTTATGTGTAACCACACATGTCTATTTACTACCACACATGACATGTTGACACACACTCAGAATAGTCTACAAGGGTACAAGACTAGCTTACGTAAATGATACAGCATACATTTTTGTATATCATTGATATATTTAAATGGTTTGAATATACTTTTCGGCGTTTTAATTATTTTTTTAAAAAAATAAATATTTCTGTGTTCTTACAGTTATGATTAAGGTTATGGGTTTTTTTTTAGTTCCAGGGGGAAAAATGTTTATAAAAAGATGTGTTTGGTTTTGAGGTGGGAAAGGGAGGGGGGTAGTTAGCGCGAAAAGCATCTTACAACACACATGTCGTGTTGAATTTCCGCCTGTCCGCTCAGATTGACAGGCGAAGGTGCAAAGGAACATCCGAGAAGGTGGAATAACTCCGTGATGTTTTCCCAGTTGATGTCAGCCCAGTGGACCATCGGTGCGTTCCCTGTACAACCGTCGGAACAACTCGACAATTTCCGTCATGATGCATAAGAGGACCGTTTAAAACTGAAAACTACGGACTGGGAAAACCCGCTTTTTTTTTCTTTGAGGTGTGACTCCGACAAAACTTTAGTGCACGGCGGCGCTCTTAAGACGTATAGACTGCAAGAACTACGAGTTGTGCATCTATCTAACTTAAGTAAGCTTTTCTTAAATCTAATGATGCCTCGAGGATGTACAATAAGACAATAGGATTAGAGCATTTATAGATGAGTAGATGAAGAATGAGCACTGTCACACATGGACCATGGAGATACTTTCACAGGCTGGACACAAGAATCGCCCCAGCTGGCGACCATGTGGCGATGCTGTGAAAAGCGCACCTGTTGGCCAAATGTCCTCCCACAATTGGGGTTTTGGGCAGGTCTGAACCGTTCCAGGCGGAAAAATTGGGAACCGCCAGCGAAACTTATATGAGAAGGGTCATTAGAGCTGAACACACGGAAGAAAATATAATATGAAAAATAGATCTGCGAGGATCATTTCAGCTAAGGGAGATTGATGCGTATACATTTGTTCCTCGGTTTACGAACTCATCGCGTTCCAGAACTATGTTCGTAACCCGAAACGTTCTTAACATGTGGTGTTCGTAACCCGAATTACCTATGTACTTAATTATTTTTGTTTTTGTTTTTAAATTTAATTTTCGGCCTCCCAAATGTTTCCGTTCTTCAAGTGGTAGTCAAGGCAAGTGAGTATTGTTCTACAAGTGGTAGTCAGGGCAAGTGAGTATTGTTCTTCAAGTGGTAGTCAGGGCAAATGAGTATTGTTCTTCAACCTCGTTACGCCTTTGGCGACCTGGTCTGAGATAGAGTGTTTAAGATCCTGAATGTGGACAACTGGACTCTAATAAATAAAACCACCACAGCCAACTGAATAAACTATTATCTTTCAAGCTTAATTCTTTTTCCTAAATTTGTCTTTCATCTTACAGCAAGGGTCAAAGAAAAATGTTGCATCTTCTAGCAAGGGTCAAAGAAAATCGTTCATCTTCTAGCCAGGGTCAAAGAAAATGTTTAATCTTCTAGCAAGGGTCAAAGAAAATCGTCAAAAGCGTCAAATAAAAAAAAATCATCTTCTAGTAAAGCGTCAAAGAAAATGTTTCATCTTCTAACACGGGTCAAAGAAAATCGTTATTCTTCTAGAAAAGGTCAAAGAAATGTGGACATCCTCCATCAAGGGTCATCTCGGGGCCCTCAGTGACCCGACTTAAACCCTACCACGACCCGAGGGCCCATGTCCTGCTCACAAGACTTATATTCCCCAACCTACCGTATATAGCCAAAACTGTGTCGTCTTCCCTGGTTCCCCGGAGGTTAAGAGCATCGAGTGGAGAGTGAAATACTAAACCTGATACCCAGCCCCTCCACTCCCCCCCACCCGGGGCAACACGTCACGCACTGTTAACTACCGCGCCCGTGACGAGCAGTAATCTCCTTAGCCCCAGCCCAAATAAAAAAAAATTAAAAAAACTTCCAGTACATTTTGTTCCTGCGCCACTATAAACCAGGGGCTCCGTACCAATCACACGTGTGCGTCTACCCCCGTGAGTAATCTTACCCTAGGTAGTGGGGGTGGGGGAGGGGGAGAGAGGTTTGTTGGGATTCTTGGGTAACCCGGCCGCTATCTCGTCCCGCCCGGCGAGAGGGGGGGTGCGCGGGGCCTCACGTGGACAAACACGCGGGGAGGGGGCGTGGCACTAATTGGAGTCGGCGAGTACTCTGTGGAAGAGGGGGTTGGGGTGCGGAGGGGGGTGAGTCGCTGTTGCCGCCGCTGTCGTCTTCTCCTCCCCTGTCATCGATGTTTATTTTGTTTCGTGTTTGTTTTTACATTAAGACATGGCCGGGGCGAGAGCGTAACGGGGGCAATTTGGCGATAACACGGCGCCCGTGTGCTGTCGTCCCGTGCTGTCGGCTGTCATGTGCTGCTGTCCTCGAGGCATTTAGACAACAAACAAAAAAAAAGCAGAAAAAGGTAAATGTGAAGATGAAAAAATTGAAGTACAGCACTCACTGCTTTGTAAAGCCACTTATAAGAGGACGCAATGAGTGGCAAGACGGAGTCTTTGGTTGTCCTCGTAGTCGTAGGCATAAGCCCGTCATGTGTGTGATGGCGTAACAGCAAGTCGGCGCCAGAGCTACGGTGGGGAGGGGGTTGGAGAGATGTATGTCTTCTATTTATATATTTATATTTTTTTAAAAAGGAAGCTGTGTTTAAGCCTATAATTCTGTTTATGTCAATTTTTGGTTTGCACTTTTGACACGACATAGTATTTGGCACTATAATTAACGTTCGACCTTCTTTAATTATTTGAAATTCTTTCAGCCTACTTTTACGATTTGACATGCTTTTGAGGAGATTTATTTAAAGTGTAGGCGCCGCATGCAACCATGAAAATAACTGGGACTTTTATCACCGCGAAAGGGTAATGGGCGCATTAAATTAAATTATCTTGGATATCGCCTGCAACTCTTCGCGGACTGATCAGCTGTAACGTTAGCGTCCGCTCCAGAGACTTATCCCACTTCCGTGATTCAAAACTGACCCATCGTCAGCTACAGACTAAGACTTGTTACTCCACACCTTATAAAATGACTCTGGTTCTCAGGCGCCAAATATTCCAGTGTCGCCCTTGCAAATCCTATGCAACCATATAAACGGATGAACAAAACAAAAAAAAATCATAAAAGTATCAGGTTCTTCAGAATTAAAACACTTAAAACTATAACAATAACAAAAGATAAAATATTCACATTATATTTGCTATATTATAATAACGGTTTCTTGAGGATGCATACATTTTTAACGAATAATTCACATAAAGCCTTGGTCAGATTTAAGACAGGATTTTGACACCTTATTGATTGTCCGTCCTGTCTGTTCAAGGTCCTACGAACAAGGTTGTAGATCTGACGAGCTGGACACGCCCCAAAATCATCCCGATGAGTCTGTACGAGTGTTGGTAATTGTTTTAACGTTTTGTTTATTTAACCATTAAAATAAAATTGCCAGAAGTTCGCATCCGCCTTTGAATTCTGTACGAAGTACGACACGGTATGCTCTATTTGTTTATCCTCTTGAGTAGATGACAGGAAACGCATTGTCGCTGCAATCGTTCGTTTTTTTGTTCTCTTTGTAGTTGTTTTAAAAGTGTTGTTATAGTTAATTGAAAACTTCAGCAGAGTTGGAAACTGATTGGGATAGGAAAGAATGACTTACATTTGAAATGTATTTTTTAATCCTCGTGGCATCTGGTTGTTTGCCGCAAAAACTTTGGATCGATTTTTCACCCACTTCCCCGTATGCTAGCAAGCTGAAATTTTGCAGGCAGACTTGTGGCGACGATAAAAATGATCTATCAAAATTTAACATCGATCGAATGTACTGTAATTAAATTAAGGTAATTAATTTTTAGATTATCTCTATGTATCTCTATGAAGCATGTAAATTGTTGTGCTAGACTGTCGCGGTGCGTATTATTTTTGAACAAAATTTTTAATATTTTTCTGTCGCGCGATGCGGTGCGTATTACATTGACCATGCTTTTTTAATACATTCCCGATCAGTAAATGTTTATGATAGTCTGTCGCTTGGTGCGCATGATATTAAACATGTTTTAATATCCCTTTTCCCGTGATCAAATCGAGCTGAAATTTAGCAGGCAGACTGTAGTAGTTATTTTTGTGTTGTTGTTTTTTTACTAGAAATCCTTTATATATGAGACATAACTAAAATTTTGGAATTTTGGATTGTCGTGCGATGCGTATTAACATGAACATACTTTTAGTAATGTCTCGTATATAAAGGACGTGTAGTAAACAAAAACTTTTTTTTAACGTTTTTTAAAATTTATTTCTCTCCCAATCTCAGCTTTACATGATTACAGCCAATTCGACAAATGCACCGATGCAACATTCGACCATTCCACTTTACGACCACAATATCACTAGCCATGTTAGATTTCAGATTTATTTCCGCCTAAAGTGTTACAAATGTGCAGTAAAACTGTGGTTAATATTTTTACATCGAAAATTATGAGTTTATAAAAAAATGATTTTTAAAAAATCGAGTTAAGACCGTCGGTCGGAAACGATCGTGGTTGTAATTATGGCACTTGATGCTTTACGATTTGAAATGGTGACTTACATCGCGAAATATCATACACCTGAAAATACAATCCCATTCCATTTCAAACCTATTCGCTGTACCTCGAGCTATCGCCCTACACCTTATATATCCACACCTTTCTTTCAAGTCCTTCCTCACCTTTTCCAAGACCACCACTCTTTTTCAGCCACCGCACCTCCCCCCCCCCTTATCACCCACTGCCCCGTTCCGAGGACAAATAAGTTTTGTTCCAACTGCCATAAAACTCCCCGGCGTCCCACCAAAACAATCGAGCTACAACCCCGTCCGTTGTCCAGCACGCGGCTGCCCAGTCGCGTGGCACGGGGGGGGGGAATCCCCACGATGTCCGGCAAACATCTCCGATCTGAAATAAACCAAGACCTATCCACGCCAAAAGCTCTTAAATCTCCAAATCTCCAACCGATGTTTGTTGTTCTACGAGTTCACGAGTTGCCCTAATGGAATAGCTGCCCTCCAGCCCCGCTCGGGCGCTGTTGGGGTAGCCCACGGAAGCCTGCCCTCGTCACGCGAGCATATCTTAGCCTGTTATCTGGGGTTTGGAGAAAGCAAGAAAGGGGGAGGGGAGAGCTAATTATCGACGTGCATCTAGTGTCAGGGTTGAGCGAGTCCTAAATGCCAATCATGGGGTAAATACGACTGTGCTCCCAGGAGGGGTCCCGCTAATGGCTAGTCGGACATTCCCAGATACGACTATTTGCTCCAGGTATGCGTTTGCGTGTGTGTGAGGATGGCTTCTTGCAAATTTATTTTACTGCGTCGCACAAGGGTTACTGTTTTGTTACCAAGTTTTTATTAACTTGCTTTTGTGTCAGTCTGTATGTCTGTCCGCAATTTTTTCAAATTTGTCAACGTAAAATTAAACCCCTTCTGATGGTCCTAGAGAGCTCAAAATTTTACCACAGATAGATCTTGGATGACAATGCATAGTTTCAAAAATTTCAGATCGATCGAATGTACCGCAATTAAATTATTGCATTTTTTAGTTTATCTCTATATAAGCATCTGTATCCGTCTGCTGTAGTTCAATTTCACGTGCCGAGTTCACCCCGTGCCCTCGTCGCCTTTGGGCGGGCGCTGATGATGTGTTTGGTAAAAATAAATAGAGGTTAAAAAAAAATTAAAATAAAAAAAGTTTTAATTAGTGGACAAAAAAGAAGAAAATAAAAAAAGTAAAAAAGGATTTTTAAAAACCACGTTTTTATAAGTGGACTAAAAAGAAGGAAATAATTTAAAACTTTTAACTTCAAGTACTTTGATTTAATATGACTAAAAACGTGGGGCGGGTGCTTAAGAGGTTTAACATATGCAGTTCACTCATTCTATCACTTATAGATCTCTCTTTTCCCTTCCAAATTATAAATCTTTAACTTTTATACCAAACACCCGCCCAACGTTTTTAGTAATATTAAATCAAAGTACTTGAAGTTATAAGTTTTAAATTATTTTCTTCTTTTTAGTCCACCTATAAAACCGTGGTTTTTTAAAATCCTTATCTAATTTTATTTATTTAGTCTGGTCCAGTCACGTGGCAAAAAGTTAGCGATTTTGATCATGATATAGACTAGACACAATATACTAAGTAATGGGACATCAGGAAAAGAGGTCCTTAAAAATTCTCTAACTGGATTTTCGGAAGCTCATATATTTAAGAATCATTACTACTTTCATGGTTGGGTGTGGGAGGGGGGCTGCAGAAGGCAAAAACGTTTGGGGATACGGGACTTAACAACATCAACAACACACGTATTTCTTGACTTCTATAATGTTAACTTATCTCAACCACAATACACACTGACTGACCTTCTATACCTGGTCAAATCTATCTGATATCTGGTCAACTCTAACATCTGGTCAACTCTGATATCTGGTCAACTCTGATATCTGGTCAACTATGCTATCTGGTCAACTCTGATATGTGGTCAAAACTGATATCTGGTCAACTGTGATATCTGGTCTACTCTGATATCTGTGATATCTGGTCAACTCTGATATCTGGTGAACTCTGATATCTGGTGAACTCTGATATTTGGTCAACTCTGATATCTGGTCAACTCTGATATCTGGTCAACTCTGCTATCTGGTCAACTCTGATGTCTGGTCCACTCTAATGTCTGGTAAACTCTGATGTCTGGTCAACTCTGCTATCTGGCCAACTCTGATATCTGGTCAACTCTGATGTATGGTAAACTCTGATGTCTGATCAACTCCGATAAAATTATAAATTTACGAATTGGTGTCGTTAGTTCTAAAATCCAAATTATTTTCTTTTTTAAAAAATCCTTTATATTAACTTGTGGTGTCTATTTGAGCCCTTTCTGAAAAAAACTTTGGAACAATTTTTAACCCACTTCGTCATAAGCTAGCGAGCTGAAATTTTGCAGGCAGTTTTGTGCCGATGATAAAAATGAGGTATCAAAATTTCAAATCGATCTCATGTACTGTAAGTAAATTATTGTTTTTTTTAGATTATTTTATTTATATCTACGTACATGTTAATTTTTGAGATAGTGTCGTGGTGCGTATTATATTGAACGACCTTTTTAATACTTTCCTGTTGCGCGATTCGGTGCGTATTATATTGACAATACTTTTATAAAATATATTCCCGATCGGTGCGCATTATATTAAACATTTTGTACGAGACATAACTAAAATTTTGTATTTTTGGATTGTCTTGCGCTGCGTATTATAATGCACATTCTTTAAAAAGGATTTATAGTAAAAAAAAACTTGTTTTTTTTTAAGTTTTTTTTTAAAATTAAATCCTTTATATTAACTCGTGGCGTCTGCTTGCTTGATTGTTTTCCGAAAAAAAACTTTGAATCGATTTTTAACCCACTTCGTCGCATGCTAGCGAGCTGAAATTTTGTAGGCAGACTCGTGCCGACGATCAGAAATTATCTATCAAAATTTCAGATCGATTGACTGTACTGTAATTAAATCAATTAATTTTTAGATTATCTCTATTTACCTCTAAGTAGCATTTTAATTCTTGTGCTAGAGCAGTGGTTCCTAACCTTTTGGGGTCCATGCACCCTTTCAGATGCCCAAAAAAGTTCATGCACCCCCTCGTGAAACTTGCAGAAAATGAATAATAAACTATGTCATCCTCTGCATTCAGCTTATTCCTTTCCTTGGTTTTAATCGTCAAAAGTGTAGAGAATCCTGCTTCACAGAGATAGGTTGCGGCAAATGGAAGGAGAGTCAGTACTGCCCTCTTGGCTAGTTGTGGGTAGCAATCTAGCTGGGTGCACCAAAACTCAATCAAGGTATTGCAACTGAAGGCACTCCTCAGTACTTCTCTGGTTCTATAATCAATCAGGTCATCTTTAGCAAAGTCACTGTCATCAATGTTGTGACAGAGAAAAGGTTTGCGAATCCAAAGGTCTTTCCTAGCAATTTCTTGACAGAAATACCCATCAAAGGACTTTTGCAATGTTGAAAGGTGCTCTGAAATTTCACCCTTAAATTTTCAGGCAGTGATCCCTCAGTGCTTCCTTGTGAACCAGATATTACAACTTCTTCCAAGAGTGGAAAGTTGGCCAAGTTGGACTTTTCTAGTCGTCGTTGGAATAGTGGCACTTTGTTAAGGAAGGCTTGCAATCTCTCAGTAGCATCCATTACAGTCACAGCAGATCCTTGGACAGATGTGTGCAACTCATTCAAGATGGTGAAGATGTCAGCCAGGTATACCAAGTAATGAATGAAATTTGGACAGTCAAACTTGTTAGCAAGGTCACTCTCTTTTTCTCGCAAGAAAATGGCAAGCTCCACTCTCAGTTCTACTAACCGAGAAAGTATCCGTCCCCTGGACAACCAGCGCAACTCAGTGTGGTAGAGCAGAACTTTATGCTAAGAGCCCACCTCCTGACAGAACAACTTGAACAGGCGGTGGCTCAAGGCATGTGAGCGGATAAAATTTACAACTTGGACTGCAGTAGAAAGAACTGACTTCAAGGTTTGAGGTAGAGTTTTGCATGCCAGGGTTTGACGATGAAGGATAAAGTGTGTAGTGACAATATATGGAACTTCTTTCTTTACCAGTGCTGAAAATCCTTACTTCTTACCGAGTATGGAGGGAGCACCACCTGTGCAAAATGAAGAAATTCTTGAAGTCCAGTCAAACTGGTTTTCAGTGAAGAATGCCCTGACTAGCTGCAGCACATCAGCAGCTTTGGTAGTAGCTAGGAGTGGCTTACAAAAGAGAAATTCCTCCTTCAGAAATCCACAGAGAACATATCTCAGAAATACAAGAATCTGACTGCATTGTGCTACATCAGTGGATTCATCTAGCTGCATGCTAAATGGGAAAGGACTGCTTCTCATCTCGCACAAGACTTGATCCAGAAAGTCTGCAGCCGTGTCACTAATCCTGGAATGAATAGTGTCATTGGACAAAGGAACTTTCTCAACCTGCTTCCTCTGGTGGTGACCACACATCAGTTCCACCATCTCCGAGCACAAGGCTTCACCAAAGTTCTCCAATGGTGTGGGGTTTCTTGTTCTTTGCAATAAGATATGCAACCTTGAATGATGCCTCCAGTGCAGGTTTCTGTGACAAAGAAAATCCAAGCTTGGGCAAGGTACCAGAGGTCAAGAAGTGAGCTCTCTTCTGCTTGAAGACCTCAACACTGTGCTTGGAATTGGATGGATGGACTTTCTCTAAGTTCTCTAGGAGTCTAACGGGCTTCATGTTGTCATTGCACAGGATTTTCCACAGAGGAAGCACTGAGGCTTTTGTGTTTCATCTCTCTCTCTCTTTTTTATTATTTATTAACGATTTTGAGGGGGTGATGACTATCGGAAAGTCGTACCAGTCACAGGCAAATTTTTAACTGACGAAGTTGATGTTTTTAATGACCAGAATTGGATGCTCAACTCAAGATTTTAGGTTTCAATGACGAATAATGGCTTACAAATAACGTTTTTAAGACATTTGCAGCGTACCGAGCAATAAAAGTGAAGGAAAAAAATCCCTACGTTTACATCCTCTCAAAACAGTTAGAGGGTCACTGAAAGACATATATCTGACGTATTTGATGACAAAATTAAATTATTTTTAGAAAACTGTGACGTAAAACACGAAATTCCAAGGAACATGTAGAGCGAACCGTTCATTTTGCGAAAAAAATGTTCCGTCAATTTTCGACATGCGCAGAACGATGCGCGAACGAGTATCAAAAGGTTGTATATGGGCGCACTTTAACGTGGCATGCCTTGCTTATGGTTCACATCTTCAGATTATCAGTTTCTGAGTTTTTCTTTCTTTTTTTTCCTTCTTCTTTTTTTTCTTCCTCTTTTTCTTTCCCTCTGAATGGTTCATGCACCCCCTAGAACCTGCTCATGCACCCCTTGGGGGTGCATGCACCACTGGTTAGGAACCCCTGTGCTAGAGTGTCGCGGTGCGTATTATATTGAAAAACCTTTTTAATACTTTCCTTTCGCGCGGGGAAGTTCGTATTACATTGACGATACTTTAAAAAAAATATATTCCCGATCTGTAAACGTAAATGCTAGTAATAGTTAGTCTGTCTCGTGGTGCGCACAATATTAAACATGTTTCTATAACCCTCTTCACGTGATCAAAACGAGCTGAATTTTAGCAGGCAGACTGTAATAGTTTTTTTTTACTATAAATCCTTTAGAAATGAGCCATAACTACAATTTTGGATTTTTGGATTGTCGTGTGAATGTTATGTCTGGTTGTTTTGTGTTTTTTTTGTTTTTTTTTATTTTTAAATCATTTATACTAGACGCCCCGTGGCGTAGCATACGCCGCAGACTTGCTCATGGAGAGTGAAAAGAAAGTTGAGAAAGAACGGACACAAACTACAGCATGAAGAAATAAAAAACAACGCGAGTGAACGTCGGTTTGGGGGGTGGGGGGAACTGCCAACTCATTGTTTATTTTCGAGACATTTGCAGGCGAAATTCAGTACACCCCTAACTTCTATGAAGTCAGCTGTAAAACGATAATCGGAGTTACATAATCGATAATTGGTTTTCAAAAAAAAACACACACACAAAACACGCAATTAACAACCACTGTATAGATGAGGTAATGTAGCCCGGTGTAGTAAATACGTCACTTCTCGTGGCTATCACAGAGCACATCCGGCCATTCTTCCAGTATTTGGAGGATGAGATTATCTCCACGAGGACAAAAACCTGGTCACACGAGAAGCAGGATCGCTAACGAATTAATGCCTCGCTGCTAATTGACGGAGATGCGCCGTTCAGGAAATGGGCTCCATCGTATTATTTGATATGAGCCCTCGCGCGATCCTCCTTTCTTTTGTTGCATCCTCGATTGATAATCTAATTAAGCCAATAGAATCCCACCGGTTTCATCGAGCGATTCGCCTCTTTTTTTTTGTGGCACGTTTTTGGCAAGTGGATATGATTAAATTTGCCAGTTATCTGCAGTCCGTCAGGGGCGTGGAGGGATGGCGGGTTCAGGGATAAGTTGGAGGGGGATTCAGGGTGGACTGATGAAAGGCAGGTGATGGTGGGACTACATGCGCGCCAGTGACAGTTACGCCCATCAGTGACAGTTACAAAATTATCGCGAAATGATGCGTGCATTTATATAGTATGCATGTATCAGTTTGGTACGCGAAGCCATGCAACATAAATCGTGCAGAAATCTATATCAACTACAGCGCTGACAATATCAGCAACACCACCGACAACAACAACAATATCCCTTGAAATGACATCAAGTACCATCGACAACGAAGTCAACTAAAGGGGAAGAGAAGAGATCAGCTTTAGAATGGTCCGCTTGGTGTATGTAGAAGGAAATTATTAACTCTATGTCAGTGTATTTAGACTTAACTATGTGAGAATTCATCCACTTATGATGAACAGTAGTGACACGTTTAGACAGACAGGACAGCATGGGGATAAAAACTTAATTCTGTACGGGAACCGTGAAGTGTTACGTTGTATAGTAAGTCTGTTGAAGGTTGCACCTTCAGTTATCATTGCGAAGGAATTGATTTCGTCCAGAAAGTGTTTGAGGTCCATTAGGGGTGGGGTGATTTTTTTTCTCCCTTTTCAAATTTGTCTAAAAGCTGTTATAGCTATGATTGTGCTACAGAGAACGTCAAACGATAGCTAATACTATTTAGAACAATGGTGGAGAAGGAATTTGTGAAAAATCTCTTTTCGTTCGACTCCTGTAATTTTAGCAGCAATTTGTATATAGCAATTGTTTTGTTTACTTTCAGAATTACTGATTTGAAATAACTTTTAATGTTATCTAATATGATTTCTCTTCAATAAAAAAAGTCGGAAATTCTTTGTTGGAAATTGCGTTTAAATACTCATTCGACTTGTTGTTGTTGTTGTTGTTGTTGTTTTATGTCTTTATCAGTTTTAAAAACAAATACTTGTTGAAATTTACAGATAATAGTGACCTATAAAGATAAAATACAGCATTGGTTCGGAGATGCGAAAAAAAATGTATTTAATGATGTTTTCGCTTCTCCGTGCTAGACTTATAATTCGTAATGAGGTCCTCCGTATAATTATTGTATTCAGCAAAGCAGCGAAAATATAGAGATTTTCTATTTTTGTTGTCATGTCTTATGGAATAGTTTTTAAAAAAACTAAATGACAGATTTCAAATGAGAAAATTCATATCAGAGTACAAGTGCAATCCGTACTGCGTCTAATCCAGTGTAGACTTTTCAGGTAAGACTGAATTAAAAAGAAAAGGTAACAAATGTCACTGTTAATGTTCAGATAGTTAAAATAAATGAAGCATCAGATTAAATGGTTGTTACTTGATGCCATTTAGATATCAGATACGTATATTAAATTCCTAATATTTGATACGTTGTTTCGTCTTAAGCAATCATATCCCTTTCCTTTGGAAATAAATCCTATAAACTGAACCGTGGTGAAGAAAAAGTGATGCTCGGGGCGAAGCATAGAGGATAACATCTACCAAATCGAATTACCAAATCGAATTACCAAATCGAATTACCAAATCGAAGTACCAAATCGAAGTACCAAATCGAAGTACCAAATCCAAGTACCAAATCGAAGTACCAAATCGAAGTACCAAATCGAAGTAACAAATCGAAGTAAGTACCAAATCGAAGTACCAAATTGAAGTACCAAATCGAAGTACCAAATCGAAGTACCAAATCGAAGTACCAAATCGAAGTACCAAATCGAAGTACCAAATCGAAGTACCCAATCGAAGTACCAAATCGAAGTACCAATTCGAAGTACCAAATCGAAGTACCAAATCGAAGTAACAAATCGAAGTACCAAATCGAAGTACCAAATCGAAGTACCAAATCGAAGTACCAAATCGAAGTACCAAATCGAAGTACCAAATCGAAGTACAAAATCGAAGTACCAAATCGAAGTACCAAATCAGTAAGCAGAAAAGATCGGCGTCCGAATCATATGAGAATTAAATGACGTTTTATCACTTAAAATGCTCAAACTTTCTTCTTTTACATTTAAACACAAAATTTGTTCCATTTGATATTTTTGTCCTGGGACGAGTGGTCCTCCCACCTCTCACTTCACATGACTCTGTCCACAAACAGTGGTCTTAGCTCCTATCAAATCATTGGTCACATCACTTAATGTTTAAATCTTCATACCGTCAGCTTTTATCAGGGCTCCAGTCTCCGGGGCTAGAAAATCCGTTTTTTAAAACAATAACAGACAAAAGGAAAACAATTATACAAAAAACTATAATAGCTTATTTTATAACTACATGTATTTTCTAATTTTATTTTTCTTTAAAAAATATATATATATCTATTTTTGGCAGTAAATTTTTTTAAATTACTAAATGAAAGAACAGTAACAGGTTCACATGCATATTCGTTCAATACAATTATAATACATAGTTATCTATAGCTTATGGAACCGAATTCAAACGGCTTCCTTTTTAAAACTGGGTCAAAGGTTTCGTTATTGTTATCAAACAACGATTTCTAACGATGTCCTGGTACATTGTGTTAAGTGACAAAAATGCTGTCACACCATGAGCATTCTTCGTTGCCGTCTGAACTCATGTGAAGTAGCTAACTTTTTTTTTCTTTTGTAGGAGGCTACTACTATCCCGGTATTTTTTAAGATTATCTACAACAACAAAACTAATGATACTTTTTTAGGAAAGGTTTGGTAGTTATAACAAACAAGATCCGACCGACCGCGGTGTGCGCATGCGTCGAAGAAAAGAAGAGAGCAATGAGAGCAAGTAAGACGCAGGCTACCCCCCCCCCACACACACACACCTTTCCCAGTCCTGCCCATCGTTGGTCTCGAGACATGTGCACTGCGGTTGAGCTACCACCACCCTCCTGCACCATCCTCGCTTGCCAGTGTCTTGCTTGCTCTGGCGTTTTCTATATATAGACTGCGTCTTGCTTGCTATAGTTTCAGACGAATTATAAATATAGATTACAAGTTATAATTATAATACGGAAATGCAGTGCATTGGAATCAGGCGACAAAGTTGATTATGTGTTCCTTTTTTTATGGGGAGGGAGGGATTTTGAGTTGAATGGATTCAATCATTCATAAAATAATTCATAACTTAAATAGCAATTTTCTAAATAACATATGACATATGATTCATTGTGTTTAAGCTGAGTTCAAGAAATGCCTTAAACGGAGATTTCCTGGACGTACATATTAGTTGAAGTTCCCATCACTTAGCATGGGGGGGGGGCAGTTCACGCCTTCTTCGTGACAATGTTTGGCGACCCCGTGTCTAGTTTATTATTACCACGTTTTTATTAACTTGCTTTCGTGTCTGTCTGTGCTTAATTTTTCAAATTTGCCAACGTAAAATTAAACCTTTTCTGCTAGTCCTAGATAGCTCAAAGTTTTACCACAGATAGATCTTGGATGACAATACATTGTATCACAATTTCAGATTGATCAAATGTACCACAATTAAATTAATGCATTTTTTAGCATCTGTGTCCGACTGCCGTTGTTAGATTTCACGTGCGGAGTTCAACCCCGTGACCTAAATGCCGTGGTATTAACGTTGGGCGGGTGCTGATAAGGTGTTTGTTAAAATAAATAGAGGTAAAAAAAGATTTTTTTAAAAACACGTTGTTATTAGTGGACTAAAAAGATTAAAATAAATAAAGGTAAAAAAGGATTTTTAAAAACCACGTTTTTATAAGTGTACTAAAAAGAAGAAAATAATTTAAAACTTATAAGTTCAAGTACTTTCATTTAATATGACTAAAAACATTAGGCGGGAGCTTATGAGGTTTAACATATGCAGCTCACTCATTCTCTCACTTATAGATCTCTCTTTTGCCTTCTAAATTATACATCTTTAATTTGTATACCAAACACACGCCCCAGGATTTTAGTCATATTAAAGCCAAGTACTTGAACTTATAAGTTTTAAATTATTTTCTTCTTTTTAGTCCACTTCTAAAAACGTGGTTTTTTAAAATCCCTTTTTTACCTTTATTTATTTTATAGCATCTAACTAAAGAAGCAGTTCACTCAAGGTGTACAACTCAATAAAAGACTGCTTTCGATGTTCTATCGCATGATGACCACCCGCTCATCCTGTTTGTGGTAATGCTTGACCAGTAAATTTTGTCAAATATGTATGTTAATTATTTTTTAATCTTGTGTTTATTAATCCGTTACAATCCTTTTCTTTTTTTACCTTGTTTCCATAATTTGTCTTAGATATTTTTTTTCATATTGAGTAAATATATTGTTAGTTGATGTAAAGAAACTGACTTATCGAGAAATTCAGTTTGGCTCTAAGTTTGTAAAAAAAAATATGCGAGATGGGCATAGACAACATTTAGTATTGATGTACCAAAGTTAAAATTGTAATAAATTCGCACACATAATTTATAAGCTTACAAAATTTAGACTTCCCATAAATATGTTTATAGTGTTCAACGCGTCAATGACCATTTTTAACCGAGTGCCGCACGCATAACTTTGGTTACCAGCCCCTGCTTTGAAGGCAACTCTCTATTCCAACACTTCACTGCAAGAGCAATGAACGGATAATGAAAACTTTGGCATTAGAGCATTACTTTCGTAAGGGCACTGGTTCGGAACAGGGCAAGTTCTTAAGACATACCTTGAGTTAAAACTGATGAAACATATTTCAGTTCATTTTTCGGCTTCTTTTATTTCTGTGTGTTTTCATCTCTTAAGTTGAAAGTTTCTTAACATGAAATATTTCAACACAGCTCAAGGGAACGACTGTGGTAAAGATTAAGTGGAGATAATCAAAGTAAAAATAGTGTGTGTTTTTTTTACCGCTTTTACTTCCCTTGAAAAGTGATGAGGTAACAAACCTCTCCAACGTACTGGATATACCTATTGAAGTTAATATATTTTTGGACACAAGAAAAAAGCAGCCTAGTACATTATTTCGCAACGTTTTGATAAAGCTTACAAGATATTTAAATTTTGATACAACAGGAATGTTATGATTAAAACTATTTTATCATTATTTGTTTTTAATTTATTGGTTGCGGAGATTGGGGAGATGATCTTTAATGTAATGTAGATGGGAGGTAGGGTCTCTGGACAGGCCGGCGGTGGGGGGTAGGGTATCTGGACAGACCGGTGGTGGGGTGTAGGGTCTCTGGACAGGCCAGCGGTGGAGTTATGGGGGTAGGGTCTCTGGACAGACGGGGGTGGGTAATTTTGTTTTAACTTTAATGTATAGTATTTTTGACCCTGATACACATGTATGGCCGGTCGAGAAGGCGGGTCTCTTGACAAACTGCGGTGGAGGGGATGTAGGGTCTCGCGACAGACGACGGTGTTTAGGGGGGAGGTAGGGTCACTGGACAGACCGCGGTGCGGGGTGGTAGGGACTCTGGACAGACTGTGGTGTGGGGGAGGTAGGGTCTCTGGACAGACTGGGGTGGGTAATGTTGTGATGTCCTTCCATGAACTGCACAGGTCACCCTACACTTATTCCCGTCCTTGGACGGGCTTTGTGGCTAGTAATTATTTAAATATAAATTATGGGATAAAATGTGACAATTTAATGACACACCTGAAACGAATCAATGCAGAGAAGTCATTGCCCCATTTTCATGAGCCATTTAAAAACGTGTCTCCAGGTAAAATTTTAGCAACATTTTTAACACAAAGACTTTTAAAGCTATATCTACCCCGGAACCATTAGTATCTAATAATCAGTTTCCCTTTTGTCTATTGTTTGATAAAGAAGTCGTTGAACCGAAACAGAACTTTTATTTTATTTGCTAGGTGACTTTTAAAAAATATTTTTATAGCCTACACATCATTATATTTTCCATTATTCATTTTCACATTATGCTATTCAAATAATTAACTTTCTTCATCCGCACTCTTCTGCACCAGCGCAAAGCACACATTTTTTTAGATTAAGTTTTTACAGATCAATATTTAGTAACAAAAGTAAATACCTTTCGATAGTATCTACTACACCTTCTAGTTAACTAGAAATACGGTTCAGTCTCATGTTCTCAATTAAAAGCGTTGTAAAGAACTGTATATGTATTCATGATATTTATTATCTATAGATTTAATTTTATTTCTCACAGCAGTACTAGCTACCAATACAATGTCTCCGGTTTAAATGTTATGTAATGCAGCATGCAGCATTGTGTAATTCTTGTTTGATACAACAACCTTAAATCTTAAGCGTAAAATTGACCTGCATCCTTTCGAGTTTTGGTGACATGTCTTTAGTTCAACAACTCATGTACGCCTTTTCTGTGGCATATTTTGTGTTGCCTTCTGCTAAGAGCTTCGGTAAGACCACTGTATACAATTCACTTTAACACTTTGCTATAATTTAAGTTATATATAGTATAGTCAATTGATATATTTACTGCATTTGTATCCGCTTACGTCATGTCCGTATGAGTGCTTTCAATAACAAGCACGATTAGATATCATGCAATTGAGAGGTTAAAAAAAAGAGCGTTTTGTGTTGATATAAAGTAAAAAATATTACCCCCCCCCCACACCCCCAACAATATTTTTTTTTCATTCAAGTTTTTTTTTCACATCTCACCCGCTTAGATTGTACAGCTTATTCAATTTAGCCTCTTCGATCTTAACCCACACACTTTATTGTCTTTAAAAATATGTCTATAAGCACCAGACACGTGTAATGGATTAGAAATCCTGGTTTTGATATATATTATTAGGCTTGTAGTAGTGGATGCAAATATACAATACATTTTAACAATTAAACTTTCTGTTATTACTGTATTTTTTTCTGAATTATTTTTTCAAGGTCGAGTCGACTGTAGCTTAAAGGACTTACCCGTAAACGGTAAGTTTCTGCTTGTCAAATCCAAACAACTACAAACATCACACTGTCGTTTCTCGGATACTTACGGGTAAAACGATAGAGACAACTAGTTTCACGACACTACAAAGTCAATCGAAACATAAAATTACCTATGTAAACTATACCGAATAACTCCGCCGTAGCCGGTCCCAAGTCCGGGTGAGAGAGGAGGAGGGTTGTGCGAAGGGCTAGCATCCCTTCCCGTAACAAAAAGCCTTGCTACAAAAACGTGAACAAAGAAAAAAATAGGAAACTCGGACCTTGGAGATGATGGGTCTCTTAACAGAGAACTAATGAAGCTAGGGGGCCAAAGCCAACTGGAAACCACCCGGCAGACAACCATCCTCTCCACTAGGACCACCACCAGCCTAGGAACATGGAACTTAAGGACCATGTTCGAAAGAAAGATTGGCACAGGACGGGATGCCTGGAGAACCTTTGTTCGTGACCTATGCTCCAGATGGGACGAAGGGCGATGATGATGATGAAACTATACCGAATGGGATGAAAAGTATTCCCAGCCTGGATGTCCAGGACTATATAGTTGGCAATACGAGGCAAATGTATATTAGGGCTGTAGGATCCACCAGGAGTTGAAGGGATCTTATTTACCAGCTTTTACGTACCTGGTATCTGATTGTGTCCTATACATTATACTAATGAAAATTATTTCGATTTTCTCCAACTGTACATACATTTTACCCCTATTTTCCCCTTCTCTATTCACTAAACCACCATTTTATCACAATAAATCTCTATTATTTCCTTTTCGTCTAATTTTCCCCCTAAACATCTCACGATATCCCCATTGAAAATTATTGTCGCCTCACTGCATCTGACTGTATTCCTATTGTGTCCCGTAATCAACTCACTGTAACGCCCCTGTATCCTGTCGTGTAACGCCACTGTATCCTGTCACGTAACGCAACTTTATCCTGTCGCCCAGGGTGACACAGACCCTAGTGACGCCTCTGTCGTAACCTACTGCCTCTCAGTCTATATCTGCTTCTAATACATCATGTCAGTTTTCCCCGCATGTATACAGTTTTATTCCACTATTCCAGGCGTATGTCAAGACATGGTCAACGGTCAAGAGATACGGGAAGGGGGTCGGCTGTTTGTCACATGCACCGCTGGGCTCCTGGGACTTGAAGACACCGGGGTATCACACATCAAGCTGTACAGACAGGCTGTTCTAGCTGAAAGGCCGACGCTGCTGGCGACTTACGGATTGGGAAATTCAGCGAATAATTTTACGGTAAAATTTAAACGAAATTAACATTTCAAAAAATATATAAAAATTTCACATTGCTAAAAGAGGTGGGGAAAGAGTCGAATGTTGGTCCAAGTGAAACTGCTCCAATCTGTCAGTGTGATGACAAGCGCATGTTTAAATACCACTTGACCTTATCCACATAGCACTGTGATGACATGATCATGTTTAAATACCACTTGACCTTATCCACATAGCACTGTGATGACATGCACATGTTTAAATAACACCGACCTTATCCACATAGAATTGTGATGACATGCGCATTTTTAAATAACACCGACCTTATCCACATAGAATTGTGATGACATGCGCATTTTTAAATAACACCGACCTTATCCACATAGAATTGTGATGACATGCGCATTTTTAAAAAACACTGACCTTATCCACATAGAATTGTGATGACATGAGGGAAACACCTTGGACGTCGTCGATGATTTCACCTACCTTGGCAGTAACATCACAAGCACACTCTCCCTGGATAAGGAAATAGGAACCAGAATCGGCAAGGCCGCATCATAAATGGCTAGGCTGAAACAAAGAGTGTGGAACAGTGCACAGCTCACAGATATGACGAAAATTACTGTGTACCAGGTCTGCGTGCTCAGCACACTCCTCTATGGCAGTGAGTGTTGGACGACCTACGCCAAGCAAACAAAGCAGCTCAACAGCTTCCACTTACGATGCTTGCTTAGGATTCTACGCATCAAGTGGCAGGACAAGATCACCAATGTCGAGGTACTCAGAAGAAGCCATATGCTGAGTATGCACTCAATTCTGAGTGAGAGGCGCCTGCGGTGGTTAGGTCATGTCCGCAGGATGAGCTCGGAGCGCATTCCTAGAGCCTTGCTTTACGATGAGCTGGCAACCGGTAAGAGAAAAAGAGGTCGCCCTTGCTTGCGCTTCAATGATGTCTGCAAGAAAGACATGTTTATGGCACAGATAGACTATAAAACGTGGGAGACCATTGCCGAGGAGCGCACCTCCTTGCGGGCAAAATTGCGTGAGGGCATTCATGTCGCGGAAGCATCCCTCATAGCTTTGAGTGAAGAGAGAAGGGCCAGGAGAATGGGCAGGGGTGGCAGAGGAGCAGTAGTACACGCCATCGTCCTATCAGGACGGATGGTTGCCATACATACATACATATCCACATAGCACTGTGATGACATGCGCATGTTTAAATAACACTGACCTTATCCACATAGCACTGTGATGACATGCGCATGTTTAAATAACACTGACCTTATCCTTGACACTGTGGTGACCTGTGTATTTTTTGATGACCTTTGTCTCATCGACGTGGCATTGTGAATGTCTAACGAGTACTGACAGTGCAACTTTTTTTTTAAAATTCGGCGTAACTGAACAAAACAAATTTTAAAAAGAAAACATTTTGGCTGTATTCGCTTCATGGACCATGAGAGGACGGAACTAAACTGGTATCTTAAAACTCCAAAAGATTACATAAATAAAAAATCTAAGATTAAAAATATTTCAAATAAGACAATATTAATTAAGTATTTAACGAGTACTTGCTTAATGATGTATGTTTGTGTCTTTTAAAAGCGACGTTTACCAGACCGGTATAATTGGCAGTAAGAATGTTCGAAATATTTCCCATAAATTTAAATCACTATACAGCGCTTTAGTCGAGGCTTATACTGCAGTAATTTATATCCTCTGCACAGTAACACACGAGCTGATGACGTCATTTCTGGCAATATGCGGGGTAAATTTAACCATTACCACATAATTCATGAATTGAAGATGTCATTTCTGGCAATTAACTGCGGATAAATGTAACCTTTACACCCATACTCATAGATTCTGTACTCGCTGCAGGCAATGTTTTTTGGTGTTTGTTTTTACCTCAAAGTATCTCTCAGATCTCAGATTATCCTGGGAAGATAGTTCGGTCGCAGAGATGGTTCAAACGTGCAGAGCTCCACTCAGTCCTCATTTACACAATACAATTGGTGAAAAGTAGTTTCGCACTCGCCGACACTGGACAGTACATTTGTGAGGTGAAAAAAGGGGGAAAAGATCTTTGCTCATGTAGTGCATCTGTCAGACTGAAAGGTGAATTTTATGAACGAAATTTATTTTTTCACGATGTTACATGAATATTTAAATGAATTAAGTGGTAACAATAATCAATACGTCAATTCATCATTTTATCAACAACCATCTGTGTTTATACTAAAGACATTGTAGTTTTATACCACGGCAAACACCTTTTATGCCAACACCTAGTTGATTTTTAAAGGCATATTAGTTTTATACTAGGGCACATTAGTTTTATACCAATACGTGTTAATCTTACACTAGGGTATAGTAATTTGTATATTAGGGTATAGTAGTATTACACTAAGGAACTTTTTTTTTACTAGGACATAGTAGTTAAATGATACTTTTTTTCAAAAAGAGTTTAATTTATTGATACATTTTAAACATGGGACATGATTGTTTTATGCGCTTCAACCGAAGAACGTCATACTTTTTGTAAAATTCCATTATATTAACTTCGAAATCTTGTCGTCATCTCGTTCGCGGGCGGAAAAACAAAAGTCTAAAATGACACACTTCCCGTGATGCTATCGAGCTGAAATTTTGCACATAGACTCGTGTCACCTAAAAATGCATCGTATCAAAATTTCAGATCGATCGAATGTACCGTAATTAAATTAATGCCCTTTTAGTTTATCTCTAATTAACTATAGGTAATTCACATTTCACAGTTTGTTATTGTTCGACGTCCCTTGCCACTTGAGTCGTTCACCCATGCCTTATGTGACCAAGCCTCCCCACCCCCCACCACCCCGGTTTTACAGCAAAGGGGACTTACGTCAGCTACAGTCTGTAAATGTTTGTCTCATATATAAGGGATTTATAGTGAAAAACTTTGTTTTTACGGGGTTGTTTAATTTTAAAGTCAAGTCCATACATTTAAATAGGGTCACCCAGGTAGTGAACTTTGTAAACTTTAACACAAACTTTAAATTAATTATCTTCTGCCTGTTCGAGACAAACGAAATCTTTCACAGTTCTAGAGAGAGAGAGAGAAAAGACGAAGCAGATAGAGGAGACCCTGGCCTTCCTGACTTGGCGTAAGCAGGTCACACAGTTTATACACTCAAATGTATGCTGTAAAATAAACATGTTATTTTGGTATTTCAAAAAAAAATAATAATAATAAATAAACCCTCGCACCTCCCTCCATAGGTCTAATGTCGATGGTCAGTGCGGAGGTTGTAAAGCCGGGGGAGTCATTCACCGTCACCTGCTCCGTCAACAACAGTAACTCCCTTCCTCTGAGTTCTGCAACAAAAGAATACCAGACCATCGCCTTGAACAGATATCTGGCAGTGGACAACACCACGGACCCGGTCCTAAACACGTCTTGGACTTCAGAAAAGGTCACTCGATGGGCGCTTTTTTCGGTGCTTTGTTAAACGTGGGTTGGGGCTCTAAAATAAACTGCGTCATCGCGTCGAGGATCTTATAGAATACTTGGCGTCGTGGCATCTAGATGACATGGCGTCACGGCCTCTAGATGACATGGCGTCACGGCCTCTAGATGACATGGCGTCACGGCATCTAGATGACATGGCGTTAAGGCCTCTAGATGACATGGCGTCACTGCCTCTAGGTGACATGGCGTCACTGCCTCTAGATGACATGACGTCACGACATCTAGATGACATGGCGTCACGGCCTCTAGATGACATGGCGTCACGGCCTCTAGATGTCAAATTTGTTAATTCCCTCGGGTTTGAAGTCTTTGTCGAGCTCTCTCACACATACAGCGGGAGGGCGAAGGAATCAAACTTAGCCTTTTTATTTTTCGAGGTAAAAAAAAATGAAATAGTAGTACTAGGACATATTAGATTAATATAATGGTATATCAATTTTACATTTGGTAATAGTAGCTCTATACCAGGGCCAGTAGTTTTACAGCAGAAAACAGTAGTTTTAGTACGGACAAGGTAATTTAACTATACATTATCAAATAGGTCATAATTTACTGATACTTTTTTAAACATGGGCCATTACTATTCTTTGCGTTTCAACCGAAGACCTGCATCCTTTTTTTTAATCACCTAGGTAGTCATATTTTTAAACAATTAAATTTAATTTAAATCATTTATTGTTTACATGATCGTGACCAACTAATCGTATTATTGATTACCGTATATACTCGTGCAATAAGCACGTTCGTTCATTAGCCCCCCCCTCATTTTTGGAAGAGAAATGTATTTCAAGTGTATAAACCCGCTCGCAAGCCGACCCCCAAAAAATAATAGGACAGCTTAAACAAAACGGTAAACATTTCTTTTTAAATCGGTCATTATCATTGTTTACTTTGTACTGCCAATCTTTGTCTTTGTGCTCTTTGTTTGGCAAGAGTTACTGGTGTTTTTTTTTAAATCGCTGGTAAACAGTGACGAAAGCACGTACATAAAAATTCGTTGTTGAAAACTTAATTTTAAAAACAATTTATTAAAAGCCTTCACAAAAATAAATAAAATGATTAAATAAGGTAAGTGCAGATGTTTTATAATTAATATATTATAGCTCCTGGTAGAACAGTCGAATCTTGAAGAATGCAGAAAGGGCGACCTTGAGGCTCTACAATAAAAACACCGATATTCAATATCCTTGCAGAAATACGTTAATGACCCAATCGTAAGCAGACCCCCCAACTTTTCCCCCTAGATTTTGTCCAAAAAAAGTCGGCTTGCGAACGAGTATATACGGTAATGAAATTAGAATAAAACAGAACATCACGCTTATTAGTCACGGAGTTGCACAACCAAGTTTATTATTGCTTTACTCCAGCACAACAGCGTTGCCTTGCAAATCTGGTCAGCGGAGCTAGTTTCTATCAACGCCTCCGGTGGGGCTAGACATGACGCCTATGTAAAGTTGACGGTGCTAAACGCAAAGTGCACCGAGTCCAATCTGTTCGAGTGCGTGTTGGTGTACAAGCCCAAGGCTCTGTCCATTAGCACCTTCACGAGAGTCACACTCAAAGGTAGACGAGTTTATCGAACGCATGACGTGTGAGCGCTGTGAGAGAAACAAAGGGCTATTTACATGGTACTTTAGATCTGTATAATTAGAATGTTATTACCTTTTCTACTCTGAAGAATAGATCAGTAGAATTATGACGGTAGCACATTTTGTACACATTGGAATTACGAAGTGCAGTTAGTACCCTTTATATTAGATCTGTAAGATTAGATTTAAAGTTTAGCTACTACTTAGTGGATAAGACGCGACAAATTTTGATGCAAGACATATTATAATAGCACAATGTCGAATTGTTGGTTGCCAGAGAGCTGATATAGTCAAGTCTTTGTTATCGCCTTCATTTTTTTTTATTTGGGTATCTTTTTGACTGATGAAAATCATTTCAAGGGATGTAATTAAATTTAAATACTACAAATTTATTTATTGCCGTTCACTCCCTTATTTTTGAAAATTGAATTGAAGCAACGGCAGATAATTAGGACAATGAATGAAAACGACTTTCTTAAATCTATGGCCTTTGTCAGAATATTTTACAAGTATAGTGATCAAATGGGAAACTACGAAGACATCTTTGATTTGTAGGAATTGTTATTAGAAATGGATTTTTAATTGCTCACATAATCTTTCACATTATCTGACATTTTTAATTAATTTTTTTTAATATAAATATTATTTGGCGTGTTCTAATACATTAAAATTGTTTTTAAATACTATTATTTACTAAGTAGTTTTGTTTAAGTATATGTTTATTTATGTGACCGCCTAGTCCCATAATATAACTTCTTAGACAAATTGTATCTGGCCTAATACTAATTTTCCATTCTGTTTACTATAAATGAAAGCGAGTCTACAAAAAATGCTCTCGCACCATTCGCTCAATATACAATGAGATAACATATCAATGTCTTAAATGTCATCGTCAGAGCAGGTCATGTCTTTCTCTATATCGGTGTCATCATCGGAACATTTGCTCAATATACAATGAGATAACATATCAATGTCTTAAATGTCATCGTCAGAGCAGGTCATGTCTTTCTCTATATCGGTGTCATCATCTGAACATTCGCTCAATATACAATGAGATAACATACCAATGTCTTAAATGTCCTCGTCAGAGCAGGTCATGTCTTTCTCTATATCGGTGTCATCATCTGAACATTTGCTCAATATAAAATGAGATAACATACCAATGTCTTAAATGTCATCGTCAGAGCAGGTCATGTCTTTCTCTATATCGGTGTCATCATCTGAACATTTGCTCAATATACAATGAGATAAAAATATCAATGTCTTAAATGTCCTCGTCAGAGCAGGTCACGTCTTTCTCTATATCGGTGTCATCATCGGAACATCAGGCGGCGTTCTATGTCCGTGACAAGATCAAGATGGTGTGCACAGCCGAGGTAAGCGATACCCCGTTCATTTCTGCTACGTGCTTTCATTAAGGGTCCCAGGGCCCATTCTGGGCAAGATATAAAGTTCAAAACATCTGTTCTTTTCAATTAGTATAATAATTGATACATGTGTCATAATTTGTCAAGATTGTTAATGACTGAATGGTGAATAAAATCTTAAACGCTTAAAAAATGTGAATTTTTTAGCCCCCAGCCCCAAAGGAATGAATATTAGCAGTTTAGTGCCCTATAGTATTTTAATATTGGTTATCAAGTTGTCATATACACATTTTGGTTAAGATCCAATAATTTACACAGTAGCTAAAGCTTAAACTAATTTTTATATAACTCGTATAAGCAAAACATGACGATATGGGCCCCCGGCGCCCCATGAGTGTTAAATTTTGAAAAAAGTGATAGTTACCATCCCGGGAGCATACTCAACAGTCTTGAAAAGTTTCATGACGATCGGGTGAATGGTTTAGACAGCTATAAAGGACATTCATACACACACAAACATATTTAAATATTTATATATATATACTAGTAGACCCGTCGTGCGTTGCAACGATCAAAGTAAAAAGGAATAAATTTAAAGAAACCAATGAGTGGTATAATGTTTAAAAATAATTCTGAATAAATTGTCGTGGAAGTGTGGGAAAAAAATCCAAGTTTCATAGCAAACGGATAAATAAATTAATAAGTAAATAGCGTACAAAAGAAGAAACGATATTAAGGGCCCCGGCCCCAAAATGAGTGATATTATAGTTTTTTTTATTGCTATTGTACTCATTTCTTAAACCTTTAAGATTTTATTCATTATTCAGTCATTAACAATCTTGAAAAATAATGACACATGTATCCCTTATTATACAAATTGAAATTCACAGGTGTTTTGAACTTTATATCTCGCCCAGAATGGGCCCTGTGGCCCTTAATGTTGTTTTTATCTATTGTACTCAATATATATTCCTCAATATCATGTAAAATTGAATAGGGAATACAATGATTAAAGTTCAGTAAAAAGAATTTTTCGAAGGAATGGAAATTAAGAGTTCAGTGCCCTATAGTAATATAGGCTCTTAAGTTTTTATATTCTAAGTTTTGTCAAAATCCAGTTTTTTTCTCAATATCTAACTCTTAAACTACTTTTTATATACCTACAATAGGGGGGAAAATAGCATTAAGGGGCCCTGGCCCATTCGGTGCAAGAGGTCAATTTCAAAAACCTTTTCATTTTATTTCATTTTTAAATCCTTTATATTAACTCGTGGTGTCTGCGGCCGACCGACCGACCGACCTTGCTTGCTTGCTTGCTTGTCGCCAAAACTTTTGATCGATTTTTAACCCACTTGCTCGCAAGATAGCGAGCTGAAATTTTGCAGGCAGTTTCGTACCGATGATAAAAACAATGTATCAAAATTTCAGATCGATCGCATGTACCGTAATTAAATTATTGATTTTTTAGATTATTTTATTTATTCCTATGTATCATGCTATTTTTTGAGATAGAGCGTCGCGGTGCGTATTATATTGAACAACCTTTCTGTCGCGCAATAAGGTGCGTATTTTACTGACAACACTTTTTATAAACCTATTCCTGATCGGTGCGCATTATATTAAACATGTTTTATGACACAACTGCAATTTTGTATTTTTGGATGGTCTTGCGCTGCGTGTTATAATGAACATTCTTTTAGTTACGTCTCATACGTAAAGGATTTATAGTCAAAAACTTGGTTTTTTACGGGTTGTTTTTATTAAATCCTTTATATTAACTCGTGGTGTCTGCGGCCGACCTTGCTTGCTTGCTTGCTTGTCGCCAAAACTTTTGATCGATTTTTAACCCACTTGCTCGCAAGATAGCGAGCTGAAATTTTGCAGGCAGTTTCGTACCGATGATAAAAACAATGTATCAAAATTTCAGATCGATCGCATGTACCGTAATTAAATTATTGATTTTTTAGATTATTTTTTTTATTCCTATGTATCATGCTATTTTTAGAGATAGAGCGTCGCGGTGCGTATTATATTGAACAACCTTTCTGTCGCGCAATAAGGTGCGTATTTTACTGACAACACTTTTTATAAACATATTCCTGATCGGTGCGCATTATATTAAACACGTTTTACGACACAACTGCAATTTTGTATTTTTGGATGGTCTTGCGCTGCGTGTTATAATGAACATTCTTTTAGTTACGTCTCATACGTAAAGGATTTATAGTAAAAAACTTGGTTTTTTACGGGTTGTTTTTATTATTGTGGCTATATTTCTCAAGCTCTTTAAAAAGTAAATAGGAAAAATATCTTAAACATATACGAAAAAAGATATTTGGGGCCCTGGCCACGAAGATATTGGCATTAGAAGTGCAGTGTCTATAGTATTTTATTATAGGCTAACAAGTTTTTGTGTGCAACGTTTGGTGAAGATCTATTCATTTACTAAGTAGCTACCGTAGAAACTATTTTTTATATAGCTCATATAAGATAAAAACGACATTAAGGGTCCCAGGGCCCATTTTGGGCAAGATATAAAGTTCAAAACATCTGTTCTTTTCAATTAGTATAATAATTGATACATGTGTCATAATTTGTCAAGATTGTTAATGACTGAATGGTGAATAAAATCTTAAACGCTTAAAAAATGTGAATTTTTTAGCCCCCAGCCCCAAAGGAATGAATATTAGCAGTTTAGTGCCCTATAGTATTTTAATATTGGCTATCAAGTTGTCATATACACATTTTGGTTAAGATCCAATAATTTACACAGTAGCTAAAGCTTAAACTAATTTTTATATAACTCGTATAAGCAAAACATGACGATATGGGCCCCCGGCGCCCCATAAGTGTTAAATTTTGAAAAAAAAGTGATAGTTACCATCCCGGGAGCATACTCAACAGTCTTGAAAAGTTTCATGACGATCGGGTGAATGGTTTAGACAGTTATAAAGGACATTCATACACACACAAACATATTTAAATATTTATATATATATATATATATATACTTGAAAAATACCCGCACTTAGTAGCGGGAGTGTGCTGACCCTTTATCCAAGTATTAGGTGATGGTTATTACAATTTTTATTTGCCAAGTTAAATTTCAGATTCAACTATTTAGTTAAAATCTTATGATAAACAGAGATATGCCATTTTACCGCGTGAGTTGTTTTCACTTAATGCAGTGCCTTTTAACATAACCTTACTATTCAAAAGATATGACTTATTAAATAATGATTCTTGCCGACCATAATAACTAAATTTACAATTTCATTCCCACTTGTACAAAATTAACATAACTTATATGTTTTCCGAAAGAGCTCTACCACCCTCGTCACTCAAAAATTTAATATATAATTACGAAACTGCATCGTATCACAATTGTAAGTTATATAATATTTGTAACCACGTCTATGAGATAAAGAACATTTGGCACTATCCCTTTAAAAGGCAAAAGCTAATTGACTCATAGCGCAAATAAACAAAATTATAAATGTACTTTCTAAAATACTATTTTTAAAAAAACGGTCGTATTAAAATGATATAAAAATGTGCACACCATATTTAGACATATAGAAAGCTGGCCGCATAAAATAAAGTCTTGTTATAAAGTAAATGTACTGGACCAAAATAACTCTTCATTTTGACGTATTCTTCATCGTCTAAACAGGGAAATAATATTTAACATTTTTATGTCTCTATATTTTACGATTTATATTTACGGTTTATAAGCAATGTGTATAATTTCAAAAAGGAATCTTTTTTTATTGTTCCCTATTTCGGATAAGGCATCATATTTTGTAAATTATATTCAATGCACACACACACACCAGATTTTATATCTGAAAAATAAAATACATTAAACAAAAAAGATTCAACCGTCTGTTTATAAGCGAATCTTAAAAATGATTAAAAGGCAATTTTAGAAATGGCCTATGCTATTCTGAATACAAAGGAATGAACATAAAAACATATTCAATTCGCAATTCATATTAATTAAGCGTTTTCAGGATCACTTCATTAAATTTAGTCAACTTTTGTTAATACGTTCGGTAGCGAAAGTTTATAATGTATAGTGTATATAAAGCTTAAGTAAACAGTTTTAAAGTGTACGTTTATTTGACATAGGCCATCACTTTCAACATAAAATAAACTCGCTACATCTATGGTTTTTAATTAAATGTCGAGTTATGAATTAAATTTTTAAAAAATCCCAATTTTATTCATTGCATGTAAAATATTAATACAATGCATCGTGAAAATAATTGAAATAAAATAATTTAAACGCATATGTAATATATAAAGCTCAATTGATATTTTTATGTTTGTTTGTTTGTATCCGTTAAAAAAAGGCCACTGCTTTGTTGACATTTTTCCAAAAGATCTCTGCCACTGTCGTCACTAAAAAAGCTCTTATATATTTACGACACTGCAATGTAACACAATTGTAATTAATACAATATTTGCAACAGCGTCTATGAGATAAAGATAATAAAGATAAATTAAAAAAATTAGGCTATATTCCTAATTTTAAAAAAACAAACAAAACAAATCAATTTTATGTTAAAAATGCATGTGAAACCATCACAATAATCGATTTTAAAAATGGCCTATGTTAATCCATCATCAAAGGAATGAACATAACATATTCAATTCGCAATACAAAATAATTAAGCGTTTTCAGGATCACTTTATTTAGTTTAATCTACTTATGTTAATAAGTCCGGTAGCCTAAGTTTAAATAGTATAAGTGTATAGGTTATGTAAAAGACAACAGCTTATGTAAAAGACAAACAAAATATAAATTTTATATTAATAGGACACAGCTAAATTTAAGATGCGTACACGAAAATGTGCGCACAGTAATCAGGCGATAAAAGATTTTAAAACGTGCACCGCTAAAAATGAAGCCTTGACTAAAATTTTCTGACACAATTATTACATAAATAGTTTTTTCCTTAAATGTCGAGTTATGGAGCAGAAAATAATTAAAACAAATTCGCAATTAAATTTAAACGTTTAAACAATTAAATCTAATGCATCGTGTGGCAGTTGTAATTAAATATGTTTACGTTTCTACATAATATATAGAAAGTAACAGTAAAGAAAATGACAATTCTTTGTACTACACAGCTCAAATTATGAAGCGTACACGAAAATGTGCGCACCGTAATTAGACATTATAATATTTTTTCAAATGCGCACGGCTGAAAATAAAGTATTGGCATTGGGGAAAAAAACGTCACCAAAAGTAACTCGCTTTGAACGGCATTTGAACGTCCGCGTAAATTTGTTGAATACAGAAATGAGGTTAAATTTTTTATTCTTTGTCTCTGCATTTTCTGATTATTTAATTTACGGCATTCGGGCAAAAGGGACAATTACAAAAACTAACTTAAAACCACCTTCAGGGTAAAAGGAACCGTCCTGCCAAATTTGGTCCCCGTCCGTCATTTGGTTTTTCCGTGATTGTCTAACAGAAAGTCGAAAAGTGAAACATACAAACATACAAACATTTGAGCTTTATATATTAGATTGCTATCTTGTTAAATTCAAATGTGAATTATTGATGCAGAAACATTGGAAAACAATAATTGAGAGTTTTAAAACATTAATTTAGGGATTTATGAAATATCTTGATACCAATGATACGCCATTAGATGGAATAAGAGCTGCGGTGACAGTTGGGTTTCTATATTATGAAATAAAGGGGAAAAAAATTCTGCAATTGACATAATCAATACAAAAATTGTCATAACTTAAATAATACATGGGATATTTTCAAAATTTAAAAAGCATTTATTTCATAAATGGAGTTTACATTGTGATAATTAAAGGAGCAAAGGATTACAACTATGCAGACACGTTTGTAGTTTGTAGTCTGGTAAGTTCAGTTTTTTTAACAAAGAAAATTTAACATAAAAATTAATCACCAAAAAGTATAATGAAAATTACTTTTTGTGCGGTAATATAGTATTTGTTTCTACATATTTTTATTCTCTATTCAATTCCCTTCATTTCTTTATAAGATACATCCATGTTGCAAAAGACTTTTATTCAAAAATTTTACGTTAGTTAATATCATCCTTTAAAAAAGTATAAAACATTCAAAAAATCGTCTGGTACGAGTGTTGTAAAACCTCCTGACAGCGAACGAGTTTGTCCAACACCGATTCGGATCTTCCGATGAAAATTCTATGTTCCGGGCTTTACCGTCAAGTTCGACAGCAATGCAACGAGGCCTAAAAACTATTTACCCACAATTTTTGGAAGGGTTGCGGGTAGTCTGACATTTAACCATCACGACTATCACAGATTGGCAGAGGCATCACACAGTGTCTTTATAAGGGCATCTTTTCATTCGCATAATTTTCATCAGTATACATACATCAGTTCCCCTATGCTCTATTACCGGGGGTCGGCAACCTGCGGCTCACGAGCCGCATGCGGCTCTTTCGATGTCAGGTTGCAGGTCTCCGGTTCCATGCCAAATATTAATAACTAGATACGCCCCCGCGGCGTAGCGCGCGTCGTAGACTTGCTCGTGGATAGTGCAAAGAAAGGGGGAAAGAACGGGCACAAACTACAGCAGGAAGAAATTAAAAGAATGCGAGTGAACATCGGTGGGGGGAACCACCGACGCATTGTTGGTCTCGAGACATTCGCACTGCGGTTATCTAACTGCCCACCGCCCTTCACCACCCTAGCTTGCCAACTATAAACTGTGATTGGCCGACCCTAGCGAGGGTCAGCCATGTTCGCAAAAATGTTGGAAAAGAATGGGCAAAAACACACATTTTTAAATATTTTAAAAAATGTTATCGTTGGGGCTTGAAACCAGGACCTTTCGCGTGTTAGCGGACGTGATAACCACTACACTACGAATCACGTGTTATTCTGTGAAGGAACAACTCAAGTGACGCAAGAACCAATGTTGGTCTCGAGACATGCCCCTCTCTCCACCAGCGACGCTTGCCAACTATAAACTGAATGGTCGACCCCAGCGAAGTTCATTCGTCATGCTTATTTGGACATGCTCGTGCTTGCTTGGGGGAATTATATATATACTAGGGGCAAGTACCCGGCTTCGCCCAGGTTTAACAACAACAGCAACAACAAAAAAAACAACAGCAACAAAACAACAAAAACAAACAACAAAAACAAAACAACAACAACTACAACAACAACAAAGCAACAACAACAAAACAACAACTACAAAACAACAACAGCAACAACAACAGCAACAGTAACAACAACAGCAACAACGACAAAACCAACAACAGAAACAGCAACAGCAACAAAACAACAAAAACAAAACAACAACAAAAACAACAAAATCAACAACAAAATCAACAACAAAACAACTACAACAACAACAGCAACAACAACAAAGCAACAACAACAAATCAACAACTACAACAGCAACAACAACAAAGCAATAACAACATGAAGGACATTGTCGTCGCAGGGCAAGGGATGTGGACAACAACAACAACAGCAAAAACAACACAAAAGCAACAACAGCAGCAACAACAACAACAGCAACAACAACAGCAACAACAACAGCAACAGCAACAACAACAAAAACAACAACAGCAACAACAACAAAAACAAAACAACAACAAAACATCAACAAAACATCAACAACAAAACAACAACTACAACAACAACAGCAACAACAACAAAGCAACAACAACAAAACAACAACAACAAAAGCAACAACAACAAAGCAACAACAACAAAAAAATTATTTTATGGCGATAATCGCCTTCTTGTTAATCTCGACACCAAAATGTTTATTAATTTGCGTCATTATTATACGTCTTAATTTTCAATAATTTTTATTTTATATAGCTCATATAGGGAAAAACTACATTTTGGGCCCCCGGGCCCCAGTATCTTATATATATGGAACGAAACCTGTTTAATAACCTTTCCGGTATAATTTTGTGTACGTGTACCAAATTTCACGTTATTTGGTTGTCTGGATCTTGAGTTATTAGGGAACAGACAGACAGACATCCAGACAACAAATGCGGCTTATATATATAGAGATAAGAGATTAGTGTATCACCCGTCAGAAATGACGGAAGTTTTCAAAATAAATACACATCAGATTAAAAAATAACGTAATACAGAACTTTCATTTATTTTATTTATTTTATTTGATTCATTTATTATCATATTGAACAATTTTATGCGGAACGTTCGAAAAGTGCTATTTTTGGTGCCGTAAAATTTCTAAAATTAATAGCACTATAAAACAAAATCGATCGCAGCGCAACCTAACAGCATTACATCCATACAGACAACGGGAATTATGTATTCTAAAATTAGTAGCACTATATAACAAAACCTATCGCAGCGCCACCTAACAGCAATTACATCCATACAGACAACGGGAATTATGTATTCTAAAATTAGTAGCACTATATAACAAAATCGATCGCAGCGCCACCTAACAGCATTACATCCATACAGACAACGGGAATTATGTATAATGTATATTGATATATTATAGAGATTATATCATTTTGTTTTCGAAACTTATGTTAGTGACTCTTTAAAAAACTGGTAAATTTATTAAATTGTAATTTTTGGCTCATCCGTCTGTAAAGGTTGCCCACCCTGCTCTATACCCTTTGCCATCACTTCAATGCAGCTATGTTTTTAAAAAATGTATTTGATTAAGTTTCACATTTCATCTTTGAGCTTAACAAATATGTATGGGCCCATGGAGCTGAGCAGTGAGATGCATCTCTGTACATATTAGGTTGATGTTTTCATTTATGCCGAATCAAATTCTAGGGTGCCCGAGACATCATCCTCGACTGGCGCCTCGGTTATCCGTACAAGAATCGGGAGAAGATGATTCGGCACAGCTATCCGGACTTCCGGGACATCCAGAGCAGCGTCATCGAGATCGTGAAGCCAGGCCTGGACAATTGCCTCCTGTATCAGCACACATCGACCCTCAGTTTCAAGGCCCAGGCCAAGCATGACGGCTACGTCTTCTCGTGCGCTCTGGTGTCCGAGGGTGAGGACAAGGGGCTGAAGGAGTATACATTGTCTCTCAAGACCCGTAGTGAGTATTCTCTGCTGGTAGGAATTTGTAATTAAAGTAGAAACATTCATTCATCTCGTAGCCAGTCTGTAGCTTCGTCTATCAAAAATAATTATGTAAGAAAAAAAATGATATTTTTTTTTACAGAGAACATTTTCATGGTAAAGAAAAAGTATATTTTAATGGAGATATGCGAATCAATTTTAATATTTGTTTAATGAATTACAAAAGTAATTTTAAATTATTTAAAATTATTTAAAATTTATTATAACTAATCATTTTGTAAAATTTAAATTGATTTTGTTTTTTGCTATGTCACACCAACGCATGTACGAGATATTTTAACGTGCAATAATACTCTTATTAATATATAGTGTTAATTAAAGAGCGTGCGAAGGTTAATTTTTTGTTGCTTTAATTGACGTTTTGCATCGACCACATGTCAAACAAATATGTAAACAAATGTAATCCATCTTCTAATCTGTAAGCCTGATTGCAGTCTCACCCACATTTTGTTCACTATGTAAACAAATAAATAGATCACGCAAGGGTATTACACAAAAGGGTACCAAAAATAGGGTGCCCCGGGCTACAAGACAAAAGTCATACACTTTTCCGATTATAATTGTCAAATGGTTTACACCTTTTAAGTATATAATTAAAACATCATAATTCTCCTTACTTCCTACACACACGTCACACATCTTCAACTTACCTTGCGAAGATTAGGACCACGAGTTAGCTTAAGAGACAAAAGTCACCTCAACCGGATGCATAGAAATTAGTGCACGAATACGTTGCGGTGAAAGTAGCAGCCATTGAATAGTCACAAATTATGTGTGTACAATCTACGGTCATTTGAATACATCAATAGTCACAAATTATGTGTGTACAATCTACGGTCATTTGAATACATCAATAGTCACAAATTATGTGTGTACAATCTACGGTCATTTGAATACATCAATAGTCACAAATTATGTGTGTACAATCTACGGTCATTTGAATACATCAATAGTCACAAATTATGTGTGTACAATCTACGGTCATTTGAATACATCAATAGTCACAAATTATGTGTGTACAATCTACGGTCATTTGAATACATCAATAGTCACAAATTATGTGTGTACAATCTACGGTCATTTGAATACATCAATAGTCACAAATTATGTGTGTACAATCTACGGTCATTTGAATACATCATTCAAGATTTAGACATTAAATAATATCTTATGTGAGTTGAAACATAAATTCTAATCTTGGCTCAAATTTTCCAAGGTGAAGATGCCGAGACCACGGAGAGCATCATGGGAGTGAAGTAACGTAATGGAGACATTCACCTAGCAGAGACATCATCTCTCAAGTTGTGTAACTTGTTTGCGATATCAACCTAGCAGAGACATCATCTCTCAAGTTGTATAACTTGTTTGCGATATCAACCTAGCAGAGACATCATCTCTCAAGTTTTGTAACTTGTTTGCGATATCAGCCTAGCAGAGACATCATCTCTCAAGTTGTGTAATTTGTTTGCGATATCAACCTAGCAGAGACATCATCTCTCAAGTTTTGTAACTTGTTTGCGATATCAACCTAGCAGAGACATCATCTCTCAAGTTTTGTAACTTGTTTGCGATATCAGCCTAGCAGAGACATCATCGCTCAAAAGCAGTAACTCGTTTGAGATTTTTTAAAAATAGCAGAGACAGCATCGCTCAATTGTTGTAACTCGTTTGAGATAACAAAATAGCAGAGACAGCATCGCTCAATTGTTGTAACTCGTTTGAGATATCAACCTATCTGAAACATCATCGATCAAATGTAGTAATTAGAGAAATAATGAAGATAATAATATGATGAAACCATAAGATAAGTTTAAGGAAGTGGACGCCTGTTTCCAATTTTCCCTCACTATGTGGTAGAACAGTAGTGTTAATTGCAGAAGATTATTGTTCTAATAAGAGCGCGCGGGCCATGCTGGTCTGTTGGGAAGTGACGCAGCGTTCACAGGCCACTACTGTAAGGGGATTGTATGATACAATACCCAGCCACGTGTATTTCCCCAGCTAATGTCATGTACCCATCAGGGATGGATGGACTCAGTGACACCCATAGCCACGGTAACAAATCCCTGCCTTCACAGAAATTCAAACCCGTTGCTCTCGGTACGCATGCCCTTGTGTCCCAGTGTTAAAAAAATTGGTGAGGTTTGTTTTTTAATCAACTTATAAATAAAAAAAGCGTTGTAAATAAAAGATGTGAAGCAGAACAAAAGGGTGGATCTTTTCACTTGAAATTAGGGGTGTACCGGATTCAATTTTTTTTTAAAAATCCAGCTCTAAAGCCAGATTTGCCGGATTTATGAAGTGAGATCCGGCCGGATATCGGAGCCGGATTTACAATTTAAAAAAAATAAAAATTAACGTACTACATCACTTGACCTAGGTGAGTGGAGTCACTCGACTGTTCATTACTGCGGTTCATTACCATAGACATGACAATGATGACATATGATCATATTGAATCATTGAAATTTAAAATAATTACTTTAGATAAAGTAATATTAAGTTCCATAGGTTCAAGATGAGATACAATACATAAGCAAATAATGCTAATTTAGTATTTTTAGTTTTCAGTTTCCGTTTTTAGTTTTCACATTATTTTCAGTTGGCAAATTGGCTGTTCAGTTACAACTCTCAACAACAGTGACAGTATATAGTTGTTGACCGAATTGTTCACTGAATGGTAGCAACTGCCGTACTCGTACACTTTAGTATCGCGCGGTTTGCATTCATTAATACATGCTACGCATGCGTGATCAATGTTCCCCCTACGGATCGTTGGTCCGTGTGCAAAGTAAAAAATCTCGTGTGCAAAGTAGAAAATCTCGTGTGCAAAGTAAAAAAATATCGTATTTTTTGTTATATTTTTTATAAAATTTACTGCGTGGAAATTCTAAACTGCTGCGCGGCGTCGGTCAGATATCTGCGTGGCCGCGGAGCCGCACAGCTGAAAGGGAACATTGTGCAGCGCGATGTGCCATTTTGACTGATATGGGCCGTACCTACCTAAATGACGTCACGCACCTAGGGGGGGATGAGGTCTTACATTTGTGATGATGTTTGACGAGGGGAAGGGTTTGTTGTTGTTTTTATTTTCAACAACTGTGACGTCGCATCAAAGCACGCAACTTTAAATAAAATTTAAACTTAAATCTTTGATTGCTAACAATTTATAGAATGGCGTTTTAAATTGCTTATCACGTGTTACGATATCGGAGTGCAGCCTTACACTTAACTAAATACAAACTTAAATGACAATTAAGTTATTTGAAAATTGCTCATTTTCAAATAAGAAATACGGCGTTTATATGGGTTGGGGGAGGTGCGAAACTTTATGACGTCATATTTGAGAGGGAAGGCTAACTTTTTTTCGACGTGTGACGATTTTGAATCAGCCAAAATGACGTAACGTCATTTATGGACGACCCCATACAAGTTCTAGCACGCGGTTCGTATTCCAAACAAAGGTTGTATACCAAGCAAAATGTTTCGCGTCCAAACAGGACATAAACCAATTTTGACTTATACCAAAGCAGACACATACAGACGTACAACTGTATTCAAGTCTCACAAACTCATAAAGTAATGCACCATTAAAATTAAAAATGAGTGTGTTTTTTGTTTGTTCGTTCTTATTTAAATCAGCGAGAATACTAAACTGTTTTGTTGCCAAATCCGGCCCAAATACAGCAAAATTGGACCGGAGCCAAGTCGGATTTGTAAAAATGGCCGGATTCCGGATTTACCGGAGCCGGAGCCGAAATCCGGTACATCCCTACTTGAAATGAAGCTTGAATGATTATTGTGAGGACACATAACTCTGAATAAGATAACTGTTACAGATGTTAGATACGGAATCACAAAAGTGACTTGCTGATAACTGAAGAAAAAAAAATTCATAGGTTTATTTTGAAAATCTTTCGACAAAAGAAACATTGATTATCCTCAAAACACAATACAGATTTAAACTATTTGATGAATTTTTTTTTAAAAATAATTGCGCGGGCTGTAGTGAGTTTAAATGTAATATTTAAAAAGTGTTGAAAAGTTATTGCGTAGTTAGCTCCAACACTAGAAATAGAATGAATAACTTCTCTTGTCATTCGTTAGAGAACATAATTAACAGATATACATTCGGACCTCGCTAAGTCGAACTTCCCTAAGTCGAAAACCTCCCTATATCGAATTAATTGTTAGGTCCCGGCCAAATTCCATAAGACTAATGCATTTTAGATCTCCTTAACTCGAAGACTTTTGGCTTTCAACTTCTAACCTCCCTTAGTCGAATTTTCCAAGGCGTTGGGGTTATTATTCTGGGGTGACAATTCAGAACACTTTTTTTAAAAAATCTTACTTCCCCCATCCCACTGTAGAGGGAGTAAAGAGGGTGAGTGGAGGGAAGGTGTCTCCTCTCACGTGCTTGTGTCGGTATGTCTAAGCAAGTTGGCTTCCTTTCATATGAAACATCAGACACAGCAGCCTCTCTTTCCTGTCGAGCCTTCTAGCCGGTAGGGCCTTCCCCCCACCCCCTCTCAATATCAAAATTGTCCTTTATTAATCTGCGTCTATTACCCCGTTTTCCCTAACTCGAAAACTCCGTAAGTCGTTGTTTTTTTTCGGGTTCTTTTGAGTTCGACTTAGAGAGGTCCGACTGTATATCAAACTTACAAATACTCTAATTTTTTTATTTTTCTCCTATATTTAATTAATGTAATGCATTTACTTCGTTTACTTGAGTGTATTTACTTCACTTACTGCATTTACTGACTAGAATATAATTTTTGGAATGAATACAAAAACATGTGCACATTGTGAATCAACCATTTCCGAAACTAAGTTAATTCCATAATTAATGATATCTCCTAATATAGAATACATTGCTGGTTCACTATGGGCTTTAGAACGAGGGAAACATTGAAAAAAGTTTGCGGGTCTCAACAGTTAGTTTCTCAATGTAAAATTGTAAGTGGTCATGAATGCCCTTTCAATGTGAAAACACCATTTTAAAAATTACTTCGCGTAAAGTAATATAACGAAAGTGTTTTAATTTCATTTGTGCACTTTTCTCTTTTCCACATTTTATTTCTGCATCTGGCTTTGAAACTTTCGTATGTATAAATTGAACGTTTGAATTCGACATTGCCTATTTAATAACGAGGCGCCATTTAGCATTATGAGCTTGAAGGGGTCTCTAGGCTTGAAGGTGATTCCTGCCATTGTGTGACTCTGGACTCTAGGTGTTGTTGTTTTAATTGGAGAATGTTGTATTTATTAAAACGAAAATTATAATAACAGTGGTGTTTTATGTTCTTCGATTTATTAGCATATGTCTAAGTAACTGTATTTTGATACAGATCGTCTTCCGTTAATTATTCGATATTTGGCAATTAATATTTTCTCTACAGAGCATTTTTTGTGATGAAAAAGAAGTGTGGGGGGTGGTATATTTTTGTTATTTATTTTGATACGTGTGTCGGATGGGAGAAGTTAAGTGTCACACAATCTTAAGTTTAGAGGGAGGCGAGGTAAGAATATGAAAGGTGTTATGCTTTGATTAGGTGAAGCTTCCGTCTTGTGTGTAATAATAATAATATAACTTGAGATTTTTAAAATTTCATTTGGTTTATAATTTAATCGAAATGTAGAGATATAGAACATGTTTTAATGGAAGGTTAAAGCTACAAAAATAATCTCATCGAGCCCCCCCCCTTTTTTTTTCCCCAACGAACTACCTCAACTTTCTCCGTGCACTGTTAATGCTTTACTTAATCAAAGTCTTTCAACACATGCTGGCAATTCTCATTACTCAATATTTAAAAATAGTTTGTTTTTTTCCAAGGCTTAATTCATGGTTGAGTGTCTAGGGTTTTATTAAAGTATTAGTGCACCTCAATCCCTGATGTGCAATCTGATGCCAACTTAGTTTATGATTTATATTTAAGAACTAACAAAACAATGTCATTTTATTACCTAAAATTTAAAAAAAAACGTAATACTTACTATAAATCCTTTATATACGAGACATAACTAAAAGAATGTTTATTATAATACGCAGCGCACGACAATCCAAAAATCCAAAATTTTAGTTATGTCTCGTAAAACATGTTAAATATAATGCGCACCGATCGGGAATATAATTTTTAAAAGTATTGTCAATATAATACGAACCATCAACGTGACAGAAAAGGTTGTTCAATATAATACGCACCACGACACTCAAGCACAAAAAATAACATGTTACATAGAGATAAATAAAGATAATCTAAAAATTAATTAATTTAATTACGGTACATTCTATTTATCTGAAATTGTGATACATCATTTTTATCATCGGCACGAGGCTGTCTGCAAATTTCAGCTCGCTAGCATACGAGGAAGTTGGTTTAAAATCGATCCAAAGTTTTTTCGGCAATCAAGGGCTCAAACAGACACCACAAGTTAATATAAAGGATTTAAAAAGAAAGAGCTTCAATGAAAAGATATTGAGATTCATTATAGATAGAAATACTAATTATTCAGTTTATTTTAGTGACATAAGTATCTGCCAATATGTGCTTTGTCACTACTTGACGGAAAGATAATTTAGTATGACTTAAATTCTTAAATAAAGGATCAGTCTCTCAGCATTATTTTTTTTTCCAAATATGGTGTTTACTAGGTTGTGCTGTTGCGTCTGCGGCACCCGCTTTTTTTAGGGCGCCTACGGCGCCCACCTTTTTCAAAAGCCCAACTAACTTGTCCTTGTATGATAAATACGTAATATCAAACTTCCTGAAATGTACACAAAGTATTTTATAATAGAGGCTGTAGGGCGCCTAAGGTGCCCACTTTTTTGTTGTCAAAAGCCCAAGTAACGTATCCTTGTTTGATAAATAAGAAATATAAAACTTCCTGAAATGTACACAAAGTATTTTATAAAAAACAACTCTCAAATCCTCTTTTTACAGCGTTCCCTTTTCCAAAATTAAAATATGAGCTAACACAATGATGCCATATAATATATTTTTACGGCGAGAAATTTTAGAAAGCAGCGCACTAAATTACTGCACCACAAAATAACTCTTTTCGAGCGTCCGCATGAAATTGTTCAATTATTAATAGTGTGGAGTTTAATGTTAATCTGGAAAAGAAAATATTTATGATTTTTAAGTCTATATTTTCAATTTTTTTTAAAAAAAAAGCAGAGTTATGTCCCTTAGCGTTAGGCCAAAGTGAGTCAGTCATACATAATTGAGGGTAAATATATTATGGTGTTTATGTTACGATTCACGTGACAATAAAACGAGCCTGTGCACATGGGAGTTACGAAACTGTAGCGGGCATTTGTTATAATGGTGCAGCAGTTAGATAAAGGATTGCGTTAATCAAGCAGAAAGCCCAAACCGGTGTCAGTAAAATTCATCACGCTTTTCATTTTCTCGACCACCCCATATCGTTATTTTATGCCAAAGAAGGTTGCTGTCTGGTGGCTATCCCATTTTCGCGATGTGTTCATTCTCATCTCTAAATTTTTAAAGTAAAAAATGAGAACCAAAAAAATAAATACTGTTATAGTTTTATTGTGCTTACCCCGTAGCAAAATTTAGAGGGATTTTGTGCTAGACTCATATGCGCGCATGGATAACACACCACAAATGATGCAGATGGTTTACCTAGTGCATATTAAGTTTAATTTAAGCACATTCCCTTTCCTACACCACACCTAATCCAACACACGCAAGCGGGAATGGTTTGATAAATAGGCTACTGTTGTAAATGAAAGCAAAACGAAAAAAGATAAGCCTAACTTAATAAGCGTTGAGTTTATAGAAAATTACAACGGAGGACTTGAAAACCACACTGTTAAAGATATGTACTTTGTTTATCTACAAAGAATAAAATCGTGCCTAGTTATGTGACATTAAAGTGCGAACATTATTTTCCTGTTTTACTGGTGCGCACGAAAGTGCGGGCTGTTGTTCAAAAGTGCGTCTTTCAGTATTCAAATAGAGGAAGCATGAACTATGTAAACAAGGCTACACTATTTTTTAAATATATTTTTGTGTAACCTACGTCTTCAGCGGGGCAATTTTTTGTATTTAGCATTACTTGTTCTTTGGAATCAAAGCTCCATACGATAGTTCGTTTTGGCGTAATCATCAAGTTTCCCTTTATCGTCTTGTGTTCATACTTAAAGGCGTTGTCTTGTTTCAAATTAAAAGTTAAAGTAAAGAGGTAGTTAATGGGAAAATTTAGTATGTTTTTTTAGTAATTTAGTTAATTAATTTTTAATTAATTAATTTAATTAATTTTTAGTAATATTATTTAGGAATTAAGTTACACTTTTTAAATTATGGATTCTGAGACAAAATTCTCCTACAAAGGAAAAGATATTATAAGTACATACTTTTTTAAATTATATGTTTACGAATCTATTTATTACATTAAACAAATTTCTATAAATTGCACTTTTGAGGACAAAGGGTTAGGGTGCAGAGATAGTTCCCATTTTCCCTAATGTGATTTTAAATTTCTGTGAATATGTCGAAATATCATGAATAAAGAAACTAAAATATGCCATGTATGTGGATATGAAATGTCTAGAACTATTTTGTATGATTGAGACGTGTGCATTGGTTGGGTTTGGGTTAGGGGTAACGGTTATAGTGCCATGTTTTAACTATTGGCGTTATGAGATTAAACAATTCTTATGTGTGAACTTTTGTGGGGCGGGGGTCGAAATGAAACATTGTTAGCGTAATCCAGAAATGTACACACGTTCAAAAAATATCGATTCATTTGTAAAACATTTCGCATTATTCTTTTTTTTTCTTTCAAAATATTTTTTTTACATTTAATTTTCAGCCGAATTTTCCACAATGATTGAAAACAACTATACAGCTAAACTTTACATCACCACAATATACGGAAACATAGGAAATAAATGACAGACCGAACAATATGGAAATAACTACACATTGATTCCACAAAATAATCAATAAAATATTTTACGATTTATTAAAAAAAATGTATAACCTCATACTTTGGAGTTGTGACAGCCGACATACTAATATCCTCTTACTTCCCCGTCTCGAGTGTTAGTCTTGGAGCTCAGTTATGAATAAATATCGTTTGTTGATAAACACGAATCGTTTTCTAAACGAAGAGCCTCAAGGATAGTCAGTTACTCTTCTGTTTCAAATTTGTGCTATAGTCCATTGATTTCGTCTAACAGTCAATTACCAAATACAGCGTTTTTTTTTCATCCATTCGTCCGTCCCTTGGACTCGCTAAACCATTGAGACCATGTACGACGTTGCGCTGTTTGAGACCAATGTGGCTACCTTAAAGAATCAGTCGTTCGACCACCTGCTCGACGAAGACGTGAGATTGCTCCGGAAGGTCTACGCCGTCGTCTGCTTCATCTACATGCCCATCATTCTCATCATCAACGCCCTCGTCATGTGGAGCATCGTCTTATACCGCGGCTTCCAGTCCAACAAAAACTACTGGATCTTCAGCTTCTGCGTGGCCGACTACGTCATGGGCGGCCTCTGCATCCCCATGCAGGCCTTCGGTCACCTGCCGAGCACGTGCGGGATGGTGCTCTCGGGGAAGGTTCTCTGCCTGTCGCGGATAGCCACCACCGTGATGGTCGGGGTCGGCTCCCTCTACTCCCTGCTTTTCTTCACGCTCGACCGCTTCGTGGAGATCGCCTGGCCGGCGATGTACAAAAAGGTTATGACGACCAGGCGGACGATGCTGGCCATCTACATCGTCTGGTGCCACGCCCTCGTCTGGGCGCTGCTGCCGCTGGCCGGGTGGAACCGGTTTGACCGGTCGCTGTGGCCACTCGTGCTCAGGTGCAATTTTCACGTCGCCCTACCCGAAAGCTACATCCTCATCACCTACATCCATATTGCCGTGTGCGTGGCGGTCTCGGTCCTCGCGTTCGCCAGCATGATCATCTCCATCCGATGGCAGATTACCGTCTTCAGGAAAACGGTGTCCTACTTCAGCTACGACCAGTTCAACTTCTTTTTGGACCGCGTAGACTTTGTCAAGATCATCTTTTGCATATTCGTCGGCTATATCCTAACGTGGACGCCATTCCTAGTTCTCGTGCCGTTCGGGTACTTCCGCCCGATCTCGAGCAAAATGGAGGAAATCACACAGATGACCCTACAGCTGCTCAGCTTCACTAACTCCCTAACGCACGTTCCCATCTACATACATTTCCGGAGGGAGTATAAAGAGGTGGTCAAGCTGCTGTTGAGGAACAACCCGAGCCATTGGGTAAAGCGACTCGGCAGACTTTACGACGAGTCTCTGCAAATGAGGTACTCGCTGGACGCCTCCACGCTGGAGGGCACGATCTTCCCGAGGAAAGACTGCCTGGCGGACGCCATCAGGGAGACCATCGACGACTTCCGGTCAGAGGTCAAGTCGTACGTGTACGTCGGGGAGGAGAGCGGGATGCCGACAGTGATCGCCAACAAGGTCACGCCGATGTTGACTCCCCTGCAGCGCCACGCCAGGGCCCTGGACGACAGCTGGCTCGGGACGATAGTCGGCCGATTCACCGCCCAGTCGTCAACGATCCAGTCGAATCTGCCGAAAGGGGAGGCGAAAAAAGAAGAGCGCGATAGCACACAGAAGCCGCCGGCAACGCTGCTGCCAACTCCTCCGCCGCCACAAGCTGCTGTCAGTTTCGCCGAAGGGAGCAGGCCGCTGCAGTTGTATGTTAGAACAAGTTTGGGGACATGGGTGTGAGCTTCTGATGCCTTCTACTTCTAGTGAACTGCTTGGAGAACACAAAAACGGTCATTGAATTTTTAACAATAATAATAAAATTAAAATGTGAATTTTATTACGTTGTATTGAGTTCGTTGTTACTTTTTTTAAATAAAAGTTTAATCCGGTGGTGGTGCAAGATGCGTACGAGTGTCGCATGGGACAAGGATGGAGTGCTTGGAGTAGGTGGTTATCCTCATTCAAAAGATCAATGATGCTAGTAGTTTCTTCTTCTTCTTCGTTCTCAAATCTTTTGATAGAGGATTTAGACAGCAAGTCCAATATTTGTGATGAACTGCACAGTGGCTGTCAGTTGGTCCAGTCCACCATAGAGTTTGTCATCGATGGTAGCTTCCTGGGGCCATATGTCTGTCCTGGTATGGTGGTACAGGGGGGCAGTTTTGGAGAACATTTACCGCAGCTGTCCCGCAGGGGCACATTTCGCTTTCTCCAATTCGAAGTTTGTGGAACATGTGCTGCCTAAGTTTGTTGTGGCCCGTCCGTAGCCTGAAAATGATGTTTTGTGATTGGCGGGGGAGTTTGAAGTATGCATCACATTTTAGTGGTTTTCTTTGAGCTCGGACCATCTTTCAGATTCACTTCTTTTGAGAATTGCGCTAGTCGTTTGACAGTGACATGATCCGAATAGAATATAACCCCTCCCCGCCTCAAATTAGGTACAACACACACATGTATTATGTATAGAGTATAATAGCACTTCCACATTGCCAGCCTCAACATTTGCTATAAAACAGTCCCCCCCCAAGCCAGACACACATACCCAAACACTCACACACATTCACTCACATTCACACACACACACAACAAAATCTTATTTTAAATGCTTCAGTGGATATCAGACTAAACATTTTCATTTTTTTAAAATTGACATGCAAATAAGGACATGAAATACAACAAATTTAAAGTTTCTTGTTTGGATAATTGATAACTAAATTTTAAAAGTCACAACTGAGGCTTGGGTTATGTTATGAGGTCATTGATGCGTGGTGCGTTCCTTAGTTACTGCAATAAACTTTTGTGTTAGTTGATCACATTTTATATCTCACATTAAATCCCACAATCGATCACAATAAATATCAATAAAACTTAGAGTTGTGAGTCCTCCTGTGCAGGGGCGGATTAAGACTGCACGGGGCCCCTGGCTGCAATTCAAACTGGGGCCCTATCCAGCCAGTGTACCTTTAGATAAAATGATTTCTAGCAGCTAATATAAGACTGTAACTTGTAAATATTCATCCAAAAATGATTATTCATGAAAAAACCGAATTCGAAGAAATAACTTTTTGCCGATATCCTAAAATTGAGTGTAAAAGACAATTTATAAAAATTAAAAACAAAGGAAAAAAAGTGTACACCTCACCCGGGGATCGAACCCGCCACCGCTTGCACCATAAGCCTTAGTACTTCAAATTCGGCCACGAGATCTCAATTAGTGTTGTCAATTTAAAAAATATATATAATATTCTTTAATAATTTCTGTTATTATTAAAGCCTATCAAATCAGGTTTTTTGACTGCTAAGACTATCGTGTGGGAAAAATGATCATTTTAATAGATGAGATTTTATTAATTTATCATATTTTCAGCAATTCATGTATACATTTGTCCACGTTTATTATAAAATATGCTAAGTTTGGGGGCCCTAAATCATCGGGGGCCCCTGGCTTTAGCCCGTTCAGCTTAATCCGCCATAGCTCCTGTGTGACTACTTAGTTTGTGACAAAAAAATTATTTTCTGCTTTTTCATGCGAGATTCTACATTCCTCACTGCAGCTGGGCCTCATCTTTTTTAAAAAGTTTTTTTGTTCATTTTATTCTGTCTTTAGATCTAGCAAAAATTATTTTCAAACTTTTGTTCCGGTCAAGATTTTTTTTAAATGTTCATTAATTTTTTATATTATATATTTCAAACGAATTTTTATTTTTTTTACATTATTTGTTCACGAGCCGCAATGTGAACACAGAAGAGCCGCATGCGGCTCGCGAGCCGCCATTTGGCCACCGTAAATGTATATATTACATTTTTATTAACACAGAGGTTCAGAATACCACCAGAGAAATCCTACGAAACTGAAAAAAAGAGAAAGAATCAATTTGTTACGACCATCGAATTACTTCTGTAACTATAGATACAAGCGTTGACCTGTAAAGTCGACATAAGGAGAAATAAATTTGCTAATGGTTGAATTGTAGGTCAAGAAAGGTTTGTTTTTTTTTAAAATTATATCTGATAAATGTACTTTGTTCTTGATTGCATTCTGCTTATCCAGTTTTGACACATTAATATTTTATACAGAAACTAAGATGTCTAATAAAGGAATAATACAAATACAGGATGTGGAAATTATTTCTAAGGCACAATATTTATCCATTAGTGACAATGTTGAACTTATTATTTATTTAGATTTTGCAACTGCACCGTGTGGCGCACGTCATTTTTATTATGCATTGATTTTTGTTGATGGATGTGCATTCAACAATGCGGCAATAGGAAAGAAGCTTTATGCGCCTTTTTTTTATTTGAAAGCTTGTGTAAAGCAATAGTTAGTTTTTATTTGGGAAAACTCATTTGAGTCAATAAGGTGAGCTGACGTTGAAGTAAAGTTATTAATTATTTTTTAACGGACTGTATTTAGTTACACTGGGAAGTAGTTCTTCTTCTTCTATATATTAGGGGAGCTACAATCAAACTATGACTCATACTCATATTGTTATGATTACACTGGTCACTGAATGCTATTTCAATGTATGTATATCATGTATATCACATCACATAGTCTTGTATCAACTCTCACGAGCTGACGGTAGATTAATTTGCTCCTTTTCAATAGCGCTACCATAAATGAATTTCTCTAATAATTTTTGGAGTTATATATGTACCCGAGTGGTTGATTTGAATAAACTATAAAACGCAAAACAAACAAAATGGAAGGACTATAACAGTATAGTTTAATCAATACTACGACACACACAACGTCTTCCTCCTACTTCTCTCACTCTCTCTATCTCTCCCTCTCCCCTTCTCTCTTTCTCTGTCTCTCTTTCTCTCTCTCCCTAACTCAAACTCTCTAACTCTCTAGTCCAGTCTACACGTTGGACCAGTCCAGTGGGTTACTGACAACTGGTATTGTAGCTGCAATGGTCACTGGTCTCCACGTGTCTGCTGTGAACACGGGACGCCATCAGAGCGCGTTAATGGTCAACAACTAGCACACTGCTACAAATAGATTAATGGAAGAATCAACAGACATAAAATTAGCAGACGAATAAAGTAAAGCAGACATTCTTTGCATTAAAATGAATGAATATACATTAATTAGGAAGTGCAAGCAGCTTGACTTTAAACTTGATCACTTTTGAAGAAAAAAAAAGATTTAAGAATAAATATAGACATCAAAAACATAACTAAAACATGCTCTCTATTGAACTAACAAATTTATTTTCTATTGTCTTTTTTCCTCTCAACTTCCCCCCTTTCTCCCTTCTCTCACTTTCTCCCTCTTTCTCTCTCTCTCTCTCTCTTTCTCTCTCTCTCTCTCTCTGTGTGTCTATCTTTCTCTGGCACATCCCTCAGTCTCTCTATGTCCTTAAAGCGTCTCTCACTTATTGTGGTACATAATCTCACAGTGGACTCTAACGTGGACTCAAATTAGTTCTTGAGCATGAAATAAAGTGAAAGGATATCAAATGCTAATTTTCAATGAGCTTCAAGTGAACACCATTAGTTGTATCTTTCTTGAAGAATGTCTAGATCGAACATCTTATGTTAGGTGCGTCTCTTTCGATGTCTGCTGCGTGATTATCTAAGTCTGCATTCTCGTATATAATGAGAAGCTAACGATAATTGTTGACGTCAGCAATCCTTCCAAAGGCATAAGCCGCCTATAAGAGTCCTCTAGACCAGAGCTTCTCAATCTTTTTAGTATGGCGGACCGGCAGGAATTTTTTTCCATTTCACCAGGGACCGGTGCACTATTTTCCCTGCACTGACAATTTTTTCTGTCCTCTTTTTGACAACTTCTGCGGACCGGCGACGGATGGTCCACGGACCGGCACCGATCCGCGGGCCACCACTTTGAGAAGCACGGCTCTAGACATCCCTATATTGGGCCAGCCACTGCAGCATCTTCCAGGTATGGTCAAGTCTCATGGGGTCTGCCCCTACCTCTAAGCGCCAAGGTTTCGTGTTCGATCTCCTCAACCCTTTCCTTGAGTGTTTCGGTTCAAGCCTTTCATTGTGTTCAAGACAGGTTTTCTTGGCGTAAGACAAATACATCGCCATCGCCTCCAGACAATCTCTTGATCTACTTCTATTTGTCCGCTGCCACTATTCCAGGCCGCTCATCTCATTTCTCTTAGGGCAGTGAATGCCGTGAATCCTCTTAGACTTTTACACATAAAGGACTGAATTATCTTCAAGCTCGCGGCAGTGGTTCTCAAATGTGATTATGTTAGCAACCCTATTTCATATGTTTAACTACACTCAGTGAATTGGCAATGCCATTTGTTAACTTTTGGTCTTAATACTCTGGCATATGCACGTATCTAAGTTCCTACTTAAAATGATTTGGTCTGAGTCTCCGTTGTCAAAGTAAAGTTTGCCTATTCAGAATTTTTTTTCAGCCATTCTTACTTGCCGTTATTGGTCATCTTTTAGCATAAGAGTTTAAAGCTGATCTTCCCTGGTTATATTTCAACTCTCTCGTTAGTCTGTATGGCAACGCACAGTTATCCAGCTACCATTTCGTATCACATATAAGTGTAATCCTTAAATGTAACTTAACTTCATCCCTGATTCAATTCATACTGCATTTAAAATAGTCTTTTAATGCTATATTTTTCTCACAGTTACGCTTGTAAAGGAATCTAGCCGGGGCACCAACTATTCCGGACATCATAACATCACAAAATACAGTTCCGAATCCGTGGCATGGATACCTTGCTGAACCTTAATGCAAAGTTTTACGGAAACATTGCTACAAAGCCTGAGGGTACTGCAAGACAATGACATTCTCTTGTTGGGCACCTGAGGCTTAGCTAGGAAAGAAAAACTCAAACAACACTCAACGATGAATACCACTTCTATGTACCCAAAGAACAAACTATCCAATTATATGCTTGATCAAGATATCAGGTACTACTACGCCCTACTTATGATTTATTCCTCCGTTCTTGCGCCCCTCATTTGCATATTTAGCAGCCTGACGTACTGGGCAGTCGTCCTTTACCCAGGATTCAGATCCGGGTTCCACTATATCATAGGGAGCATAAGCTTCGCGGATTTCCTGACAGGCGTGTACTGCGTACCTATGTACGTGCTGTCGTGCCACCCTCTGACCAGGACGATGATCCTAGGCAACAGGCTCGCCTGCCTGGCCCGGCTGACTTGCCTGGAGCTGACGGGCGGCGCGTCCATCGTCTGCATGTACCTCTTGACCGTCGACCGCTTCATCGCCGTGATGAACCCACGGAAGTACTCCAAGATCGTGACCAGCGACAAGGCGCTGAGAGTGATCCTGTTCGCGTGGCTCCTGGCCATGCTGTGGTCGTCACTGCCCTTGATGAGCTGGAACAGGTATGACGCGAGCGTCGAGCTCATGGACCGTCGCTGCCACATCAACCGGTCGCTCCCTGACCTGTACGTCTACATCCTCGTGTGCAAGGTGCCCGTTTTCCTTGGCATGGCCGCGCTCTTGTCCGGCTGGTTCGTATTAGCGACCATTTGTCAGCGGAAGGTTTACAGAAAGACCTCTCACATGTACTCCACGCTGCAGTGTCGGAAGACAGAAGATCGGTTCAAGTCCGTCGCCATGACGTTCACCCTGCTGTCGATGACCATCGCGGTGTGGGGCGCGTACATTCTGATCGTCCCGCTGGAGTTCGTCCAGCTGTTCAACAGGAAGCAGAACGAGGTGCTGGTCGTCTCGTCCCACCTGCTGGTGTTCAACTTCTCTCTGGTCAGACCGGCCACGTACATGCTGCAGAAAGAATTCAGGCAGGTCATCAAGGCGATGCTGACGACAAGCCCCTGTGGCTGGAGGACCCGGCTCTCGAGACTGCACGGGGTGCGCTGCGCGATTGTGAACGTTTCGCTGCCAGTCGAAGTGGAGGAGCCGATTCACCGGCTTGTGCCGACCCTGTCTGAGACCTTTGATGTAGGTGACGAGAACAGCCAAATCGAGCTGTACAGCGGCGTTTACAGGGAGACGTCTTTGAAGGAGGAACGTGTCAGCGTTTCCAGCGAAAGGGATTCTAGAAAATTTGAGCCCATCCCATCCTCCTCCACCCTGAGCAGCCGCCGCAGCTTAAAATCCGTTTTCAGAAGGAACACTTCGGCGCTTTCCTTGGGTAAATCCATATCGTTCACCAACTCTCGAGCCGACGAAGATGAGAAAACGCTGTCCACGTTCACCATCAACAGCAAGGCGTCTTTAGCCACGTCCAACAGAAGCGATAAGGCGTCGCTGGCCAGTAGGAAGAGAGTGAACTTCGGCTCTGGCGTCGACCCGCCCACCACAGGTAAGACCCCCGGCGCCGCTTCGGTTGTTGCGACAAAGCCGTCGGACGTGAAAGACGGAGCCACCCCTGGTGACAGTAAGACCGGGTCGAGTTCCAGGAGCAACAGCAGGGCCTCCTCCGTGATCTCCGGCAAGTCACTTAAGGAGGTGCCGTCGTCGTCCAGCATGAAAAGCAAATCTTCGTCCAGTCGACCTATTCTGAAAAACAGAGACGGGAGCCATCACGGGTCGCTGCCCAGCAGCAACAGCACGTCGGACCAGTCTAGCCGACCCGGTACCGACGAGAGCAGCACGCCGTCCTCCGTCGCCAGGCACATGAGGCAATTGATAGAGAGGCTCAGGCGGCACAATCCGATACCCGGGCCGTTGACCAAGGTCAAGTGGCATCCGGACACGAAGTTTTCCTACAAGGAATCAGAGGAAGCGGCCATTCGAGAAACGGAAGTGTGATTTTTTTGTAAAATACGACGATGATTGTAAGACAAGAAATGATCAACTTTACTGACGATACAGCGACTGTGGGGTGGGGCATGCACAGCCCGGGAGTCACGATGTTACACATGACCGAATTTTCTCATATAAAATTTAAAACGAGCTGATAAACGTAGGGAGATAGTTGAAGGAATGAAAGATAACTAAATGTACAAACAAAAACTTGTGGGTACCAAAATGAGATGAAAAGTCGGAGTCAACTTTTGCGGTATAAAAATTAGAGAGAGTTAATGCTTGTAGGCGTGTCTGTCCGCTTCTATGTATGTGTTGTTGGGTTGTTGTTGTTTTTTCCTGGGGCTTGTTTTTATGTAAGCGCAAATGAGTCTGAATAATAGAGTGATACAAAAGTGTGGAGATAGGTGTCGAAAGAGAGTGCGTAAGATGAGATAGAACATATAATATTTTTTTTTAAAACAATACAAATAGAATGGATGTTTTATTATCGATCATTTAATATATTTTGTTTTTATTTCGCAATATTGTTTGTTTGTTTTTGTTTTGTTTTTTGTCGAACCACATGCCATATCATTAAAATATAAAATACACTTAATCTTGTTTATGCAATGACCCTTGCATGAGCTATTTCCTTCAGTTTCATTTAAAACTTTTCTTAACATACGACATATATCAAATATACGACATATCTTAAATATACGACAAATATTTAATAAGCGACAACTATTAAATATACGACTTCGTCATGCTAATAAGCGATCAATATGTAGCATATCATCCGAGAAATGTTCTCTGTATGTTTCGCTGGCTCGTGTGTGTGTGTTTGGTTGGGGTGTTTGAAGAAACCCGTATAAACAGATACAGCATTATTTTCCTGTCTGAAAAGTTATATATTCCATATACACACATATATTCTTATCAAAATTTGCTGCGTGAAATCTCTAAACTGCTGTGCTTTGTCGGTTAGTAGGAGAATTTACTATCAAGTGGTAGGGGGGGAGGGGGTCCCCGTCCGTTACGAGGGTTTGGAAATTCTGAGAAAATTGTTGATCGTTCTCCTGTAAGACGAGTTGAAGATGTAGTAGACGACGATGTGCACGGAGGAGTTGAACGTCTGCGTGAATGACGTCAGCTTCAGGAATATCAAGAAGAGCCGCTCCTGTGGGCGTCCGTAGTAGATATCCGGGAAAACCCGCAGCAGCACGACCACGGTGAAACGTATGGAGTTACAGAGAAAGCACAGCATGGCCAAAATCAGGACCGTCTTGACAACGTTGTTGTTCTTACCCGTCGCACCGATGGTGGTGCGGGTCTTCTGGTTTTTAACAGACGCTGAAATTTTGACCGATTTCTCTATGTTTCCTCGGGAAATGCTGTTTTTCTGAAACTTTGACGACCGTCTGAGTCCTATGATCATGACCTGAGTGCTGACGAGCACAATCGCCAGGCAGACGGCTGCCTCCAGCAGGTGGACGAACGTGTTGAGGAAGAGTTCAACTTCCGGTCGGTTCGCGGTGAGGACCAATACGATTCTTGTCGAGTTCGTGACCGGGTCCGGTCGGTTCTCGAGTCTGCTGGACATGAAGTGTGGCATGTACATGCCGAAGTTGAAGACGTACAAGCAGAAAACGGCGACCAACGTCCGTCGGGTGGTCATGAAATCCTTGAAGCGGAACGGGAGCGTCACGTACAGACACCTCTGGACGGTGATGAGCGCGGTGGTTGACGTGGAGATGTCGTAGAACATGGCGCTCGGGTACGCGAGGATGTAGTCGAGGGCATCCAGATCGATGTACAGGGTCACCTCGCTGTTCCTAGAGAGTGAGGCGACCGAGATGACCAAGCCGAGAGCCACTGAGCCGAAGTCGGTCAAGGCCAGGGACAGGAGGCAGAGGTTCACGCAGTCCTTGACTCCTTGCTTGAGGAACACGAGGGCGCTGACGACGTTGGTGAAGCACCCGAAGGCGCCGACGAGGGCCGAGATGAGGACGAGGACGGAGTCTTGAGAGCTCGACGCGACGTCACCGAGAGCCGTGGTGATCGGACCTTGAGGAACTGTGCTCTGTGGGTCATTGTGTGGAATCTGCGTGGTGTTGAAATAGTCGGCTGTCCTAGGGGTGAGCTCCAAGTCTGGCTGGCACTGAAGGTGGCTGGTAACGTAGGACATGTTATCGAACTTCTGGTACAACTCCGCCATGTTTTAGGACTGACGATGAAATGAAATAGTTTAAGTAAGCAATTTGCAGGCTGATTTAACAGTACTTCTATACTCTTTCTGTTTATCAACGGTCCATGATCATTATAGCTCCTATTTCATGTCAGCATTTCCTGAAATAAATAACATATTCTGCATCATGTTTGTTCCAGTTTTTTTATTACGTCATTTCCGTTTTAACGGTTCATTAAAAGTCAGCGTTGTCGTGTAACTTAATCATAAATTACACCTTCCCGTTATAACGGATCGTTTAAATGGTATTTAAAGCTTGCTGGTTCAAGGAGCTATACTAGGTGAGGGGGGAGCAATGTAATCACTTAAGCAAAGATGGCCGCTTTCTTTGATTTTTTTTTATCCTTCTTATTTCCAATTTTACTTCTGTCATATGTCACCTAGGATGAAACTGAAGAAAAATTCATTAATTTTAAGATCTTTGGTTCAAAAAATTCATATTGAAAAAAGAAATGATCAGGTCTCATAAATGTGTCAAATACCAAGTATTTTACTGTGCCGAAGTTTAAAAATCAAAGCAAAAGAAACTCTTTAAACATACATCTAAATTGTTCTTATTTGTGTCTGATGGCGCCTAGTCCGAACTAGACCATAATCATGAACATCGTGACTGTTCAATGAAGAGTAATGAACACGTTAGCGTGTTATTTAGGTGAGGCTCGTTTACAAGCCGTGAGAATCAATGGAGCGGACCTGTTGAGTTTATTTCATTAAAATGACCCCCATGAATGTTTAGAATATTTTGAGAATGATTTCGAATTGAAAAAAAATCACCTTTAAGTTTAAGCAGCTTGTATTTTCGTTAAGAGGAAAACTTTCTCTTTCTATGTTTTTGATATTCTTTCAACAGGTTTTTCGAAAAATAATGAATTTAGTTGAATATTTAGCCCAGTCATGACGTTGAGAACTCACCAATGAAAACACAAACAAGCAAATTAAACTACCCGTAAAAACAAAGTTTTTGACTATAAATCCCTTATATATATGAGACGTGACTAAAAGTTTTGATTATGTTCAATATAATATGCACCGCGCGACAAACATTTACAGACTGAACGTGACTGAACTCCCCTTGCTTTGCTGTAAAACATGGGGATGTGGTCATCGATGGCTGGAGTGAACTCCAAAGACACGTAGAGGTCAACTATTGCAGACGGATACAAAGAGATACATAGAGAAAAACTAAAAATACATTAATTTAATTACATTACATTTGATTGATCTGAAATGTTGATTCAATGCATTGTTAGGTGACACAAGTGTGAAATTTCAGCTCGATAGCATCACGGAAAGTGGGACCTTTTTTACTTTTGTTTTTCCGCCCACCTGACCAAGACAGAGAGCGATCACGACAGGCACACAAGACGGTAAAGTTAATATAGGGAATTTAAAAAACAAGCCAACACGAACTTTTTTCACTATTTACTCCATTTCTTTGAATTGATTCTCTTTCCCTTGGTGTAGGAATATATAGCAAATGACTAAGAAAATAATAAGTTCGTAAATCGACGGTTTGGCATTCTCGCTTCCATAGTTTTTCACGTGTAACTAGCATCAAGTTGCTGCCCGTTCTCTCACCAGAAATTATAGAGAGAAGAAGTAAAATGCTCGAGCAAACTCAAAAGTTTTTATATAACAAACAGAAATATAGACGTTTCTTTGTTTATTTTAACTTTTTAATTTAATTTTTTTTTAAGGAAATAAGCGAGGATTCTACTAAAGCATCAAATTGGAATTAGGATCACAAGGTTTGTCTTTCAATTATATTTAACTTTATTACTTTTTCGTTAACTAATTTTTAACTTATCGTTAAAATATGTTTAACATTGGAGGTTTTTTTTTATTTCCTTGCACCGATAAAAACATTAAGAGCATCCAACGAGTATCAAATCATTTTGTGCGATTACCGATACTGTGTGACGCCAGGCTCCAACGCGTGAAACGATGAGATCTGGTGACATAACAGCTAAGCACTTACATAGGTTCTCACAATTGATGAGGACACCTGGGTAAAATAGTGTTGTTTTAAACATCGATTTTTTTTAAAACCAAAATTTAGTTCTCAATGCAAATTTTAGATATAACGTAATCGACTCTCATTTCCTGTGTTTTTTTTAATTTAGATTCGTTATTGTCATCTACACATCTACAAGACGTAACTTTCTCCCAGATCCCTTTTTAAAAAAAAATTTGAAAATTTGATTTTGTTGGATTAGGGGAATTAAATATTTCGACTCCGCGTCTCGGAGTTAATTGCCTTTCAATTAATGCGTTGAGCTTTAAGTGGAGGAATGTGTCTATAAAACAAACTAATTTTGTATGTGTGCGTGTGCCTTGAACAAACGATTCGTGAAATTATAGCGTAATACTTCCCTTGTCCTGCCACGTAAACCGATACGTGTGTTTGGAAGGAGAAGCGATTATCTCTAAATGTGTTGGTCGTCATTTAACGTAACACACTAAGTGCAGTATCGATTCGGCTGTAACCCACAATTCAGAGATAAACATTGCATAATGCAAAGTAAAGCTCTTTTTTTTCTTCTTAACTGATGCTGAAACCATTTGTCATATCAATAATCGGTGCTAATTACAACAAGGTAATCGATAAACTCTGTTTACCGTCGACCACCAGACGAGGTGTCAAATGATAACTCAATACCTTTGATATCGATAATTTATACAAAGTTTAAAAAACCGGTTAAAATTCATAGGATTAAGCATCGGCCTTATCATTAAGAGCTTCTGTATTTGTGTGTGCGTTTTGTTTTTTTTTACCTTCAGTGAACACTAAAGCATCAAAATTGCTGTTCGAACAATAAATAAAAAACCATTTGCCAAAAAAAATGTTAAATAAAAAGTATATCTCTTAATTAAAAAAATTTTTTTGAAGATCTAAGTCAAAATAGAAAATTATAAGCACAAAAATGTGAGTCGAAAGTTAGAATAATAAAATCACTTTCTGAATGCGCCCGATTAGCTACTCTCAGCAATGACGAAAGGAAGATAACGAGATAATTTTAATCATCCTGGCAATGCAAATTGAACGGTGGCATCGAAAAAATCGTCAAGCAGCCTGGAAATAATCGCCTCCCTTTATTAACCACCGTGGTCTTCTGCTGTGTCAACGTTAACAGGGTTTGTTAAGAGTGGACGGCTTCCTGTTATGAAACTCTCAGCTAAATCAAACGTACTTCCCGGATCAGGGTTCTCTATGGATTTCTTCTCGTTTCAGTCTACGTCAACTCAGAAGTTGAAGGATTGTTCTTTTGTTAACAACCTCCACCGATTGACGTTTGGGTAGTCTCTCAGTCACTTGGGGATTTCCCAACTACTGGGAAGTTTGATTAAATCCCAATTTTAGATGCTAGAGTTCTTCACTTTTTATCTTGATTAATATCTCAAAACTAAAAATTGATTTTTACTTTGTTCCCGCAATGGGAAAGAGATGTTTATGGATGTGAAGTTACTTGTATTATTTTCCCAACTGATCCCTTTCGAATGTAACAAACAAAAATTATGGTTACTTTGAGCAAATTTTGGTACCTGCTATAACATGAGTGGGGATTTCTGGAATCTCCATTGGTCGCATTTAATTTAGCTTCAAATTACACTCCAATAAGCATAGGAAAGTTGGAACTACCGCACACATGAGCAGCACAACAGGACCTGCATCAGGACCAGGACATTACTAAATTTTAACCCCAGACGGCACATTTTTCTCTAAATGCTGCGGTATTGTCGATGTTTTTTTAACAAAAATTATTTTGTAATTAATTTAAAGTGAACGTGCATAAAGTAGACTGACATCGTAGACGAGCTATTACAGAATTTAGAGCTTAACTCGTGCTCGTGTCAACTTTAAAAACTTTACCTTAAAAACTTAATAAATTTATATAAAAATGTGTCACGAAAATCAATATTGATTTAGAATTAGATCAAACCTTTCCTACATGTCAACACGAAACAACTAACAATCCTTTCCATATGCGCACACTTTTAACTCACCGACAAAATGCTTGACGGGTGCTTGCAAATGTTACCATCCCTCGCTCCTTTCATTTGGAAACCTGAACTCCGTGAAGCTGTTTTCTTTATATCCGACCTACAACTTAATCGCCATGTACTGTAAGACACTCAATCGATACAGCACCCATTTTTTTTCTAACAGTTGGCCCCAGTCCCAGGCCGTGCGTGGCTCATCAGTTTCTTGGCCCCAGTCCCAGGCTGTGGCTCATCAGTTTGTTGTCACTGTCACACTAGCGGCCATCTCGTCCAGATATTTACCTGACCGTCCCATCCTACCATTCGCACTGCCTTGTTGGAAGCTACTCTCAAGAGATAATCTATAAATCCTCGTTATCACAATGGTCTTAAGACAACACAAAGTAGCGGGACGCATTAAAATGGGGGGGGTGGTTAAGTCCGTATAAAGATTCCCCCCGCCCCAACTTAATTACAAACGACATCAAATAATTCTGGAAAATGCACTTTTGCAACGGGGGTTTCATTTTTGCACAAAAAAAAATTATTTTAAATAACGTCACAATAAAATAATTTTGTTGGCAATATCAGTTCTAAAAAAATGTGTGCTTTAATTAAGTCCTTTAATTATTTGCTAAAGTGAGGTTTAATCTTCCAGCAGCTCAATCATTCATCTGTACAAAGGGTTTTTTCATGCATTAGAATCGTTTGTTTCGTGTTGTTGTTTTTTTAATTTTCTTTTAACATTTTGTTAGTATTATTTTTGTTAAAATGTGATAGATTTTTCCACAAATCGGCGAATAACACTACAGTTGTCTTTTTCTAGCCAACAGTTTTCTCATTGAAACGAAATAAAATTTCTGAAAACAAAAAATCAACCAAGCACCATTCTGTAACAGTCATCATGTCGCCACCAATGTTTAACACTCGTATTCTCAAATAGCGCTTTGCTATCATATTTTTTATGGCTCTCTATCCGTTGGCCCAAAATACATTTAAAGCATTAATAAATCAATTACACGCCTGATTGCATCAAGTAACCCCACCCCACCCCCACCCCCACAACCAGTTCACTCAGATGTTTTTAACAAATAAATTATCGTTCCGCGAAGCCGACATTAATCGATTTGAAAGTAGTTCCCATATCCAGCTTGATGCCTCGCAAACATGTAAATGTTCCGATTCATGGATTACTTGCAGAGTTATCTTAGCATTTTTTTTCCATTATCAATGTCATTGTCCAGAAAGTCAACTAAGTAAAAACAAACCCGTAAAAACAAAGTTTTTGACTATAAATCCCTTATATATGAGACATAACTAACAGTATTGATTATTTTCAAACGCGACAAACATTTACAGACTGAATCTGTCTTAACTCAACTTTGCTTCATAACCCGGGGGGGGAGGGGAAAAGTCTGGTCACCGATCGCTTGACCGAGCTCAGCGTGACACGTAAAATGTAAACAAAAGCACGCCGGTACTTCGATGGGTGGCGTCAACGCGTCAACTCAAACTCTCACGTGGGAAAAAAACAATAACAAACCGTGAATTTGAATTACATACGTTATATAAGGATAAACTAAAAATGCATTAATTTAATTACAGTACGATCGATCGATCAGAAATTTTGATACGATGCATTGTTAGGTGAGACGGGCCCGTGTGCCAAATTTCAGCTCGATCGGATCACGGTAAGTGGGTCATTTTTTACTTTTGTTTTTCCGCCCGCCCAAGACAGAGAGACAGAGATGACGATAGAACGACAGAGAGAGACGGCTGTGAAGTTAATATAAGGGATTTAAAAATGAGTTAAATTCTAAATAGAGAAATTGTGCATGACCAACTAAAACTTTTAAAGAAGAAATAAAGCAACGCCAGACAGTAACGACACGGATCAAACAAAAGTAATAAAACAAACCCGTAAAAACAAAAGTTTTTGACTATAAATCCCTTATATATGAGACATAACTAAAAGTATTGATTATGTTCAAACGCGACAAATAATTACAGACTGAATCTGTCTTAACTCCCCTTTGCTTTTAACCCGTGGCAGGGCGGGTGGGGGGAGAGGTGAAAGGTCTTGTCACCGATCGCTGGACCGAGCTCAGCGTGACACGCAAAATGTAAACAAAAGCACGCCGGTACACCTGGTTAAAACATGAGATGTGTTCACCTGTGGCTTGGGTGAAGTCAAGCGACCGTAAAATGTAAACGATAGCGACCTCTACATATAGTTTATATAGATAAACTAAAAATGCATTAATTTAATAATTGTACGTTCGATCGATCTGAAATTTTGATAAGATGCATTGTTAGGTGACACGGGTCCGTGTGCCAAATTTCAGCTCGATGGCTTTACGGGAAGTGAGTCATTTTTTACTTCTGTTTTTCCGCGGTGCCCGCCCAAGGCAGACAGACAGAGAGAGAGAGAGAGAGAGAGAGACAGAGAGACAGAGAGGCCGGTGAAGTTAATATAATGGGTTTAAAAATAACGAAACAATTGGAACAATTCTTATTGTAACAGCAGATATATTAACGACACGAAAATGAGATCCGTTCGGAGCCTTTTTTTTTAAAAATATTATTTTATTTATTACTGAATTTTCTAACTTCAGTTTTCTCTATTTTTTCTGTTTTTAAAATTTTTTTTATCTGTAATTTTATTTCTAGTGTTAACTCTGAATTCTAGTTTGATTTTGAAAAAGACGTTTACAGTAGTTTTAAAAGAGCTATATTTAAAACAGGACAAAACTTTTTGATTTATTTATACAACATAGTTTTAATTTGCTTTGTTTATTCTCTTTTCATTCATGATATCCACATCAAATTCATCTTTACAGTAAACAAGCAAAGGCATCGAACAATCATGTAAAAGCTAAAGGACTTGCACTTGCTCTTTTCTCTTTTAATAAAAAATATTTTACCACATAAAAGTTAGAGGATTAATAAAGCTAAAAAGATATTATGCAAGTTGTTTTTGTTTTTTTTACTTTGCCTAACAACATTATGTCCAATTTCAGGTCACATCATAGAGACATTTAATTACGCATAGCATAACTCTTAAACAATCACACATCCTATTGCTGGTGAAAACGTTATATCTCTCTCTCTCTCTCTCACTCATTCTCTCTCTCTCTCTCTCTCTCTCTCCCTCTCTCTCTCTCTCTCTCTCACTCATTCTCTCTCTCTCTCACTCATTCTCTCTCTCTCTCACTCATTCTCTCTCTCTCTCTCTCTCTCTCTCTCTCTCACTCATTCTCTCTCTCTCTCTCTCTCACTCATTCTCTCTCTCTCTCTCTCTCTCTCTCTCACTCATTCTCTCTCTCTCTCTCTCACTCATTCTCTCTCTCTCCCTCTCTCTCTCTCTCTCACTCATTCTCTCTCTCTCTCTCCCTCTCTCTCTCTCTCACTCATTCTCTCTCTCTCTCTCTCTCACTCATTCTCTCTCTCTCTCACTCATTCTCTCTCTCTCTCTCTCTCACTCATTCTCTCTCTCTCTCTCACTCATTCTCTCTCTCTCTCTCTCCCTCTCTCTCTCTCTCACTCATTCTCTCTCTCTCTCTCACTCATTCTCTCTCTCTCTCTCTCTCTCTCCCTCTCTCTCTCTCTCTCTCACTCATTCTCTCTCTCTCTCTCTATCTATCTATCTATCTATCTCACCTTTAACGTTGTAGATCTCTAATTCAATGTAAGATCTATCTCAATTACGTAAAACATTTAAAGATGTAAGAAAACATGTCACCATTAACATCGCATACGATATACATAATACCAAGTTTGATAATAGCATTAAAATTTATCATTTTTCAAATTGCATTCTAAATCTCTAATGCTATTAAAACAGCAATAATCATAAAATAACTTACATGTCAACTTTTTTTTCTCCAACAGAAATAGAACAAATTATAAATGTATTCCTTACGTATCACAGCTCTGCTTTTTTTACAACACAGTTTGCTGAATGGCTATGACAAGACAGACATCGTGAATAACACATCAAGATAACATCGTAACTCGATGAACGTGAAAGAGATGTCACAACTTGTCAGTTGGATTAATCCGTACCTCAAGGAAATAATGGCTGCTGATTTGTCACATTCGTCAATATTCACGTTAATGGAAATAATGACAAATGTTTTGTCGAAGTCGTCAATATCCTCGTTAATTGAAATAATGATTAATTTTATGTGGAAGTTGTCCATATCCTTGTTAATGGATATAATGACTAATGTTTTGTCGAAGTCGTCAATATCCTCATTCATGATCCTCAATGTCGGCTGATCCCAAAAACCCGGCAGCTGTTCATAGATGACGTAACTGGTTACGTCATGGGTCACACAACAAACCCCTAATTAGAACCGCGTCCTATCTTCCTTGAATGCGTTCATCCAGCGCACACATTATATCTTTTGTGCTTGTGTAAGAGGAGAACTATGTAGCGGCATTATTTCATATAATGGACAAGACCTTCGAATCTGCTTTTTTTCAGGGTTATTATTGTTATTATTCAATTTTTCAGTTGTTATTTTTTTTAAACGCCTCGTGTATAGAGACATGGGATGCTGTGAACTGTAGGATATGTTTCATTCCACTGCCCTTTTTTTTTAATTTGATGCAGTTGGCACGTTGAAGAACTCTGTATGTTATGATTTAAAGAAGTTGGCAGGTGGAGGAGGATTTGGTTGAGCTTGACGTCACAGGCCTAGGCGTGTTCCGGTCACCGTTGAGATGCAGCTCTTTTGGTCTCCCCTTGAAGTTGCTCTCCCTTTTCTGTTTCTTTAACTTGCTCTTGTTGATTTTGGCATTCTGAAAGGGGAAAAAAACTTAGATAAATGAAGGAAAGTGCAGGCCAGTTTATTACATGAAAGAAACAAATGTAAGGGTTTCACCATCTTTTTTCACCAAATTTCTATATAGTTAAAAGTTGTCTGTAAATTCAACTTCTTTATTTGAGAGTTAGACCATACAAAAAATTTTTTTAGTAAAATAAAAAAAAATATATTGAAAGTTATTTAATTGTATTTGTAATTATCTTTCTTTAATCTTCGGCGACAATTCTCGTGATTGGATATTTGTAGAATTTAAATATTCCGCTAGCTATTTCGTAATAGATTTTTGGAGTTTATTAAAATCGCTGGCATAAAATGATTTTTTTAAAAACATTTAACCACTAAATAAAAACACGTGTTAAAAGATCTCACTCAGCAAGATCTGTAACAGCATGGGCGCCACAATTGTGGAACAGTTAAAAAAACAACAGTTGGTATAATTAATTACCCATGGAATTAGGTCGGGGTTACACAGAAAGCCATGTTCTTTAGCTAAGCAGGGGGGCATTCAACCCAAAACAAAACATCGCTTTTTCTTACCATTCCGTGGAGCTGGTTGTTCATTAAGTTCATGAGGTCACTGACTCCGTCCTGGTCATCCACAGTGGCCACGAACACGGTGGGCAGCCTGGTGATGTGGGGTTCGTTGGCGAAGTAGTGGTCAGGTGGCCAGACCATCCCCGTCTGGGCGGCCACTATTGCCGGCCTATCTGTTCATGGCAGACATGAATACATTTATTTATAACTTATCTTATGTTACAGACGCTCCTTCTAACAAAGCATTTTTTAAAACAAAGCTTAAAATATCAAACAGCCAAGAGCATCTTAAATCCAGCTCCGAATGTTGTGGTTGGAAGATACATCGAGACACACCTTCCCTCTCATGACCGATAATTATTTAAGTCTTGCCATAGGATCAAAATAGAAGAGGAATACAAAGTGAGACGGATATCAAGCGCAACTTTCTCCTCACATTTACCGAATCTCCCTCATGCACATTTACCGAATCTCCCTCTCATTTACAGAATCTCCCTCACATTTACCGAATCTCCCTCACATTTACCGAATCTCCCTCAAATTTACCGAATCTTCCTCACATTTACCGAATCTCCCACACTTTTAACCAAATCTCCCTCATATTTACCGAATCTCCCTCACATATACCGAATCTCCCTCAAATTTACCGAATCTCCCTCACATTTAGTGAATTTCCCTCACATTTATCGAATCTCCCACCTAAACTCCATTCATTAAATCCCCTTCATTTTCACAAATTATTCTTCCATTTTATCAAATCTCCTTCAGTGTTTCCAAATCGCCTTCAATGTTACCATTTCCCCGTCACGTTTACCAATTCTTCCTCACTTTTACCAAATTTCCTTCAATGTTACCAAATCTCCTGTACCTCTAAACAGTGAGTACTCCATGGCCATCTCGTGACTCTCACTGTACAGCTGGGACATGAAGACGACCACTAGCTCACATCGCTGGACGGCCTCCTGTTTGCTGGTCATCTCCACGCAGTTGGCCGACGTCTCGAAGGCAAAGTTCATGTAGTGCCGCCGTAACCTGCGCGGGATAGACGCATACGTAAAGAATGGCTGCAACTCTTGATCTGTTTCCACGTGAATGTTAGCGGGAATGTTAGCAGGCTCGGGAATGGATGGGGTGATGCTCAGATTTGATAGGTTAATTTTAAGAACGGGAATGAGAGAAAATCAAGTCCTGACGAAAAGCGACACAAAAACATTCACCGTATACACACCAACCATTCTACAACATAACTAAAAAAGTAATAATATAAACATATTTCTTCAAGCACACCTAAAATTGAGCCATATCTAAATGGGTTTATGATGAATGTGTAATTGAATTGAATTTGTCATTAACTTTCTTGAATCTGCGGCATCCATTCTTTTAATGTGGCATTGTCCAAAATTTACAATATTACTCTAGTTACTTGATTATAGAATTTAACTGCCAAAAAATGTCGAAAGATTTTTTTTTCTTTTTTACCACTAAATGGAAACATACTTTCATAGATATCACCCAAACCCAAGTAGCAAATGTCAGTATCACGAAGAGTGCCACAATAAGGCGTCAGTGGTTAAAAGTGGTATCATTGCCCTATATACTACAGCACTGGTCTGAAGCTAAGCCTATAAACAATACAGTGGAACCTCTCTTAGCGAGTTTAATTAGTTCCAGAGTCTAACTCGTTCAGCGAAACACTCGTTATAGGAAACAATTTTCCCCATACAAATCAATGTAAAATACGATAATCCGTTCCATGCTGAAAAAAAGACTCATTTTTCAAAAGATTTTATGAACATTTATTCAAATAATATTACTTATGAATTGTTAAAGAGTGAAACAACTAGAATACAATTAAGATTTTAAACAAAAAACGTAAGCAAAAATATGAATTTATTAATTACAAATAATTATTCCTTTTTAACTAGAAAACTGTACAAAGACATTTGTTTTTGCCGACGCTTCAAAATTTTAAGAAAATGCGTCGTAACCGTTTCGTAGACATTCTTGACACTCCCTTCAGGGCCGCCACCAGGGGGTGAATCCACGAATTTATTCAGGTGCCCCAACAGAAGGGGGGCCCCGTCAGCCACGCTTAATTTTTATAATGCTGATATATATTCGGACAATTATTCAAGTTACATATAACAAAAAATTTAAAAATTTAGCTCACAGAGAAAATTGACGGAAAAACTTTTCTGCAAAATGAACGGTTCGCTAAAGGTGTTCCTCGGAAATTCGTGTCTTACGTCACAGTTTTCTAAAAATAATATTATTTAGTCATCAAATACGTCACCATGTGCAGCTCACACACTGAATCTGGTCGGGGTAAATGCTGCGTCATGTTGCAGAGATGCAATAACATTCTTTGGAAACGTGAATCGCCTCTACGAATTATTCAGCTCTTGTCCAGAAAGTTGAAATCTCTTGCTGCAATCAACAAGATGCTCCCTGCATAATCTGAGTGACACGCGCTGGAGTTCAAGAGTTTATGCCTTGCGTCCAATTGCTCAGAGGTTGCCTAGCATTCTTCCTGTTCTAGAGACAGTGATGTCCACGACTAAGTACACAAATGAAATTAGAAGCAAAGCACGTGGACTGAAAACATATTTCTCTTCCTTCACAGCAGTGTTGATGGCAGCATTCTGGGTAAAAAATATGAATGCATCAATTGAAAGAAATCTGATACTCCAATCAAAGACAATCTCACTTGAAATCGCGTCACGTAACATCAAGGATCTCTCAAATGAATTGCAGCAGTTGAGAGATAATTACCACACGGTTTTCACAGAAGCCCAGCATGTATCAAAAGAATTAGGAATTCCTACAGAACTGAAGACGGCAAAAGGCCGAGACCTTTCCGTTCAGATTCCGAAACGTCCAATAATTCCCAAGACGTCGCGGGTGTCGAGGAATCAGCAGAAACTAAGTTCACTAGAGAAGTTTTGTATTTCATTTTGAATTCTGTGATTGGAGATGAACCATCGGTTCAAAGTTTTGGACAAGATCTGGAAACTATTCAATCCAGTTCTAAATTTTAGAAGTCTGACTTCTGAAGAAATCTCGTCCTCTTGTGCTGATTTAGTGGTTAAATATTCACGTGATCTTACCAGCCTTTTGAAAGACGAGTTGCTTCACCTGAAGAATGCATAAAGTGCAACATTCAACATCAAGGAAGCGTCTGCCTCTGCGTTGTCTGATCCACTTGATCTTTTGAACTCAATATATTCACTCGGGCTAGAAGGAATATTTAGTGAAGTGTGCATTGCCCTGAGGATTTTTTGTTGTCTTCCTGTGTCGGTGGCTCAAGGAGAACGATCGTTCAGTAAATTGGCTATTATAAAAAAAAACTATTTGCGTTCTACCATGAGCCGAGAAAGATTAAATGGACTGTCAATTATTTCAATTTAACACGAACTTACCAGGCAGATAAACTTCAATGAAGTTATACGTGATTTTTCTAAAATGAAACTAAGAAGGTGGTCATCCTCATCACAGTAAATATAAAAACAGCCCTCACACACTTAAATATTAATAACATGTTGTGTTATCCACGGATGTTACTATATTTCAAATTTCAAATGAAAATTCCAATTATAAACATGGCTATTTCCCTTGGTATGTAAAAAAATTTACACTTCAAATGATTTCTTATTGAACGATCTAATTTGTTTAAAATGTAACTCATGTGTGTGAATAGAACACAAACTTATTACTGTTTTTTAACTATTGCTTTTGTTGTTAATTTTTTTATATGAATGAATAAAACAAAAAGAAATTCTACTACTGCTTTTGTTGTTGCAAATATGTGTCGTTTTTGTTATTCAGTAGGAAATTCTTGCTCCATAGATAGCTTGTATTGGTATTTATAAATACAGCCAGCATTGTCACTTTCGGATAAGCTACATTTTGGTCATTTTGTATACATATTTCAAGGATTTTGGCATGTGGGGACCTGGGAAAAGGCATACGCACGATGTGGAGCCCAGAGGGGCCCAGCGTACCCATTTTTCAGGGGCCCAAAATTTTCTGGTGGCGGCCTTGCTCCCTTTGAAGCATCCATCTCCTTAATTGTTCTTGAGAATAGTGCAGATCGTTGATGTTGGCCGATTGTAGTAGCGCGCTAGATTCGCAACCTTGTTCTCGCTTTTCAATAATTTTACTTTTCATTTTAACAGTTATTTTTTTCACTCTCTTATGATTGTCTTCTTGGTGGGTTTTTTTCGAAGACATTTTAGCACAGGTTATTAAACTTTGCACGTAACAAAATTACGAATACTGTCTGGATACATAATTTGTAAAAACGGTTGATCATACACGAAAACAATACGCTAACAAACCAAGTCCTTAACACAGAATAATACATTGGGGTGGAAGTGCCGGCTAACAAATAAATTTCCAGGAAAAAGGGACTTTCCCTTTCTGCGTCACTCGTTATGCGAATCTTCGCTGTTAAGGGAGCAACTTTTTCCAAATAAAAATTGCTCTTTATACGTTACTCGTTTATAAGCTGTACTCGTTACGAGAGGTTTGACTGTACATTGATTTGTCTTGCCATATTATTGGTTTTGTAAATAAAAATTATTAATTTTTTATATAATTTTGTGTTATTGTTGTATTAAAGCTCTCGTCTCAGACCAACATAAACACTTCATCATGACCACATCACTGAGCACTGCATGACTCGATGTATTGTCTTAACCAACGACCACATCACTGAGCGCTGCATGGCTCTACATTGTCTTCCCACGTTGTGGGATCAGTGCGGTACTCACAAGTTAATGAAAGGATCGATCCTGTCACGTTCTCTGATGGTATGACTCACGTAGATTAATCGATCTGTGCTCTCAGATTCGATTACATAAAGTCCTGTGAAGAAAAAAAAATAGATTGCTCAGTTTCTTTCTTTAAATCAACTTATTTGATATCAATATTATTGAATTTAGGGTAGACCTATGTGAGATGTGATCAATTCATTTATGATAACACAAATCAGAAGGAAATACAAATCCCCTATGCTTGCATGTAAAAATCGTATTAAAGAACAATTTAAACATTGCAAAAAGATGTCAACTTTGAAATCACCTTAAAGCACCCAAACACGCACCGAATGAGTGGGAGGGATGTATGGGGGCGTCAATCTTTTCTTAATATTGGGGGGAGGTGGAATTTTCAGCCACCAGTCTTATATACCATCACACTTATATACCGTACTGTCAGTCTTACATATCCTCGGTCTTATATACCATCTGTTGTATATATGTATTTACCATCAGTCTTACATACCATTCCTCTTACACACCCTCTATTTTACATATCATCTGTCTTGCCTATCATCCGTTTTTTTGCAAAGCCGGCCTCTGTTTTGAAATACCGTCTTGTTTTACATACCATGGGTCTTGCATATTATACCATGCTCTCTGTCTTGCATACCCTGTCGTACATACCATCTGTCTCTCACACCATCTATCGTACATACCATCAGTCTCATCAAACGTGTCCTCGGCCTCGTACCCGTCTTTCTTCAAGAGGTCAGACGCCGTGTGTGGCACCACGCCCTCCATAATGTCCGAGTTGAGCCACTCGGCAGCAAGGTCCTCAGGAATGGGCTGGGCACGGCTGGTCTGTAGGATCTCCGCGGCACACCCTGGCGTCAGCAAGACTCAATAGTATTACTTTACTTACTATGTTTTAATGTGATTATTCCCCCCCCCCACCCAAACCGTTAACTATAATGCGTTTAAAACACCAACTTTGAGTGACAAGTCCGGAATAATATTTCATGATGAACTTTATCAGACGAGTTGAAGTTTTTCTGTCGTTGTTTTAGAGAAAACATTTTTCCCCCAAGATTGTGACGTCAATGACTCTTACCAGGCCAAGTTATTGGTTATTTAAGACGCGGAAACAGTAACTGAGAAATAATGTCATTTAACGTGATTTATATGGTGAGCTATTCACAGACGAAATGCTAATTTTCTAAATTTTGAATTTCTTTTAAGTGTAATATTAAAACCACCCTTCCCCAATCGTTAAAAAAAATTTCACATGTATTGATCTGAAGTCCTGGTAGTGTGGTGCATACGATTTTTTGTTCTTAATGTTATTATATTAGAGGTTTAATGAGTACGAAGCTCTCATACGACTTTGTTTCAAATGAAGACTGTAAAAATAAAACTACGAAAAAATCGATGGTTTCTGATTATTATTACTGTTTTTTTTTAATGTTCCCTGCTTCCTTTGTTCATTTATTAATTCTATAAAATAAACCATTAAACTAATTCCTTGGATGTGTACTAAAGTTTTACCTAATTGACTAAAAATTACAATTTTAAATTTGTTCACAATTTAAAGACACTTTTTGTGCGCAAGTCTTTTGAAAAACTCCATTCAAGGGGTTCTTTTTTTAGGTGCCCAAAAATCTTGATAAATTACTTTACAGTCACGTTACATATATTCGTCTTTTGTGTTTCTATTTTGTTTAACAGCAAGGAACAACCTCTGATAGAATAAATTGACTATATATTTATATATTTAATCTTGTCATAAATTGAATCTTATCATTTAGAAAGGAAAATAGCCTAGGTAAAAAAAAATCTAAAATTAAAAAAATTGAAATTAAAAACACGTAATTGTATATAAATAATAACCGCTAATAAATTGATGGTTTTACTCTGGATTTTTATCAGTTTAATCTCGGTTCTACCATTGGATTTATTGTTACCCCTGATGTATCCACAAGTTAACCCCCCCCCCACACACCCACCCCGGCTTTACCCACTACTTAAAAAAATTTTACCCAAAGTTTTTACGCCTGATGTACACACTGGTTTACCCCTTTGTTACCCCCTCCCCATTTTATCCCCTTGTTTGGTCCCCTGGTTTTACCCCCCCCCATTTTACCCCAGTTCTTACCTGCCGTAGCAAAGGTTATTGTCGGGTATGCCCCGCCATGGGCCATGACGAAGCGGCAGTGGAAGAAATGTTGGTCGTTCCTGCAGAAGTACACGACGCCCTTCTGGGCCACTCGGTCGGGCTCGGCGAAGATCATGCCGCACTGGAGGACGTCACCTTTCTTGAACGAGGGGGGAAAGTTCAGACGCCATTTACCTGCAAAAAAACAACACAAAGATCTGAGGTGAAGCTCAGTGGGCTTTGGCATAGGCAGGAGAGGCAGAGTGTAGGGAGACGTGCGCTCAATGGTTTAAATCTCGATTAAAGCTATTAGGAATCCAGACTATTATTAACTGTTTCTTGAAATTCCTTTTCACGGTTTTGAAAATAAAGCTCTCAACACTCATAAACACAGCAACTACAGTAAACTATTGGGATTCTATCTTGCGAGCCTAATGAACGCGTTGTTAAATGTCTGCATGTATGCAGCTTTCCATTAATGCGATGAATACCGCAAACCAGGCGCATTAATATATTCTGGGCAAACCTGATGGCATTCAAACACTGTGTCTATGTAATATGTTATTTTTTTCTGATTGTCTTTCACAAAAACATATAACTAATTTCGCGTTTATCCCCCCCCCCTTTTTTTGTACTTTATCTAACGGGACAACAAATGCTATATTGCCATTCAATTGCCATTGTAAAACGTGTTAAAATTATTAATTTAAAAATAATGTGATTTCATGAAGGCCGTCTGAACCTTTAGATTGAACCCTGAGATGATCCCCGAAAGAAAAACCCCTTTTATATGACCCCTGAAAAAACTCGGATCTGACACTTGAGATGACCCCTGAAATGATTCTTGAGCTGACCCTTAGATGACCCCCGTGACTTACTGTTGTTCATGATAAGTTCCCCGGTGGACGGCAGGAAACTAACCTCTCCGGCCTCAGACCCCAGGACGTTGCTGACGTCCGTGATGGCTTTGCTGAGTCCAATCCCGGGAAGACATTCCCCGCCCAGAAGTTTAATGCTGAAGAATGAAGATCCTGTGGATGGTAAAATCACCTTTGGATTTACTAGCAAACATAGTTTTCAAAGGAATTGATTTCTTCGTTACCTAACACCAAATGCACATGAAGTTATCACTGTCTCGTTTTTAAACGTTTCATCAAAGATTTAGACTAGTGCGCTCACATTTTGTTTAAGAGATTTGTTTCGTGGATAAAGATTGGCTCATGCTTAAATTTCGGCTCTTGTTTAAAGATTTACAAATGGATAACGTTTGGTTGGTTTTTTTAAAGATTGGCTCATGAGTAAAGATTGGCTCATGAGTAAAGATTGGCTCATGAGTAAAGATTGGCTCGTGCCTACTCTGGGATAAATGTCAAGTTTTGATTGGACGAATGAATTAACAAGGGTGCAAAGAATCCTCTTACTGATCGCAAGTTGTAAATCCATTAAAACAATAGGTGCTGTGAAAAATTAATAAAATGTGTCACTGTTATTGCTTACTGTGCGATGATCACTGGTGCAAAGCTGTTCCTGACAATTCAATTCATGAATTACACTTATAAACGATCATTTGCGATTTTTTAAAGTAAGGATTTCTTAATCAACATCCGGGCAGCCAAGGACTACAACTCCGCTCCTTACCTATCAGCATGGGTTGTCTACACTGAGCACACGCGGCAAAGGAGTAGCTGTCTGACGCCTTCAGAACCAGCTTGTTCTTGTCTGCCTTCACGCCTGGTGGTCTGAGCCAGGTGTCTGCATCCCCCTGGGAATGTCAGGAACAGGTCAGATTTACACAATGGGAATTAAACACGTATATAGGCTACTCAGGGAATCTATCTATATATAATTCTCTTCTTGTGACCATGCGAGACACCACGCAAGTATGTGCAAACGAGCATGACGAATGACCCTCGCTGGGGTCGACCAATGTTTCGAGACCAACAATGGTCCTTGCGTTAACTTGCATTGTTCCTTCACAGAATAACGTGAGATTCGTAGTGTACTGGTTATCACGTCCGCCTTATACGGGTAGGGTCCTAGGTTCAAGCCCCAGCGAAAACACTGGTTTCTTTTTTTTTAAGTCTGTTTGTGCCCGTTCTTTTACCCCTTTATTGCCAACATGGCTGACCCTTGCTAGGGTCGGCCAATTACAGTTTATGGTTGGCAAGCTAAATGTAGTCAAGGGTGGTGGGCAGGTAGATAACATCAAGTGTGAATGTTTCGAAACAAACAATGAGTCCGCAGTCCCCCCCCCAAACCGACGTTCACTCGCGTTGTTTTGACTTCTTCGTGCTGTAGTTTGTGTCCGTTCTTTCTCAACTTTCTTTGCACTCTCCATGAGCAAGTCTGCGGTGTATGCTACGCCGCGGGGTGTCTAGTACATTATAATGTTACTTAGTATCAATGTTCAGTCTGTTAATATTTGGTATTCATGTAATATTGCAGTTCATATCCGCTTTTGCATCATTTGTGGTTGCCATGGTTTGTTAAAGTAGACATGGTTTGGATGACAATACCAAAAATTGAGAGAGTACTAATTGTTATTGTATAACTTTTAATTTTAAGAATTTTTTAGAAATTTTTAAAATTACTAACTAAGTTATGGAGGCGTGTTTAGAAATCAGGGCAATTTTTTTTTAATGTTGCCATTCTGATTTACAAAAATCTGAATGTATTTCCGTGACACTAGTTTTATAGTTTAAACCACAGAAGATCATTTACAAATATCAATATAAAATTCAAACATAAAATCATATGATATACTTATATTCCTATCTCCTAGAAAAGTCCTCATATGTATCCAAACGCTATCACTTAAACAAGACCTTGGCACAATACGTATACCCTTATGACATAACATATCAATGTCCCATTTAGTCAAAATGTACCCCTGTGACATCACATACCCATGTCCTGTCCAGATTCTGTGTGTTGTACAGTGACCGCGACCAGTTCATCCTGACCGTACAAGGACCTGACGACATAACGACTGACGCCAAGAGAGTGGTCTCCCCTCCAACACATGACACAGTGGCCCGGCCGATGAACTCCCCCGTGCTCTTCTCAAAACAGAGTATCGCCAGAAAGTCGTCTTTGAAGTCCAGGTAACAAGTTATTATGTCTTCTGCGGGAAGAGTATTCAAGAGTAATAACTTCATTATAAATTACACAAATTCTACGAGACTTTCAGTGGTGGCTATTGTTTTTAAGCCTATAGCTTTTTATGGTTACTAATCATATTATTTAGTTACTAAAAAGGATCTTGCAGGCACCGTGCTCGATGCGCACCATGATGTGCTCTCATTCCCTCATTTTCCATCCTCACCCGTTTTGTACTTGATCGCGTACGCACAAAATCAGTGCTAAATTAACAAAAGCGGTTCAAGGACCAGGTTTTAATATGTGAATAGCAGCCCCAAATATGATATGGGCAGTATTTCAAACACACTGCATATTCTCAGCTGGTTTAGTAAAGTCATATACTTTTGGCATCGATCCTAGAACTTTAAAGCAGATTGATCAAAATAAATTCAAACGTGGTTTTATATTCATACTTTATTTTTAGATTTTTAAATATATTTTTGTATACATAAAAGTTAATTAGTCCCCAGCATTATTATGGATAAGGAATAAACAAAATGATTTTAGCCTTGGACTGCATAAATTATCTGTTCCACCAGAATACCATCCGCAATACTCACTAGGTCCTGTCCACTTGGCGACCGTCCTCATGCCGTCCTTCATGGCCAGGGAGCCGAGTCGTAGCAAGTAGCCGCAGGAAGTAGTGTTGGAGCCCAAGAAGCTGCCCTCCATGGGGTGGTCAGATCTGGAGACGCCAAGCTGTAGCTCTGTGTTTGGTTCTGTGAGGGTTAAATGTATGAACAGAGTGGGTTGTACAGGAGTTAATGTAATCATGGCCCCTGTTAAATTATTGACTATGGTGTGTAATTGGAGCGGGGTGTGTAATTGGAGCGGAGTGACTGTTGCAGTAACGCATTGGTCGCTCAGTCCGTCAGAGTAAAGTTGTGTGTCAGTAATTCAGGGATGGCGGTGCTGATAATTTAGATGACATCAGCTCTGAATGTGAAAATAGTGCAAGTATTTTATTATATTGTTATTTAAAATTTTTCTATAATCTGTTGAATAAAAGCGGGTGTTGAAATGTGAATATTGTTCCGTGACGTAAATAAAGAATGCGGAGCTGGCACTTGTGCTGATGCCTTTAAACAGGACCGGCTTTAGGCATAGGCAAACTTGGCAGCCGCCTAGCGGCCTCCGATTAGTCTCATCATTAGTGGGGGCCTCGCACAAGAATCTTTCCATATTTTTTAAAAATTATTCTATTACATTTAGGGCCATCAAATTCACTTCACTAGGGCCTCCAATTCCCTTGGGCCGGCCCTGCTTTAAAGATAAATTGCGTTACTTCCTTGCGTGTTTTGTCTAGTTACAACCGTAGATGTGATCTTGAAGCATAATCGCCGCTATTGTTAGGGCTTAACGGCTTAACGGGATAATAATCTAGCCGCCAGTGTTTGGTGGCTTAGCTCTAAATCTTTTATATTTAAATTTTTTTCTTTATGTTCCCCCTTGAAGATTGCATTTAGTATGTATGAAAGGCCGTTAACTCTACATATCGACAAGCGATCACGTCTAATAACTTATTTCGTAGAGCCCACGAGTTTGTGCTGTGAGGTATTTTAATAATAACAATGTGAGAACTTACATAGCGCAGTACCCTAGCTCAGTGCTTCTCAATCTTTTTAGTGTGGCGGACCGGCAGGAATATTTTCATTGCACCAGGGACCGGTTAACTATTTTCCCTGTACTGACGTGGTAGGGAAATGTCCTTTCTTGGTAACTTCTGCGGACCGGTATCGGATGACCCACGGACCGGCACCGGTCCGCAGACCACCACTTTGAGAAGCACTGCCCTAGCTAACTATTAGCTGTGTCACCGCGCTTTATATAAACATTAAAAAAAATAGTAAAACATACATTTAAAAGGTAACCATACAAAGCGACAAAAGACAGAGCGACATGCATTGTATTGTATGTAAAACATTCATATCCCATGCAAACAGAATATGTAATGACATGATAGTATGTAAGTACACATAAGTATTACTGTAGTACAGAGTCACAGGCCGCAAGAATTCACTTTTTGGTGTCATACTGCTATTGAGAAGTAAGTAAATCTTTGAAACTACACTGTTTCCGTCGGGGGAAAAGAACGTTTGAATGATCTAAAATTAAGGATATTTGCGTAAAAAATTGCATTACTTAAAAAAATATTTCTCATGATAAGACACTAAAATAATGAAGTTCAGCCCTGTAGAAAAAAAATTGTTAAGCAGGTTACAATAAAACTGTTTACATGGAAGAAGACATACCGGTAGTTAATATAACAAATATATTGTTATGAAATAAACAAAGAACGGTGCAAAAATGTTTTTGAAAAAGTTCCTAAATAAGAATTGGGCAATGGGCGGGTTTAAAAATTTTATAAATAAAAAAATATATAATCAAACAGGTTTTCGGAAGCCTCTTGTGGGTAGCTGTTACACTGCTAGCTTTCATTGTTATCAAAAGATGTTGCTGTTGTTTTTTTACGAGCACCTAGTTACTGATGTCCAAGACCTCCACGAAGCTTACGGCCTACTATTCTATAACTAACAACTTACTCATGGCCAACTCTTCTATAGCCAACAACTTACTGATGTCCAAGACCTCCACGAAGCTTACGGCCTACTATTCTATAACTAACAACTTACTCATGACCAACTATTCTATAGCTAACAATTTACTGATGTCCAACACTTCCTCAAATTACACGACCAACTATCTAAAGCTAACAACTTACTGATGCCCAACAATTCCTCAAACAATACGACCAGCTATTCTATAGCCAACAACTTACTGATGTCCAACACTTCCTCAAATAACACGACCAACTATCTAAAGCTAACAACATACTGATGTCCAACACTTCCTCAAACAATACGACCAACTATCCTATAGCCAACAACTTACTGATGTCCAACACTTCCTCAAATAACACGACCAACTATCTAAAGCTAACAACATACTGATGTCCAACATTTCCTCAAACAATACGACCAACTATCCTATAGCCAACAACTTACTGATGTCCAACACTTCCTCAAATAACACGACCAACTATCTAAAGCTAACAACATACTGATGTCCCACACTTCCTCAAACAATACGACCAACTATTCTATAGCCAACAACTTACTAGCGTCCAAGACCTCCACAAAGAATAAGGCCAACTATTTTATAGCTATCAACTTACTGATGTCCAAGACCTCCACAAAGAATAAGGCCAACTATTCTCTAGCTAACAACTTACTGATGTCCAAGACCTCCACAAAGAATAAGGCCAACTATTCTCTAGCTAACAACTTACTGATGTCCAAGACCTCCACAAAGAATAAGGCCAACTATTCTCTAGCTAACAACTTACTGATGTCCAAGACCTCCACAAAGAATAAGGCCAACTATTCTCTAGCTAACAACTTACTGATGTCCAAGACCTCCACAAAGAATAAGGCCAACTATTTTATAGCTATCAACTTACTGATGTCCAAGACCTCCACAAAGAATAAGGCCAACTATTCTCTAGCTAACAACTTACTGATGTCCAAGACCTCCACAAAGAATAAGGCCAACTATTCTCTAGCTAACAACTTACTGATGTCCAAGACCTCCACAAAGAATAAGGCCAACTATTTTATAGCTATCAACTTACTGATGTCCAAGACCTCCACAAAGAATAAGGCCAACTATTCTCTAGCTAACAACTTACTGATGTCCAAGACCTCCACAAAGAATAAGGCCAACTATTCTCTAGCTAACAACTTACTGATGTCCAAGACCTCCACAAAGAATAAGGCCAACTATTCTCTAGCTAACAACTTACTGATGTCCAAGACCTCCACAAAGAATAAGGCCAACTATTCTCTAGCTAACAACTTACTGATGTCCAAGACCTCCACAAAGAATAAGGCCAACTATTCTCTAGCTATCAACTTACTGATGTCCAAGACCTCCACAAAGAAACCATCACCGACGTCGGACAGCGGGTACCTCAAGTACTGGACCAGCTGCGGGTTGTCTTCCGTCATGTTCAGGGTGAAGGTCGCCGAGATGGGGGCGATCTCTTGGAAATCTATGACCTCGCTGCACCGGAAGTCGACGGTGACGTCGGCCGAGTTCAAGGCCGTGAGAAGCTCGTTGCGGAATGACGTAGGGGCCCCGAGGCTTGAATCCAACTTTATAGAATCTCCTGAAAATATAAACAGATAAGTAATTGTTCGCCCTAAAAAAAAAGAAACGGTGTCAATTTCACTTTCAAAGTTAACACAGATGAAAAAAAAAGGAGATGCTAGTTAGTTTAGCGCCCACCTTGTAGAAGAAATCCAATGCAAGGGAAGAATCCGCCCCTGGGCTGGCGTAACCTCTTCTTGTAGATGAGGTCCCCATTTTTAGTGAAGTAAACAAGGATGAGGATGGGTTCCCGGAAGTGGGATTCTTCTATGGACGGGAAAACGATGCCGCACCCCATGCGGTCTCCTTCTTTGCAAGTCTTCGCCTCGTCCACTTGTTCTGCGGTAAAACAAAAAATAACGGAATTCATCAATTAAATGATCAAGGGTTATAGTAAAAGATAGGATTGTTGGCTTACTTCTACAACAGAGCTTGTTTATTGATGAATTACATAAGATATTACAATCGATGTTTAGTAAGAAATATGTTAAGGAAACAATTTTGAAAGTGGTTCATTTTGATGATTTGAAAGAAAATATCATAAAGATACTTTGTTTTGGTTTTGCTTTGTTTAATTGCTGAAGAATGGGTGGTAATTCAATTATATGCAATATTTAGCCTAGACAAAAAGACAAGAGCGGACGTTTCGCCTTTTCTGGTAGATAGTTCAAGATGATGAACAACAGATACATCTATGGTGATTATTAACGTGAAGTTTTTTAATGAATCTTTGACCTACTTACTGTAACTATTGATGAAATAGTCATTATTTTGTCAGCTCATTAATGTATAAAGTTCAAATCTATATGTTCTTCATAGCGCTCACAAACACACACACAAACACACACACAAACACACATTTCTCTCTGTATCAGTCTTCCTCTTTCTCTTTCTCCTTATCTCTATCTAAATCATGATCTCTAGCTTACGGTACTCTCTCTCTCTCTCTCTCTTCATGCCTTTCTCGTTCTTCTCTCTCTCTCTCTTTCCTTCTTCCCCTCTCCGTCCATGTCTTTCGATCTCTCTCTCTCTCTCTCTCTTCCCCTCTCCCCCTCTTTCCCTCTGTGTCTTTCGCTCTCTCTCTCTCTCTCTCTCTCTCTCTCTCTCTCTCTCTTTCTCTCTCTCTCTCATTATTATTAACTCTACTCAATATCTACCTCTTCCCCTCCTTTAAGGTAATTATTACCGTAATATGAACCACTTTTATACATCTATACACGCCTTATCTCTCATTTATGTTATCTGACGTAACATCATCTCCCACCAACCCATATAACCAATGGCTTTAAGGCCATCTAACTAACGATCACAGTGTTGATTACCTGTTTTGTCAGCTCCATCACAATACATGCCGCCATCATCGTTGTGGTAACCTGGAGATGTAGACAAACAGTCATGTCTCATTCAGTGAATAGTTGTTTTTTTAATGTACACACAATTAATAAATCCCACGAGCTAAATTGAGTATGGACCAGTATGGTTGCGTCAAATGTATAATCAATACTTATGTCCAAGAAGTTATCTCAGTTTGCGGCCTATTGAGAGCGTTTGCAAATTTTCTCAACTAGCTCCAGTAAGAATAAAGTACACTTTATCCTAGACCAACACATATAATTTACTGGCTATAAAAAAGGAAGTAGAGGTCTGTTCAATAGCGCATAAAATAAAATATCCAATAACAGCGCTAAATGATGCTCTAACGAAATACCGCAGCATCGTTTGATGCGTAAAAATGTCTTTTTAATTAAAGAATGTGAAGTGATAAATATGTAGCTCAAAAAGCAGTGGTCGGATATAAAATTAGTTCAGGGGTGTGAAAAACAGTGAGCCATATGGTTCTTATGAAGGGCATTCGATGAATGCATGCTATTTTTCTTCTATGTATTGAGGGCAAACTACCAATATTTTTGATCATACGGGCCATCTATGGATGTTGAACGGGTTTGCGATGTTTCTGTGAAGGGTATACTTCATTGGGTCGTAATTGTTACTTAGCGAGGATATTTGGAATTAAAGGTTTGGCAGGCAAGCTGCAATAGACAAAATTGTGTCCAGTTTTGTCGCCTCAGTTATATTTTCAATAATGGGGGTGAGACTGCACCCAGGCTTTTAAATTAATAAATGTATAACATATAAACAGGGTATTAGTTAGCCTGACAGGACGTAACACATTACGTTTATATGTTATACATTTATCCTTTCAAGCACCTTAAGTATGGATCTGAAGTTCATGCGTTGCAAATGGATTTATTTGGATGGGTATAATATAAGTAACAAAAAATTAAAAAATTAATTAAAAATTAATATCTGATTTTAATTTTTTAATCAATCATGAATATAACCCAAGATTAAACCAACTACAAAAGTAGACCAGATTGGCCGCAATCAGCTGACTCAAAGGACGACCACGTTGAAAGTCTGGAGCTCATGCATCTGTTATAAACATTGAATTTTTTCAAACTTAGTAATTAATAGAACAAAGTATGATGGGAAAGAGACATCGATATTAAAGAAATTGACAGATCAATTATGACACTGACCGATAGAATGAGGCGCCCATCCAGGCATGAGGAAAGGCTCACAGTTTCCCGACACCAGGCCGATGGCGTTACAGCCTTCAGTGTTGTTGTTCTGTGACTTCTTGACCACTTGGACTTCAAAGTAGTTGAAATCTGCATGGGCATCAAACCGACTATAACATGGGGAACTTTTCATAACCATCTGCTAAATATGTTTTTACGTGAAGTTTTTTTTAATGATTTTAAATACAATATTGAACGTATACATTCTTTAACCAGAAATCCACACCGATCTAATATATATATATATATATATATATATATATATATATATATATATATATATATATATATATATATATATATATATATATATATATATATATATAAAGATATTAAATACCCAAATGTGGTTCAGAGAGATTTAAAATTAAGGATACAACTGTCAGGGTTTTTTATATCCACGTGAACACACTTTGAGCTCATGCAGATTTTAAATTATGTGCAACAAATGAAACAATAGAGTTGTTTTTTTTTAATTTAAATCTTAAGTTGTTGTCTTTTCGCTCGGGTTATGCTTACCAAGTCTCTATAGTCTTCAAACAAATGTTATGTGATTGATCATCAAATGATTTATCGTGGAAGAACTAATAAAAACTATACATGAAAAGTGACGGACTCCATGTGATAAACATTTTTTTTTATAAGTCGCAAGTCACATGTCCGATTGGTCACTAGCTCTGAATGATGATGAAAATGAAACGGAGAATGAGTCTCCTGACCTTTGCTGAAGGCCACCGGACACTGGATGTTGTAGGCTGACCTCTCCACTTCAGTGTCCGGCTCAGTCAGCGTGATGACGTTGGTGGCGTCGTCTCTGTGAAGTCCGGTCCAGCCAAACCAGTTGGACGGCAGCTCCTGGTCAAAGATACAAGAAACGGATCATTCATTGGTCAGTGCGGGTGAATATTTTTGTCTAAACGTCTTGCCGTCGCCTACGTTTTTGTGCTCCGAAAATATTAATGAAGTTGAAGTCGGGTTCTGTGTGTGAGTGTGTGTGTGTGTGGGGGGGGGATGGGGGCTAATAATTAAACGAGACAAGACAGTTCATTTAAAACCCAGCGCATACTTATTGTGAGGGGCGGGTTGGCGCCCGCAGAAACTTGAGCCATAAGCCACTTTTACAGCGGAGAGAAAAGGATGGCTCATGTTTACAGGATTTTTCAAGTAAACGGGATCAAAATTATTGACAGAGAGGACATACGCCCCTCACTGCAGTTCATGTACAGCTTCGATTTCAATTCAATGATTAGGGACGTCGAACGAAAGGACCGCAGCGCCTCACAGATTATATCTGATTGTGGGGAACACACCAATCCACGAGCTCTGTCAGCCCCGAGGGCGAGATTAGTTACGGCCTTCCACATGCGGTAAAAATGTTATTTTGTGGTATCAGTTGAAATGAGTTGAGACCCAGGAGCGTCCAGCCCCTATGCGTGTTGGCAGCCTACCCCTCCCCCCCCCCGCCATTCAATAATGGATCTTACTCAATTCTTCATTTAGGCATGGGTACGGGGACGTCCACTTTTATATAATTTTAAATTAATATTTTTTAAAACATTTTTCTTGCCAATATAATTTTTATTTTGTACCTTCATTAATAACTCTGACTGAAAGCTACCACTCCAAAACGCCATGTGTAGACCCGCTTCGGTTGGGACGTATGTTCTTAGTGTAATTTAAGGTGAAATTATTATTGAATTCACGTTTCCTTTTTTTTTCTACATAGTGATTACGTCAAAGCGTCATTTCTTAGTCGCATTGCACAATTTCGCGTTGGTGGGTAAAACGCTAGTGGTGACTTTTTCATAATGTTTTATGTTTATTTCCTAGATCGCTAGCCCGTACGTGTTGGGTATGTTTAAGACTTGAAAATCAGGTGGTTCTCGAGTGGAGACTATAGTGTAAGTCATCCGGACTAAAGTAATTCAATGGGGCTACACAATAGGCATGGAAAGCAGAGAGCGGTGTTTCTACTGTTTTTACTTAAGGCAAACAAGTCTTAGTATCGACAATGAAAACAGTTCCCACCTTTCTTATAACGATGTCTCCCTTTCCTGGCTTGGGCCATTCCACTCGGAGCTTAGCCTCTGTCCTGGACACTCCGATGGTCGGATACAGCTGACCAGGGGGCAGGTTGACCCACTGGCGGTATATCAGTCGGTCGTTTTTCAGGAAATTGATCAGGCATCGATCAGGCCCGGTGTAGTCGAGTCTGCAGGTCACGCGGTCACCTTGACATTGGGGTATAACAATCGAAACGTGAGATGAACGACTAAACACGAGACTACAAATAAAACATGCCCATGACTTCATGAGCTAATCAAAGCGATTGGGGATGGGTGGCTGGTAAGGGACATGTCATATCAGAGCGCATGCTGTGAACTGTGTTGTCTTGTGATCATAGCGTTAAGTCAATTAGCGAAGAATTATCTTTATTGATTGATATTTATTCATTCGTGATGTTGATTTCTCGAAAAATAAAGACTCCATCGGACGTGCCTCGGTCAACATTTCCAGACTTGTTATCAGCTCTTATTACTCAGCTAAACCACGGAGAACTCTTCGTTACTACGGATAACTATGGATAACAGCTGATGGGTGCATTCACCGGCACCAATCTCACAAGTTCCAGCATAATGGATGATTTTCAGATCAAGCCCCCCTCCCCCTCCCCGCCCCAAACCGTTGAACGATGAGCTTCGATTTTTTTATAGATCGGAGCAACGCTGAAATCAAAATTTGGTTTACATTGTTGAAAGTGGTTTCTAAAATACTTAAGAACCTGGCATTTTAGGGGAGATATGAGAGTAAGTTTCTTTGAAATTCGTATACTACGGTAATTATAACATATTTTGAAAATTAATAATAACTGAATATTAATTAAAGTAAATAGCTTTTAACTTCTAAGTTTAGAGTAACTTTCCTCTGTCACACGAACGCAAGAGTATTAAGTTATAATTGTTTGAGAAACGATGCAAAAGTTACACTCAGTTGTTTTTTTAAAATCCCGATTGACATTTCTTTGAATCGCAAGCAAATGTCACAGTAGTTATATATTTTTTTTATTGCCTTTGAGAAGTACACTGTACGACGAGTTAGTTTTCTTTACACCCTCTTTGGGATAGAGATTGTGTGAGTGCTTCTTTTGTAAAGTCCAAGGGCTCTATAAGATCGCGCTTCACGCTTTCGCACTCAATCCTTCCTGTTCAAAATGGTTCCAGATGGTTCGGTTTCTGGTGCGTTCTATGGCTATCCGTCGATAAATACGGAAAAGCACTGTTGGTGAATAATCGTGGTATTGTGACTGGTTTCCTGCATCATGTTTACTGCTCGTCAATTGTAAATAGACCTGCATAATTTAACATTTTTTTATTTCCGAGTTCAAGAATTATATTAAGTTTAAAATTCAACACGGTGCTTGAATCACGTGTCTTCAAGTGAACAATACTCCTCGACCATTGCAACATATAAATATAGTTAAGGCTTATTAAAGATATGGGAAAAAAATTATAAGTTAAATACAGTATATGTTCAAACTTTGCTGCGAGTTCAACGAGTTGAATAGTTACTAAATCTGACATGTTGGTTGTGTTAACAAAATTTGCCAAGTCGTCGAAGCAGAAAAGTTATCTTTTGTCATTTCGAGGGGCTGGCCGCTTGTCTTACCCGTTTCTGCTGATCAAACGTTACCAAGACCTATTCCCATCTCGAATCAACCCCCCCCCCTTTTTTTCTTCCTTTTAAAGCGCCGCCCATCCCATAAAAGTATAAAAATAAATAATAGGTCTTTTTTTTTATTTCTCACAACTATTCAGGTAAATGGTTACATTACACGACAGGAAGTCACACACATTCCACACGCAAACTACCCAAAGAGATTTCAACGGTTAAAGCCACAAATGGTATTCTTCATTGTTCTAGATCCGATAAGTGATGTCCCAGCGCCGGCTATTACAACTGTTTCCTGACAGACCGTCCAACGTGACTCCATGGAATTTATTTGATAGAAAGTTCGGCGCAACCCCACAGCTAACGTGATTGAACAGGTAGACAAATTGGTTCTACAACAGTTCGGGGAGATTATGGTGTCTAGACTCTTTTAGCGGAGCTCCCATCCTGTGAAATTTGCATACTGTCATCGGTCGTTCTGTCAAGGTCTAGCATCTAGAATAAAAAATAATATTTTTTTGTGTGGTGGGGAGAGGTGGGAGGGATGTCAGGAAGGTGACTCACCGACGCCGTACGGGTGGTACGTCTTCAAACCCAGGCCGCCGTTAAAGATGCCGCCGTCGTTGCTGTGGTAACGGACCGACCTGTCGATGACCCACATGGGGTTGCCAGGGACGCACCTGTTGGTCAAGCCGAACATGACAAACTCACCTGAAATATTGAGACGAAGAAGTTAAAAACGTCGCGCATTAATCGACAATTTTGTATAGACGTGAAAACAAGGATATAGAAACGTACCCACAAAACGTGTTTCTTAGAAATGTCTAACTCTCATTTTGTCCATAACCACATTGAAATCAATTTAGAGTGTAACTAAATTTTGAGAGTGTAAGATGTGTCACCCTATTTAGTTGCATAAAAACTATGCGAAACTTTAAAAAAAACATATTTAATTTTATATATAGGCAAAAGATGTGGGATCTTTCAAATATAAATTAAATAGGGAAACAGAACTAAATTCTTTTTCAATGTTTTGATTTGTTTGTAAAAATCAAATTTACTCAAAGTTGTTGTCCGTGGACCGGTGTCGGTCCACGGACCAACCATCAGCTTCCGGTCCGCAAAAAGTATAAAGAAAGGAAATAACATTAAATTATAATCTTCCATTTGGAGACATTAATACTAACTCTAAAAAAGGTCAATTTTTCAACAATACGCACAAACAATACAAAAATAAATAAAATAAATTATATTAAATTCAATATTTTTTTTTAATTTAAAATAGATGAACTCGCCCATCAATTAAAATTCTTTATTAAAGATTTCTTACACCAGCATTCGGAACTTGACGTCTGCTGATGTAAAGAAACAAAATATCCGACTGAAAATAACGAACTATATTTATATTAACAAATTAATAATTTCTATTTAATTGAATGAATTATTTCATAAATTTTAGTGAACATTATAAACTGGATACGACCCGTGGCGTAACATAAACCACAGACTTGCTCATATATAGTGGAAAGAAATAAGAGGGGGGGGGCGGACACAAAATACAGCACGAAGAAATCAGAAGATCGTGAAGAACGTGGGGGGTGGGGGGTGGGGGACACATCGCTGTCGTATGGATGGTCTCAAGACATGCGCAGTGTGCCAACCTAGCTTGCCAACCATTAACTGTGATTGGCCGACCATAGCGAGTTGTTTACAATAAAAGCCCTTATATATGAGCCATAACTAAAAGTATTGACTATGTTCAATATAATACGCACCGCGCGACAAATATTTACAGACTGAACCTGACTGAACTCCATTGCTGTAAAATACGGGGATGTGGTCATCGATGGCTGGAGTTAACTCCAGTGACCCGTGGGGGTCAACTATAGCAGACGGTTACATAGAGATACATAGAGATAAACTAATAAAACAAACCCGTAAAAACAAAGTTTTTGACTATAAATCCCTTATATATGAGACATAACTAACAGTATTGATTATTTTCAAACATTTACAGACTGAATCTGTCTTAACTCAAGTTTGCTTCATAACCCTAGGGGGGGAGGGGTGGGTGGGGGGGGAGAGGGGAAAAGTCTGGTCACCGATTCGCTTGACCAAGCTCAGAGTGACACGTAAAATGTAAACAAAAGCGCCCCGTCGCTTCGTTGGGTCGCCTCAATGCGTCAGCTCAAACTTTCACGTGGCAAAAAAACAATAACAAACCGTGAATTTAAATTACATACCTCATATAAGGATAAACTAAAAATGCATTAATTTAATTACGGTACGTTCGATCGATCTGAAATTTTGATACGATGCATTGTTAGGTCAGACGGGTCCGTGTGCCAAATTTCAGTTCGATCGGATCATGGGAAGTGGGTCATTTTTGACTTCTGTTTTTCCGCCCGCCCAAGACAGACAGAGAGAGAGACGCCGGTGAAGTTAATATAAAGGATTTAAAAAGTGTATTAATTTAATTACGGTACATACGATCGATCTGAAATTTTGATACAATGCATTGTCAGGTGTCAAAAGTCTATGTGCCAAATTTAAGCTCGATAGGATCACGGGAAGTGGGTCATTTATTACTTTTGTTTTGCGCCCAACCACCCGACCGACCAAGACAGACAAGACGGTGAATCTAACGTAAGGGATTTAAAAGGTGTGGAAAAGAACGGGCACAAACAAACTTTTTTTTTAAAATTAAAAATTATGTTTCCACTGATGCTTGAACCCAGTACCTCCCGCATGTAAGGCGGACGTGATAACCACTACACTACGAACAAAATTTTATTCTGTGAAGGAACAACGCAACTGAACGCAAGAAGCATTGTTGGTCTCGAAACATGCCCACCGACCCCCCCCCACTTTTTTTTAACCCACTTCGCTTCATTGGTCGACCCCAGCTAGGGTCAATCATCGAACTCATTTGCACACTACTCGCTCTTAAATTTGTTCTGTTGAATTATATTTATAGATATTTAGTGTTTTTTGTTGTTTTTTTTTAAATTATTAAAAAGATTAAATTTAGTTTCGTCCAAGTCACTTTTTTTTTACTTTTCTTTTTTAACGAACAGCATGAATTGGTTTATTTAAAGTTTTAATGAAGATTAGTCTGCATTTATTTCAATACATTATGGTAGTCATAATCGCTGGTCATTGGGGATGAAAGAAATGCCTCAAATTTGGTGATAAGTTCACTTCAATCTACTCCAAAAAAAGTAGAGCGAAAATAATAGCACAAAATTAATATATTTTATATATTTACGCTCATTTTTCACTGCCGCCTAACGCTGAGGGAAATCATTCTGCTTTTTTTTAAATTTTGCGTTGTAAGCAGTGCTGATTGACTCAAATAGTTATTTTTTGGTGCAGTAATTTGGTGCGCTGCTTTCTAAAATTAGTTTAAAAATCGTGTGGTGATTAGCGCTGTAAAAATTATTATATAAATACTTTGTTTAATTTTCAGGAATACAACCTCAATTTTAAATTACTTTGTGTACATTTAAGGTAGTTTAATATTGCACAACCTATATGTACATTTCAGGAATATTTCGTATTTATCATACAAGGATAAAATAATTTTTTTAAAAATTATTATATAATAGTTTGTGTACATTTAAGAAATTTTAATATTACGTATTTATCATACAAGGACATGTTAGTTGGACTTTTGAAAAAGGTGTGCGCCGTAGGCGCCCTTAAACAAAAGGGGGCGCCGCAGGCACCACGGCGCCGCAGCACAACCTAGTTATAGATAAGTCCCCAAAACTCAAACAATAGATTTGGCCTTCTGTGTGTTGTAAAATGTAAAATTCAAAACTTCAAAAATAATAATAGAGCCTGAAGTTGATATTTGATACAGAAAAGATTTATTGTGTTAAACACAATTTATAAATGGAAAAAGAGATAACCAATTAATATGTTTATAAAGAGAAGAAACATGAATGCTGAAACAAATTCTGAATCTTCTTCACAATGAGATGATGGAAACATAAATGAAACCGAAGCTTCATTAGCGAAACGAATTCGTCTTAGCCTCACTTGAGAATATCACTCTTCGTAAATTCAATTCGGTTTTGTAAGTGTGGATGATATCCCGACACCTCGCGGTGTTAGTTGCTGCTATGTTCTATCGAATGTTCTATCGAATGTTCTATCGAATGTTCTATCGGATGTTCTATCGAATGTTCTATCGAATGTTCTATCGAATGTTCTATCGAATGTTCTATCGGATGTTCTATCGAATAATCTATCGAATGTTCTATCGAATGTTCTATCGAATGTTCTATCGAATGTTCTATCGAATGTTCTATCGAATGTTCTATCGAATGTTCTATCGAATGTTCTATCGAATGTTCTATCAAATGTTCTATCGAATGTTCTATCGAATGTTCTATCGAATGTTCTATCGAATGTTCTATCGAATGTTCTATCGAATGTTCTATCAAATGTTCTATCGAATGTTCTATCGAATGTTCTATCGAATGTTCTATCGAATGTTCTATCGAATGTTCTATCGAATGTTCTATCGAATGTTCTATCGAATGTTCTATCGAATGTTCCATCGAATGTTCTATCGAATGCTCTCATTATACAATGTATTTCCAATACGAAGTGAAGACGATAGTAAATGGACAAAAGACAATCAATGCTTGAGATTGTTCTTTTTCATATTGTTGTAAGACATAATTTGTATTTAAATATACATAAATAAAACAAATATATTCTAAGTATATGGGTGTACAAAGTACGCTCTATATTGTGATTGCGAAAGAACACTTTATCTAAAAACTAGGTGTTTTAGGGTGCCTACGGCGCCCACTTTTTTTTGTGGTAAAAAGCCCAAGTAACTTATCATTGTTTGATAAATACGAAATATTAAACTTCCTGCAATGTACACAAAGTATTTTATCATTATAAATCCTCAAATCCTATTTTTACATCGCTCTCATTTCGAAAATTAAAATATAAGCTAAAACTATGACGTCATATAATATATTTTTAGAATCTTTTAGAATGTTTAGAATTTTGCACACCCCCTGGTGCGCGCCTCGTAAATATACTTAAATATAAGCTCAAAAAATGACGTCATAGCGCTACGGATCCTTCCTTCCAACCTGTGACTTATGGGCTATTATATTTCTTTCTTAAAATATTTTTTATTGTAAACATATGATGTGCATTACAATTTATTTGCACGTAATCGCTGCACAAAAAAGCGCCGGTACAAATATATGTTATCATCAGTTGCGTTGTTCTTGTGAAAATTTAAGTACAAGATAAGATTTGTTAATTTCTTTTAAACTCTTTTGAAATTTAATTTACAATACTGTGAGACATATTATTATTAAATTATGTTACTAAAAAATCTTTTTAATAACTTAAACGTTTACAAAAAAATTATATTCAAACTAAAAATACATTTTAAATATTTCATTTATTTATACTTACAGAAACTATGAAATCAATATACTTAGGTTAATTTATATGTATCTTTGATTATTGCAACAAATAGCGACTGACGAGCACGCATACGATATTTTTATGTAAGTGGCACGCCACTTGACTTCGATCCCTATATTTAGGGTTACAATGACAATGAAATGCATTGATTTTGGTACCTGTCGTTAACACTAAATAAAAGTAATCATAATTTAAAAATATATAATTTACGCTTTTTCTCGATTTCTTATGATTTATAAGATTGGTAACTTGAACGTATAAAATAATCAACATGATTAAAATTGACTTTGCTACTCATATAATCAGGAAGACAATCATTTACTATTAATATAATTTTTTTTAATCATTGATAAAAATGAGGTCCAACATTTGACAACTTTTATTCTCAAGCAACATTTTTAGAAAACAATTCATAGTTCCAGTCCTTGACGATGAAGAACATAGTTGGGTGAAGTAAAGCAGTTACCGCCCACGACCATCAAGACCAGGTGAAACATTGCATGACAAGTCATTATTCTTTTTAAAATTATTGGATCACATGGGGCATATAACTAACCGAATTCATGACAAATGTTTTACAGCTGTAGGCCATGATGGGGCTCATGTCGCTACCACGTCTGTACAGGGAAAATAGTTCACCGGACCTTGGTGCCACGGAAAAACACCTGCCGGTCCGCCAACCATACAGGGGCCATACTAAAAAGTTTGAGAAGCACTGATTTAAAGAACTGAGAAATAAGCAGAGGACTCAGTTTAACGGAGACAAAGTTTTCAATTTATTCTTGTCTGGTGAAAGGCTCTCTATCTAATAGGAGTGGCAAAACAAGAGCTTCTCAAGGTAAACATTATCTTCACATCCCCGGTTAGGGTCATCGGATTACCATTAAGTTCATCCCGTTCAAGTATTTCAAATCAGCAAGATTAATCCGCATGACTTGATTCCCCACATTTGAACCTCCCTCCCTCCCTCCCCCAGCCCCACCCCACGTACCCAACCCCCACCAACGTAAAACGGACAGGAATTGAGAAAGCCGCCTTGGCCGTTCATCAGGAAACATCCGGGGCCAAATTTCCGGCAAATGTATGCTTCCCAATTTTATTTTTTAAAATCTTTAATGGTTTTTCATATTACTCGGACCGCAAAAAGTTATGTCTAATTACGTAATGTTACTATTTTTAGTAGGGCTGTGGAAATTAACGATTAATAAATTGATTAATCGTTAGAAATTTTAATCGATTAAAATTCGAATAACATTCTAATAAAATTTAAGAAAATATGTATAATATTTTCCCCCCCAATTTATTAATAATTTATATTTTTTGTTACTTACATACTTTTCCCTCGTATTATTATTATTTGTTTAGACGTGCATACTTAAACAAAAAGATTTCTGTTCCTTATTTCTTGCATAATTGAACAAATTTGCTGTGTTACGTCACAAAATTTGGGAGCCATGGAATTACCGCAACTTAACCGATTTCACGAAATAATGAATCGCAACTTAACGGGATCTATATATGCGTTATAACAAATGTAATTAATCGAAATTAATCGATTAATCGATTAAATTTTTCCCCGATTGATTGAACAAAAAAAATATTAAATCAGTACCAGCCCTAAGTTTTAGACAATGTATTCGTAAAAAAAAATCAGCTGAGTATAGAAGTAGATATACGTTTGCAAAATTCGTTGATATAATAAGGCTGTAAACTAGTTTTGGTCTCGGTCAATTGACAGTCAAGTCCACTAAGCTGATTCAGATTAACTTAGAATTAACAAAGATATGTTTAGATTTAAGATCAAATATATGATTAATATGTTTAAGAAATTGTGTGAACAGAATTTCTGGAAATTGTATGAATAGATTTCTTCCAATCTATGACTTAAGTCTTGTTTGTTTTATTTGTTTGTTGTTTTTTTTATTTTATTTTTTAAATTAAAACTTTTTCCAGCTAATTTTCCAAACAAATTTATTTAGTAACAGAGGCGTAGCGTTACGTAGAAAAGATAGGGGTGGACTTTGGCATCCCTTCTTTTTTCACAAAAATACTATGCATTAGTAATTGTATGCAGTATCACGTTTGCACTGGATCAGCTGGAATTTTTATGAAATCACTAGCAGACCCATCGTGCGTTGCAACGATCTCAGTAAAAAGGAATACATATGGATAAAAAAGAAAATACATGAAGGGTCACAGGGCCCATCAGTTTAACATATGATTTTCAAAAATCTGTTCATTTTTGAATCAATTTCATAACAAATATATAAATATATTTATCTTTATTTCTCAATATCGTGTTAAATTGAATGGGGAATACAATATTAAAAGTTTAGTAAAAAACACATTTCGGGCCCCTATCCCCGAGGAAATTGACATTAGGAGTTCAGAGCCCTATAGTAATTTAATATAGGCTCTTAAGTTTTTATACACCTAATTTGGTCAAAATCCAGTTATTTTCTCATTATCTAACAATTAAACTAATTTTTATATACATAGATATAAGGAAAAATATATTAAAAGGCCGACAGGCCCATTCAATTCAAGATGTACATTTTGAAAACCAGTTCATTTAAATTTCATCATGGATATATTTCTCAAGATCCTTAAAAACTGAGTGGGAAATAATATACAACAACAAAAAAGACATTTGGGGCCCCTGGCCCATTCGATGTAAGATGTAAATTTCAAAATGTTGTCCATTTTAATTCAGTCTCATCATTGATATATTTCTCAAGATCGTTAAAAATAGAATGGGAAATAATATCTCAAACATATACGAAAAAAGACATTTGGGGCCCCCGGCCCTGAACAATTGAACATTCGAAGTGCAGTTCCATTTTTTTAATTTTAAAATGGGCTACCAAGTTTTTATAAACAAAGTTTGGTTAAGATTCATTCATTTACTCAGTAGCTAACGCATAAACTAATTTTGTATATAGCTCATATAAGCAAAAAACGACATTAAGGGCCCCAGGGCCCATTTAGTGCAAGATGTCAAGTTCAAAACACCTGTTTATTTCAATCAATGTCAATCTATACTTCTCAAGATCTTTAATAATTGAATGGGGAATAAGATATTAAACGTTTATGAAAAAAGAACTTTTGGGCCCCCAGTCCCGAAGAAATGGACATTAGGAAATGAGTGCGCTATAATATTTCAATATTGGCTACCAAGTTGTTAAATACAAAGTTTGGTTAAGATCCATCAATTTACCTAATATTTAACGCTTAAACTATTTTTATATAGCTCACATAAGAACAAAAAATCATATTATGGGCCCCCGGCGCCCCATGAGTGTTAAATTTTGAAGAAAAAAAAAGTAGCCAGTGACCATCCCGGGAGCGTACTCAAAAGTCTCCAAAAGTTTCATGGTGATCGGATGAATGGTTTAATCGGCTATTAAGGACATACATACATACATACTTTCATTTATATAAATATATATATATATATATATATTATATATATATATATATATATATATATATATATATATATATATATATATATAATATATATATATATATATATATATATACTAGTGTACACCCGTCAAAAATGACGGAAGTTTTCAGCTGAAATCTATTTATTTTATTTAATATCAAACTAACTTGTCCTTGTTTGATAAATACGAAAATATTAAACTTTCTGAAATGTACACAAAGTATTTAATTTTTATAATAGGGGTTGCAGGGCGACTACGGCGCCCCCTTTGTTTTTTTATTTATAATTAACCATCATCAAATACTATTTTTACATTGATCCCTTTTCCAAAATTAAAATATTAGCGAAAACGATGACGTCATATAATATATTTTTAAAGCGCATATTTAATTTGCACACCTTTTGATGCTTTGGTGCAGTAATTTGGTTTTCCCTGCTTTCTAAAATTAGTAGCGTCAGGACAGACTGACTTGCGTGACAATTGCAAATTATATAGTTTTATATATATATATATATATATATATATATGAAAGAGAGTGAGAGAGAGAGAGAGAGAGAGAGAGAGAGAGAGAGAGAGAGAGAGAGAGAGAGAGAGAGAGAGAGGAGAGAGAGAGAGAGAGAGAGAGAGAGAGAGAGAGAGAGAGAGAGAGAGAGAGAGAGAGAGAGAGAGAGAGAGAGAGAATTTAGGCTTTCATTTTTTTTTAAATATAACTAAACTTACACCCCCACCCACTATTTCTTGTTCACCCACACTACAGTATAGGAAGCGCTAGATCTGACCGTTGAGTCACACGTTTATCTGAAACAGACAGTACAAACCAATATTGTTACATCAGTAGAACATCCAACCGGTGTTCTTACTGACTATGACACGTTATAGCTTCGTCGGGTACCCAGCTATGTGTGTAGCACTGCAGTTTTAAAAACATATACGGTTTGGTTTCTGTGTTAATGATAACAATAATAATTATAAATATAATATCTTATATAGCGTGGTACTCCCAGTCTGAGGCTGGGCTCACCGCATATTTGTTGTAAATTTAATAATATACCTTTGTAACATCACAAAACATATATTGACATAGATGGCACACATAAACAACATTTATTGGTTAAAGATAAGAATTCCGGTAAGCATCGGTTTTATAATTGAAGACAACTCTGTTAAAACTTAAAACCCTCGAACTAGACTCTGTGAATTAGAAAAGTTGCACACAAAAAACCCAGTGATGTAACGACAAACACAAATCTAATCCTTTATTTCAGACACTGATACGAAATCCTGAGCGCCTTCATCTCCAAATCACGAGGCGTTTGGGGGTTAAATTTAAAGGCGCAAGTAAGTTAATCATACTGACCTTCAGTAATCTCCTTGATGGTCATCGTGAAGTGCGTGCAGTCAGCGGACAGAGGCGTCCTGGTGAACTGGACCAGGTTGGTGGTCAACGACTCGTCATTGTCTATGCGCTTAATGAAAACGTCGCCGCCGTCGTCAAACAAGACGAAGTTGTTGAGATGTTCAAACCCCGCAGTCAAGAGGCGAGGGCTCTTGTCCTTCCGTGCGTACATCGTGGTGAAGGCCTTAGGTTGTTAGAACTGAATTGGTAGATAGGTGTTCAAGTGTTTCTTTTTAAATGGTATTTTAACGGGGAAAACAAAATTCCTTATTTGAGGTGTAGTGCTGAGATGCGCACCGTTAGGCGCATGGATGGATGACTAGTGCACACTTCGGGAAGTCCCGATGATTTTAAGCTTATTTAAAATCCATAACGTCGGTTTGGGTTAAAGTAAAGACCACAGAAAGAAATATTCTACGTGTAATCCATTTCTTGCTGTGTCTAATGTGATTCGTTCGCTTATTCAATGTTACTTGTTATTCTCTGTTACTTTGCCTTAGCTCTGCATTGCTTGATCGCTCAACCTGTTAATAGATTCGAAAGATTGATCATTAGAACAGAGATAGAAATGTTTTAGAAAAAAATATAATGGTAAACGTATTTTTTTGTTACAGAAATTACAGCTTTGTGATATAGTTTGAATTCTAAACTGTTTCTTTCATTTACCAATTTAAAAAAATAACATTTCCGAAAAACTATAAAATCTTAAAGAAATTAAACGCTACAACTTTTCAAAAAGAAGTTCTCAGTTTTTTTTTACTAATCACAAATTTCACGAAGACAGATTCTCAATCTTTCAGCGTTTTTTCACCCTCCAGAGCTCTCTAACTGGCCCCAGTCTTCACAAAACTTTTACTTCTCTTCTTTGGTGCCGTCCATAAATGACGTCACGCTATTTTGACCGATTTTTCACCCCCTCCCCCCCCCCTTCGTCACTCGTCGTCACAAAAAGTTAGACCCCCCCCCCACTTCAATAATACGTCACAAAGCTTTGCCCCCCCCTAAAAAAAAATCCACCTTATTTTCCATTGGAAAATGAGTATGTTTCAAATCACTTTTTTTTATTTAAGTATTTATTTTGTGTATGTCTACATTGTAATATAGTAATACGCGTGAAGATATGTAATACGGCATTAAATAAATTGTAAGCCAGTCCTTCTCAAACGTGATAGCAAAACTAGCCCCTACATGGCTTAAAGCCCTATTAGATTAAGTATGAGTTCGGCTTGTTTTGAATTTTAAAATTTTTTTTTAAATTTGTTTGGTTGCCAAGGTGTAGAAAGACAGCTAACGAACAATGCAGCGGTAATGTCAAAAACCAATTGATTTGATTATCTTTCGCGCTTAAGCTCGCGAATGTGACTATTGATATTACAAGGATCATTTTATTGTTGATAGATCTAAAATATATAGATACAGGACGATTCCTCAAATTGATTTCTATCTTATAATGACTGTTTTCCTGCTATGTATATGCACATCAAAGGAATTTGATCTAAAATTACCACATTGATATCAAATCTCATGTTTTCTAAAAATTATTTGGTATGCGCTGGAAGAGGAATATGACGAGTACTTTACGAGCCCCACATTTGTGCAGGAAAGTAAGGTGTCATATTGTGCGTCGCAAAATACAGTAATACTGCAAGTTGAAGACTGAAAGATACTATGACATTAATAAAATATCCAATATTATCATAACTTTTTACTCCGAAGCTCACAAGTTTTTTGGGTTTTTTTTAATAATTTTTTTTTGGTTGGTTGTATGGACGAGGTGTGTATAAATTGTAGCATTCTCTTGTGGAATTTATAAACTAATGAAAAATACATGGCTACCGCTATCAAGCGGTCTTACCGAGGGGTCTGTCAATTATCTCATTTGGGGTAAAAAGGGAACTCTTGGCGTTTGACCAAAAACCAATCGAACAATTATATCAAACTGAAAACGTTTATAATTGTATCAAATAGATACCCCCAAACCCCCCCCCCTTAAATGGATATTCCGTGTCGTTTTGACTTAAAATATCTACACATAATCCTATTCAGATCATTTTTAGACACTTGTCATGCTTGTAAAACTCACCAGTTGCATTTGCGCTAATGACGCTCCCCCAAATCCCCGAGTCATTTGAGCAGGACCTCGAGTCTGGGCGGGTGGGGGGGGGGTAACGCACACAGAAACTTGTATATTTTTGGGTAACGGGCAAAAAAGTTCGCCGACTCCTGCCGTGAGAGAACCAAACGGAGCGGCGTTGATATCCCAAATGCTTTGATATCAACATCAAACTACGCAGGGTAACAATTTCATACATTATCATGGGTTCTCAAAGGATTATAATTAGATTTAATTTTCATTTCTTGATAACTTACGCCGACCGGCGTCTGATGGCCTACCGACCGGCACTTTGAGAAGCACTGATTTTTTTTTAATTAAAATTTAAAAAAAAATTATAATAATAATAATTAAAAAAAAGGTAATTAAATAAATTGTAAGTGACCAAATATTTCAGTGGAAGTTTTATTTTAAGTTACCCTTTTGATGTGACGTCACATTTCTTCAACCCCCCTCCCTCCCCCTCGTCACGCATCGTCACAAAAGTGTGACTCCCCTCCCCCCTAGGTGCGTGACGTCATTTATGGACGGCCCCTTTCCCGTTTTACGATATTCTCAATGTCTACTAGCAATCAATTTGTATGACTAGTCTGTCAAAGAGCCTTTTCCCAATTTATTAAATATTACATCCTTCTGCGAATAGGGCATCATATGTGGGAGGGAAGGGGGATGGACTCCCTTGTCTAGTATCATAGTCGTAGAGTGCCTAAAATGCTATTTACTTACGCAAAATATGTGAAAGTTTGTATTCCAATTTATGTGTTCATGAAGTTAAAATCATTGTTTTGCCCTAGACGCATATTCGACTTCTAGAGGCCTTGTAAAGGAAGAATTGCTGATTGATAGCGAAATATGGTTTGGAAATAATTGGCCTTGATACTACTAATTTGTGTAGTTTAATGGTAACGAATTTTACTCCCCCCCCCTCCAAATCCTGATCCGCTCCCCTAACCCCCACCACCATTGAAATATGTTTGAAGGCATTCGCCCTGACGACGTTTGCGCTAAGATGTCAGTCTCCGTAAAATAAAATTATCCTACAACTTCAAATAGATCTATTTTTATTTTATATAAGCTATGGATATTCTTCCATATTTTGAATTCATATTGTCACTCACTAAACATACACATTTAGATTATTTAAAAGCCATTTTAATCAAATGTGATTCATAATAGACGTTTACAAATCTGTTTTAATAAAATGGGGGAATCACTGTTAAAATGTCTAATATCACAGGGTGAAAGGAGTTATGTTTCTTCATCAAATCCGAGGATTTGTTGAAGTGTTCCGTAAGGTACGTATATCCTGTGCTGGTCCTTTCTTAACAGATTATTATATTTATATACGTAAGTAAATATCTTAGTTTTATAAGAGTAACATCTTTCAATAATCTATCTTATATAATAATAAAAGGCAATTTTCTGTCCGTTCTGTCCGGTCCTCGATAGCGATTGGTCCCTCAAACTTCTACAGACTCCTACAGCCAATCACTAGCGGAGAAAAATTAAATCTCATTTACATATTGAACAAATTTACGCGGACGTTCAAAACGAGTTATTTTTCGTGCATTATTTTTGTCATCATTCAGCACTGTGTTCTCATTCTGTAATGCAACTCTCCTGCTATTAAATCACTACTGTTACTCCTAGACAACATGCCTTGGACGGGCTTTGTTGCTCGTATAATAATAATTAAACACTTAAATGCTCATACGTTTATTTGACAGAGTAGCAATATTCTCAAATTAAATATTTATGGCTATAATTAATAATTAGTCATTATTTATAATTAATACCCTGTTTTTATATTATAAATTTACCTAATTTATAGACGAATGTCGAAATAAAATGTTTCTTCTCTCCATTGAAATTTCATCTTGGTATCAAGCAAATATCCATCATTCAAATGCCCATAGTTGTGTAAATAATTTGAAGAAAAATAAGGAATCAAACCATTTACATGTAAAAATATTGTTCATAAAATAAACGAAACGATGAGTTAAATTCATGTTTTTAAATTGATTAAATTTCATTAGATTGACGCAAAATATTTCTTCATATCTAATTTCACTTTATTATAATTATAGCCTTTAGGAAAGGGGAAAATCATTTATTTCTTTATTCCTTTGTTTTCTCTATTAAATCACATGTTTATGAATGGCTGCATAATTTAAGAACTTGATGAATATTGACGAATCAATATTTCCAATGCGATGTATAAGTAAAAAGTAAGAAAATTGGGGTCAATCTGACACAGATTGTGACGTAGAGTGACATTGCGTGTCAACGTCATCGATGGTGTAGACGTCAACACAATAAGGCAGTCGGTAACCTCAAAATTTTGTTTTGAGTTTCATAGACAAAATGCTTCTTCTACACGTATTTGTATATTCACCATGTGCAATGAACATGCTACCCAAGAGTAATAGAAAATGCTACCTAATGGTAATTAAAACCCAAGGGTAAATGAAACTTGCTAACCTCTGGTAATGAACGAGAACCAATGGAAATGAAACATGTCCGTGAGTAATTAAAAATGCTATCCAGTGTATATGAACATGCTACCCTAGGGTTCTATAATATTCTACCCGATGGAACTTAAACAAGTTACCTAAAGGTATTTGAACATGCTACCCAAAGGTAAAAATAGAAAATGGCAGCCGATGGTAATGGACATGATACCCACCTTTTTTTTTAATTATCCATTCAATAAAATTTTAATTTCGTTATACCACCCACTTTCCTCTTACCTCAAGCCTGCTCAAAAGATATTTATTAGGTTTACATCTTTTCTATTTAAAACAAGTAATAAAAACTCGAATGAGTATTTAAATCGCAATTTCCAACAAAGAAATTCCTACTTTTTTTTATTCAAAGAAATCATTCTAGATTACATTAAAAGTCATTTCAAATCAATAGTTCTGAAAGTAAAAAAAAACAATTGCTATCTACAAATTGCTGCTAAAATTACGGGAATTGAAAGAAAAGAGATTTTTCAAAAATTCCTTCTCCAAAATTGTTATAAATATTATTAGCTATCGTTTGGCGTTTGTTTCAACCCAAAGATGTTATGGTTGGCAAGAAATTGACCAAATAATGATATTTTTTCGTTGTTTTTTTTTAAATTTTCCAGGAAATCCAGTAAACCTTTTCGGGAATTTTTTTTTGGCCCGGGCCCATCCTTGGGACCTCCTTAACATATCTGCAAAAGATCCGAAACATTTATCTGGTATGGTTCATGAGTAGTTGCTTGTGCAAGCTCGAACAGACCGGACAGACATAAACAATATAATAGCCCAGATCACAGGATCCGTAACGCTCCGTAACGCTGAGGGACATAGTACAACAGTCCATAGCAGTTAAAACGCGTAAGGTGTTTCTCGCCGTAAAAAAATATTACATTACGTCATTGTTTTGGCTTATATTTTAATTTTGGTAAAGGGAACGATGTAAAAATAGGATTTGAGGATTTATAATTATCAGATACTTTGTTTACATTTCAGGAAGCTTAATATTTCGTATTTATCAAACAAGGATATGTTATCTGGGCTTTTGACCAAAAAAAAGTGGACACCGTAGGAGCCCTACAACCCAAAGTTTCAATATATAAACGCAATTTGTCACATGGGGAAATTGCGTTAAAAACAACTAATTAGTAAGTCTCAAACATCAATAATAGATGTATAATATTAAGTCATAAAGCAGGGGAAAGAAGGGTTGGGGGTCAATTAAAAATAACAACCTGGAACTTGTATAACGAATAATGTATCCTAATACGGGACAACAATATGATTAAGGGAATGGCCTCGTGAATAACATTGGTTTTAACGTACAACTAAATTGTGAAATATAACTTCTCACAAATAATCCAATAATCAAGATGTAAGATTATAATTTTAAAAAATTATCGGCTTATGTCATCATCAGTAAAATGTACGCGTGGTCCAATGTAAATAGCTTATCACAGGTGTTGGTGATCTAGCACGTAAATATAATCCTATAATGGTGTACGTAGGCAACAGAAGGACAAAATGCCTCTCAAAGCCACCAGAGGCCCGGCCTTGTGCTGGTGGCGACGTAGTTGGCAGCTCACACCAAGAATTCAATGGCATGAGACAAAAAGGCGAAAATCAATTGTTGTTACAAACATGAGGCGGACTTCGCTTGTAATATCTTCTTCGAGAAATCTCCAGTTAATTTTAGCGCGGATTCTTGCACGGGCAATTGAACACCTCTCTCGTATTAACACTTCCGGTCTAAATATGGTCTACAATGTCGCTGGGGCCCAACACTTCCGGTCGAAATATGGTCTTTTAAGGGCGCGTGGGCCCAAAACTTCCGATGCGAATTTAGTCTGGCATGGTTTAGGCACAGGCAATAACAAAATATCCCAAGAAATATTCTATATTACAGCTATGTACACGAAATGAGACAAGACCATATTCAAGCCGCCCCCCCCCCTTTTCCCCAAACCAACTGTTCCCTCTAAGGTTCGTTGGTCCGTGCGCAAAGTAATAAAAAAAAACGTGTGCAAATTTGCACAACATCCATTTTTTGTGAAATACTGTTCAAAATCTGATGCGGGGTAATTCTTAACTGCTTCGCGCGTTGATCAGATATCTGCGCGGCCACGCAGCCGCGCACTAAAAGGGAACATTGAACCCCACCACAATGTTATATTATAGAATATAGATTACAGTATATAAAATAAACATGGGTAGACAATCATCTGATAGACTACAGATATCCACTGTTGAGAGGGTAAACGCCACTTCATTCAATGGGTACATTTGTTATAAATAAGACGATCATCTGGTAGACTGCATGCAGATATCCACTGTTGAGAGGGTAAACGCCACTTCATTCAATGGGTACATTTGTTATAAATAAGACGATCATCTGGTAGACTGCATGCAGATATCCACTGTTGAGAGGGTAAACGCCACTTCATTCAATGGGTACATTTGTTATAAATAAGACGATCATCTGGTAGACTGCATGCAGATATCCACTGTTGAGAGGGTAAACGCCACTTCATTCAATGGGTACATTTGTTATAAATAAGACGATCATCTGGTAGACTGCATGCAGATATCCACTGTTGAGAGGGTAAACGCCACTTCATTCAATGGGTACATTTGTTATAAATAAGACGATCATCTGGTAGACTGCATGCAGATATCCACTGTTGAGAGGGTAAACGCCACTTCATTCAATGGGTACATTTGTTATAAATAAGACCATCATCTGGTAGACTGCATGCAGATATCCACTGTTGAGAGGGTAAATGCCACTTCATTCAATGGGTACATTTGTTATAAATAAGACCATCATCTGGTAGACTACAGATATCCACTGTTGAGAGGGTAAATGCCACTTCATTCAATGGGTACATTTGTTATAAATAAGACCATCATCTGGTAGACTACAGATATCCACTGTTGAGAGGGTAAACGCCACTTCATTCAATGGGTACATTTGTTATAAATAAGACCATCATCTGATAGACTACAGATATCCACTGTTGAGAGGGTAAACGCCACTTCATTCAATGGGTACATTTGTTATAAATAAGACGATCATCTGGTAGACTGCATGCAGATATCCACTGTTGAGAGGGTAAACGCCACTTCATTCAATGGGTACATTTGTTATAAATAAGACCATCATCTGATAGACTACAGATATCCACTGTTGAGAGGGTAAACGCCACTTCATTCAATGGGTACATTTGTTATAAATAAGACCATCATCTGATAGACTACAGATATCCACTGTTGAGAGGGTAAACGCCACTTCATTCAATGGGTACATTTGTTATAAATAAGACGATCATCTGGTAGACTGCATGCAGATATCCACTGTTGAGAGGGTAAACGCCACTTCATTCAATGGGTACATTTGTTATAAATAAGACGATCATCTGGTAGACTGCATGCAGATATCCACTGTTGAGAGGGTAAACGCCACTTCATTCAATGGGTACATTTGTTATAAATAAGACGATCATCTGGTAGACTGCATGCAGATATCCACTGTTGAGAGGGTAAATGCCACTTCATTCAATGGGTACATTTGTTATAAATAAGACCATCATCTGGTAGACTACAGATATCCACTGTTGAGAGGGTAAATGCCACTTCATTCAATGGGTACATTTGTTATAAATAAGACGATCATCTGGTAGACTGCATGCAGATATCCACTGTTGAGAGGGTAAATGCCACTTCATTCAATGGGTACATTTGTTATAAATAAGACCATCATCTGGTAGACTACAGATATCCACTGTTGAGAGGGTAAATGCCACTTCATTCAATGGGTACATTTGTTATAAATAAGACGATCATCTGGTAGACTGCATGCAGATATCCACTGTTGAGAGGGTAAATGCCACTTCATTCAATGGGTACATTTGTTATAAATAAGACAATCATCTGGTAGACTACAGATATCCACTGTTGAGAGGGTAAATGCCACTTCATTCAATGGGTACATTTGTTATAAATAAGACGATCATCTGGTAGACTGCATGCAGATATCCACTGTTGAGAGGGTAAATGCCACTTCATTCAATGGGTACATTTGTTATAAATAAGACCATCATCTGGTAGACTACAGATATCCACTGTTGAGAGGGTAAACGCCACTTCATTCAATGGGTACATTTGTTATAAATAAGACGATCATCTGGTAGACTGCATGCAGATATCCACTGTTGAGAGGGTAAACGCCACTTCATTCAATGGGTACATTTGTTATAAATAAGACCATCATCTGATAGACTACAGATATCCACTGTTGAGAGGGTAAACGCCACTTCATTCAATGGGTACATTTGTTATAAATAAGACGATCATCTGGTAGACTGCATGCAGATATCCACTGTTGAGAGGGTAAATGCCACTTCATTCAATGAATACATTTGTTATAAATAAAGTACAAAAAATGGTTATTTGAATAGGGCAGGAGTGAGCCTGAAAAGACGACACAGTGTTAACATATCGGCGAAAGCCTTCGTAAGCGAAAAATAAAACAAAACATATGTGCAGTGTTTAGTCTTTCTTGACAAAACAATGCACATATGTTTTGTTTTAGTTTTGTTACTTCTGTTTGTTTTGTTTGTTCGCTGACGACTGCTTTTGCGGGTACGTTCATTGTATTATTTCGTCTTTTCAAGCTCACACATACCCTATTCAATAACCTTTCCTTTTTTCTACCCTAGCTGATTGCAGTCCTACCCCTGTTATATCTAAGATGTTCCAGCTATTCTATAACCACCGTGGTAAACAGATATGTTTTAGTTAATATACAAACTCCTCAATTTATTGTTGAACGTAAAGAGTACAAATTGTGTGTGAACATAAATAAAACATTGCATTTCTAGAGACAGATAATACATAGGTTTAAAAAAAACAAAAAAATATACATTGTGTTTAGCTCCCACTCACAATCCATCCAACATATGGTATGGCGAGCTTAGCAAGCATTAAACCTTGAAACACTAGAGGATAGAAGAACCAAGAGCAAAGTAGTAATCATACATAAAGCAATTAATTCTAATTTAGAAATACAACACAAAGATAACTTAATACAACCCTCAGATAGACATAAGGATAAAAACACCTTTCTTATTCCGTAGCCGTATGCAAGAACAAACACATACAAGTTTTCCTTCTTCCCGTCCGGAATTCGGGCGTGGAATGGGTTGCCTGAAGAATCCAGGAAAACCAACACTTTATCAACATTTAAATCTCTGTTAAAAATGCAGGACTAAACACAAACCATAGATAAGCGTAGGACGCAATAATCTTCTGTATAGAAGGAGCGTCTGTAAACAGATAAGATAAGATAATCAAACAACATTTTAATAAAATATGTAACACGTATTGTATTTTATAAACACTCAATAGCACGGGATTTTAAAAGTGCCGTATATAAAACACACTTAATCTAAGACGTAGCTTACTTACACTCGGTACATGTAAACACAACAAACATATGGTTGTGTGCTTAACAACACAGCCTATCGTGGAGTTATATGGGTAATACGACACACCTGAGAGACCAGTTGTCAGACAAACACGCCCTCAGGTAATACGGCTTTGAAAGCGAACGTCAACTTAAGGTTAAATGAATCAAAGGCCAAGTGTGTTGTCAGTTGTGGCCCCATAACTACAAGGCCGAACACAGCTGACTGAGAAAACACGACTCGTCAAATGGGATCAATTGGGGTTTGATGGTAAGACGAGGGGAGATCGGGATCAATGTGATTAATAATTAAATACGCATGTTATGAAATGAATAGAAGCATTAAAAAATGAGGGGGGGGGGTAGGCGGATTTAAAAAATGAATTATAATTCTATTTAAGGAAACTATCTTCGATTTAAATACGATTATGGTTATGGATTATCAAATAAATTCATTTATACATACAAAAATTAAAAAGTAAGAAAATGCCAATAATCATAGTCTTAAACAAAATATGTGTGTATAGCACCACCGTTTAGAAATTATCAAAAACATATTGGAGAAAGTTTCTCCACCATCCCCTTTCTTTCAATAAATGATAGGAAGTGATGCGATTATTCACTTATTTCTTAGTATTAATAATAATAATAATAATAAATTGATAATATATCCAGCGCTCTACGGCAGCAAGTAGCCGGGCTCACGTCGTTTTACACAAAAATACTTATACACCTATAATAATCAATATGAAACATACATATAATAATAATAATCAATGTGAAACATAAATTTCGCAACTACAACATGAGCGATAATTTAATTTTTTTTAAATCGCCATTGTACTCAAGCTATATTTCTCAAAAATTATATTTTTCAAATTCTACCCACCCCCAGAATTTTTTAATGAATAATTAAGCTTTTATGTGCATTTTTTTGTCTAATAACATTAATCTGTGTAAAAATCCGTATGGAGAACAAAGACATTAAATTTCAAGCAAAAAAATTGAATGAGCTCAAATCCAATTAATGTTTTTATAAAATTCGTCATCAAATTTTTGTGCGCCAAGTTTGGTGTAGATAAATCCATCCATCTGCCTTAAATTATATTTACATACATGTATACGAAATGGAATACATTATGGCGCCCGGCCCCAAACTGTACAGCTTAAAATAAAGTTCAAAACCCTTCTTTATTTCATTATGGATGTTAGGCCTATGTTGTCAAGATCTATCAATACATGTAGAAATGGAAGCGAAAAAAACCCCACCCAAAAATATTGTTCTATTATATTTTATATACGATTTTTTTGGAATTTGTTTCTGTTACTTTTTTTCCCTGTAACTTTTTCTGTGCTCTATTTCCTGCCATTGATTTTTCTAACTGGGTGTAAATATAATGTCTACTTTCTATGTGTATACAGTTCGATTTTCCCTGACCCTTTAAGATAGTTGAATGTTTTATTCTTTAAAATCCAGTTTCCTTCAGGACGACTAACCGCTAGTCAGAATAACAGCTAAATGGCAAAATGTAAAGGGGTGCGGATTGATTATGGATAGACAATAATTCAAGTTGAGGATATATGTTCGTGATATTCTAATAAAAATTGCCGACAACGTTCAAGATTTTCCTACAACTTTGTGGATTTACGACAACTAGTACCATTTTCTAAAACTGTCAACGTTTCTGACAAATTTCAACATCGCCAAAAATTGCCGCGATCAAATTTTTTGTAAAGTTCAGTTTCTCTTCATATATCCCGATCCCCCACAAGGTAAACCAACAGTCCTTAGAGTGTTTGAAGCTAAAACAGCAATCAATCAAGTTTGTTAACCAGCCTTACCTTGTTGTTTTGTTTTTTTTTAATTTATTTTTTATTCTATCATCACCAACACTTCTCTAACACTTAACACAGGAGATCACTTCAGCGGTTACAGTTCAACGCAATCCTCCAATCATGGAACACAAAATCAACGTCCCAAAAACCTGCTCACGTTGAGAGATTTAAACGGTATTCGAACACCGTCGAGCCGTATCGCCGATGATCTCAGTATTGAACGGCACCGTCGAGTCGTGCGCTGGCCGCCGAAAGACCCAGTCCCCCCGCAGACACTCACACAAATACACAATGTCGGTGAATGAAAACCATAACTCTAACAAAAACACTGAAACCGTGCCACTCACTTGCCCGGGTAGTCGGCGCTATGACGTAGTCACTCTGACGAGAAAAGAAATCGATCGACGCCGATCACCGTTCACCGGGTGACGTATTATTTACCAGTCAAATCACCTTTCGCGATCGTTGACTGCCGATATGAATGCGGTCGGGGCGGGAGGGGAAAGGAGGTGGTATTGGGGCGGTGCTGATAGCGGGTTGAGGGTGTGGTGCTGGAACCACTAGTGACGTCATTTGTCCTTACTTCGAGACAGGTGAAAGTAAGGACCTTTGACCTTTGATACGAGCATTGGGTTGTGGAACTGCATTGAAAGTCGTGTGAGGTCTTAAATAGTGCAACAAAATATTTTTTTTAATAAATACGTCAATACAACGACAAGGGCCTTTCGATGATATCAGCAATTCACCCGTCCATACAATTTAATAATTTATAATAAAGTTCTTTGAAGTTGAATAACTTGTGTGTTCCCATATTAAAACGGTAGCTTATTCATTCTCTTTTTTACACCGAGGAAAAGAGAGCTACATTTTTATTTAACCTTGTACTTGAAACACATTTTTTTTCTTTCAATTTGAAGGATTCGTTTTTCTTGCTTTTGTCTACTGAAGCATTTGACCGAAACGTCCGATCAATAGCCTTATCTTAATTGCTAAAGTCGGGACGGAGTCATTAAGGAGTATGGCAATCGTTGCTGTGGAAGTTGTTTGGTCGCAATGTCTTGTCATGTGCAGGGAGCCGCCGGTTAAACTTATTTAGTTATTGCATATGTGTTCAAAGATGTCGGCTTACAATAGTTTTGCTTGAATCTGTTTTCATCCTTATCATTCTATCACGTGACTTAAACGCCAAATAAGGTATTGAATAAGCGATGTCCATGTGTGTGGGGAGGGACGGAGTGAGAAAGGAGCTAGTGTTGCCCTGAAACTGATTTCTAAGTGTGTTGGTTGACACTTCATCCTCGTGTTCAGAAACCAGGACATAGAGATAATCTGCAACTCAATCCAGTCAGACGGCACGATTGTGGTTGACGTCGTTTTCACACCATCAGTCGTCTGCTGACGAAATTTGATTATTTGTTCTCAATAGTTTTTCGCTATGTTTCGATGGTAGATTCCTATTTTTAAATATACATTTTTTTAAACGAAACAATAGCAGTAGCAAAGAACTCATTCACGTAAGACCAGCCTTTCATCTCTCACATGCTAACAACCAGAAGATCATGGTAGATCCAATGAACTTTTTTAAGTATCATCATTCATACATAGAATAAATCAGATATAAATAAAGATTTCCAAAACATTAATTCTAAAACTAGACCATTTGTGAGAGTTACTTCCGTCTTTTATCATAGCTTTCAGTACTAAACTAAAGACTTGATCGATTCTATTTGAATTTGAAGCAAGAGTGCGCCTCCGGGCAATGAAAACCCGAATACGATTCTACAGCCCCGTTTAATAGATTCATCTGAATTATGCATTCCCTAGAAGACAATGATCGTGTAGATTGACTGCAGGGCGGATAGAGGCTTTACAGTGGCGTGTTTGTGTGCGACACAATAGTGTTACAAAGACGCCATCACTTCTTGAACACAGGGAGTACCCGCAAGCTAAAAGCTTTCATTGCGTGAGCTTTCTTAGCTTCTCCCGACCAGAGACAGGATTCTTTGTAACCAAGGAAATAGACCACAATATATTTAACGCAGACTAATTTTAAAAATTTAACTTTATGAAAAGATGAAAAGTTAATTTACATTTCTATATTTGTATATTATTAACAAGTTTTCAAAATATTTTCAATTCCAACTCCTTAAAGGTCTTCAAATACACATGTAATGCTTTTCAAATATAAATCTTCTTCCATCATTCAGATTCCGTCAAATGATAAAATAGAAGTTAAACCATGTATAGCTCGCAATAACAAGCCAGACTTTTAGCCACCCAGTACTACACAAATAACAAACAAGACTTTTAGCCACCCAGTACTACACAAATAACAAACAAGACTTTTAGTCTCCCAGTACTACACCAATAACAAACAAGACTTTTAGCCACCCAGTACTACACCAATAACAAACAAGACTTTTAGCCACCCAGTACCACACCAATAACAAACAAGACTTTTAGCCACCCAGTACCACACCAATAACAAACAAGACTTTTAGTCACCCGGCACCCCACCAATAACAAACAAGACTTTTAGCCACCCAGTACCACACTAATAACAAACAAGACTTTTAGCCACCCAGTACCACACCAATAACAAACAAGACTTTTAGTCACCCGGCACCACACCAATAACAAACAAGACTTTTAGCCACCCAGTACCCCACCAATAACGAACGAGACTTTTAGCCACCCAGTACTACACAAATAACAAACAAGACTTTTAGCCACCCAGTACTACACCAATAACAAACAAGACTTTTAGCCACCCAATACTACACAAATAACAAACAAGACTTTTAGCCACCCAGTACCACACCAATAACAAACAAGACTTTTAGCCACCCAGTACTACACCAATAACAAACAAGACTTTTAGCCACCCAATACTACACAAATAACAAACAAGACTTTTAGCCACCCAGTACTACACCAATAACAAACAAGACTTTTAGCCACCCAATACTACACAAATAACAAACAAGACTTTTAGTCACCCAGTACTACACCAATAACAAACAAGACTTTTAGCCACCCAGTACCACAACAATAATAAACAAGACTTTTAGCCACCCAGTACCACACCAATAACGAACGAGACTTTTAGCCACCCAGTACCACACCAATAACGAACGACACTTGAGCAGACCTGCAACATGCCAATAACAAACATGACTTTTAACCACGTGGCACTATGTCCATAACAAATAAGACATCTATAAACCTTGCTCCATTAAAAAAACAAAAAAACTTGAATTATACATATAACCTTTAGAAATGACTCATATTAAGAACACAGCAAATAACTTTGTTGACTCCCTTGTTTAAGTTCATTTCCCTGCCAAACAAGAAAGGCGCCGCAAACAGCAACTGCGACAATTAAACTTTGAACAATTGAAGTTTCGTTTGTATGCAAGTTCAATTATTTATTGTAAAGTGCTCCTGAGAGATCTTAAAATAGCTTTGAATGGAAAAAATTCACCTTTACTAGCGGCATATTTACCCTACACTGTGATCAGTGACTCTCAAACTTCAGAACTTGATAAATTTCCGGGGTTTTCCTCCCTAAAACAATCATCTCAGTCATAAAATTTTGAAAAACATAACCCCCACCCCTCCCTTACTCACACTTTTTTTCAATATCTGAATATGATATTGTCAAGTGTCTCGTATCTTTGAATTTCCACAGCAAGCTGAGTGCGACCATAAAATCTTTGAGGAACAAAACAGATCCCAAGTTTAAACAGCTTAAAATGGAAATATCAAGGAGCTGGGGTGGGGGTGGCACGCCAGAGTACGATTGGAAGATATGAGTTCATTGGACAAGCAGAGTTTGCTGTAAGAAAAGAGAAGGTCGTAAAGGAAGACTCATACCGAGACCCCACTGCCCCGCCCCCCCCCCTTTTTACCCTATACCCATAACTGTTTTCTATGAATAAGTTAGCCATGCAGGGACGGTTGTGCTGGATGTGTGTAGACCTGAGACTCAGATTTCTCTCTCGAGATCCGGGAGGATGTCTCGGTTGACCTGAGAGTTCCGGGAAATATCGGCCTAGCCCCTTTTCAAGTACAGTTGTATTATTTTATTTTTTAATGTTATGTATTTTTTTAACATTAGCAAGTGACAGATTGTCATTAACTATCCTAAGTCAAGTCATTTTTTTTTAAACAGCAAAATTGCAAAGCTTTATAGCTCCACAAAAAAAGGTTCCCTGCCAATTTTAATTTACCAATGAGGACCTCTGACAACGCACACAAGTGCCTGTGGAAGAGCTAATACGCCAGCGCAGATGGAGATGGATTGGCCACACCCTCAGAAAGCCTTAATCCAGCATTGCGAGACAAGCCTTCACTTGGAACCCGCAGGGCAAGAGAAAAAGTGGTCGACCGAAAATGACCTGGAGAAGAGAACTGGAGATAGACACCAAAAAGAGAGGGCACATCTGGGGACAGTTGGAGAAATTGGCCAAGGACCGGGATGCCTGGAGAGCCTTTGTTTGTGGCCTATGCCCCAGAGGCGATGATGATGATGATGATGTATAGTGAGATAAAGAGTATTTAAATAGAGGCGTGAAATTTAATAAACAAAGGCATGTTAGAATAGTTGTTGGAGTCGGTTGTTCCTTATCTTCCATGAATTTCCCAATTTCTTTTTTAACTGCGAAGAAGTGCTGAAGTGCTGTCCCCAGACTGAGCCATCTTACTTCATTGTGATACACAACATCCCTGTATTCTCCCTGGATAACAAGAAGAAAATGCTAAAGATGGTGGTGAAACCAGGCTTTTTATCGAATATAGTTTATAGTTTATAGCTTTTATTACTTGCTCAATGACATGATCACATCTAAGATGTTTGACAAAAATAACTTGTTGGTGAATGAAACAGTGAAGTTTGCCAGCCCCTTCGCTGAATTTGTTACAGACAAGTGTTGCTAGTCCACTATGCTCACCAATCAAGGCAGGAGTGCCATCAGTAACAATTCCAGACATTTTTTTCCATGATAGTTTAATGTCATTCACATCAGAACAAACGGAAGCAAATACATCTTTTCCCCTTGTTTTGTGTTTAAGGCTCTGAAGTTCAAGTAATTCTTCACTCTCACACGACATGTCATCATTAAAGACTCTTAAAAAAAATAAGAAGAAGTTGGGCAGTGTCAGATGCATCAGTGCTTTCATCACAGGCTATCGTAGAAAAATCAATTTTTTCTGCTTTTGCCTCCAATCGTTTCTTAATGTCAGATGAGATTTCTTCCATTCTGCGAGCCGCAGTGTTGCGTGACAAGCAAACATTGGCAAACTCCAGATTTTTCTCGGTAAATTTATTTTCAACAATTTTCATCACTTATGAGCAAATAACTTCATCGGGGTTTTTAAAATCATTTTCAATGCTGTAAAAAAATAAAACACAATTTTGACTTTTCCTATTTTTATAAATATAATGTCGTTACAGAAATTTAAAAAATTGCCATTTAAAATTGCATCGCGGGCCGGTTCTGGCCCGTGGGCCGGACTTTGGACACCCCTGCCTTTCATAGTCGGGGAGGTTAGGGCTGCAAGAGAGTCCCACAACCTCACACAATTTTTTTAAGGACGCACTGCCCAGCAGATGTAGAAACATTGAGACGCAACACTTCCATCGGTTTGCACCAAAAAACACCACTGCGACTCAGTGCGTCTATTGGTTTGCACTTTTGACAAGCAGAAGTCCTATCCGAGAACCACTGCGTATTTCAAACCACACAACGACCCAATCAATTCAAAAACAGTTTCATTGTCTTCCGGTCATTAAATTCGAAAAGAAATATTCCGTGACGAAGTCCATTGTGATGTCTCTTCAATCCATCGAATAACTGTTACTCGATTGATTTCTGTCTTTCATTGATTACCCATACAGTAAAAGGTGCTTTACAGACGTCGACTGGTGTTCTAATTTTGTGCTAAGCTGCCAGACAATACTACAACACACCGGAAACAGTGCTAAGGAGAAGTGGGGTGGGGGCATAGATTTAAATACAGACCTACTAAAAATTAAACAACTTAAATTGAAATTTGCCATTGTAGTCGAAAACGTGTATATTTCTATACTATATTGATTGAGAATACTTGTAAATCTTTGATTTTTCTAATAATAGCACCACACGCCATTTGAACATTTGCTTGTGTCCAATGACCAATATAGTGAGTTTGGCGGATTTCTTAAAATCAATATACATTGTGTTTACTTCCGTTAAATTGCTTTAATTTATTTACTAACTAGCAGACCCGTCGCGCGTTGCAACGATCTCAGTAAAAATGAATAAATGTAAAGAAACCAATGAGTTTAATGTTTAAAAACAATTATTCCAGAAACCTTCGCGGAAGTGTGGGGAAAAAGTCCAAGTTTCATAGCAAACAGATAAATAAATTATTAATTAAATAGCTTACAAAAGAAGAATCGATAATAAAGGCCCCGGCCCCAAAATGAGTGATAATTAAGTTTTTTATTGCCATTGTACCCAAGCTATATTTCTCAATATCGTGTAAAATTGAATAGGGAATACAATTATTAACGTTCAGTAAAACAATAAGTTTTGGGCCCACAGCTCAGAAGTAATGGACATTAGAAGTTCAATGCCCTATAGTAATTTAATATAGGCTCTTTATATACTAAGTTTGTTCAAAATCCAGTTATTTTCTCATTATCTAAAGCTTAAGCTACTTTTTATATAGCAAATATTGGGGGAAAACGGGCCCATTCAGTGCAACTTGTCAATTTCAAAAACCTGTTCATTTTAATTCAGTTTCATCGTGGATATATTTCTCCAGACTATGGCGGATTAAGGGGGGGGGGCTGAACGATCTAAAGCCAGGGGCCCCCGATGATTTAGGGCCCCCAAACTTAGCATATTTTATAATAAATGTGGACAAATGTATACATGAATTGCTGAAAATATGATAAATTAATAAAAATCTTATCTATTAAAATGATCTCTTTTCCCACACGATTGTCTTAGCAGTCAAAAAACCTGATTTGATAGGCTCAATAACAGAAATTATTAAAGAATAATATATATTTTTAAAATGACTACCCTAAATGAGCTCTCGTGGCCAAATGTAAAGTACTAAGGCTTGTGGTGCAAGCGGTGGCGGGTTCGATCCCCGGGTGGGGTGGGAATTTTTTTTTCATGTGTTTTTTAATTTTATAAATTGTCTTATACACTCAATTTTAGGATACCGGCAAAAAGTTATTTCTTCGAATTCGGGTTTTTCATGAATAATCATTTTGGATGAATATTTACAAGTTACAGTCTTATATTAGCTACTATCAATCATTTTATCTAAAGGTACACTGGCTGGATAGGGCCCCAGTTTGAATTGCAGCCAGGGGCCCCGTGCAGTCTTAATCCGCCCCTGTCTCCAGATCTTTAACAAAAGAATAGAAAAATATATTAAACATATACGAAAAAAAGTCATTTGGGGCCCCCGGCGCCGAAGAAATTGACATTAGAAGTTTAGTGCCCTTAAGTATTTTAATATGGGATACCAAGTTTTTGTATAAAAAGTTTTGTTAAGATCTATTCATTTACTCAGTAGCTAACGCATAAACTTATTTTTATATAGCTAATATTAGCAAAAAATGACATTATGGGCACCCGGCGCCCCATGAGTGTTAAATTGAGAAGAAAAAAAAGTTTTCAGTTACCATCCCGGGAGCGTACTCAACAGTCTAAAAAATTCATGAAGATTGGATGAATGGTTTAGTCAGCTATAATGAACAAGCACACAGACACAGACATTCTTTCATTTTTAACGCAATTTCCCTTGGAAAAATTGCGTTTATAGATTCGATATGTCTGTCACGTTTGATCCTGCAACTCCTCCTGAACCATACCAGATAGAGGGGTCTTTTTCTAAGGAGGTCCCCAAAAAAAATCTGAAAAGGTTTACTGCATTTTCTGAATAATAAATTAAAAAAACACGAAAATTATCAGTATTTTGTTAATTTCTCGCCAACCATAACATCTATCCGGTTGAAACAAACGTCAAACAATAGAAAATAATATTTAGAACAATGTTGGAGAAGGAATTTTTCAAAAATCTCTTTTATTTTGACTCCCGTAATTTTAGAAGCAATTTTTGATAGCAATTGTTTTGTTAAGTTTCAAAATTATTGATTTCAATCGTCTTTTAATATAATCTAGAATGATTTCCCTTGATAAAAATCGGAAATATATGTTTGGAAATTCCGTTTATATATATATAGATTTAATATTTTTAAAACCTTTTATTTTTTTTATTTTTTTATTCTGGGCAGTGTTAAAATATTTATAACTAGCGTATCACCCGTCAAAAATGACGGAAGTTTTCAGCTGAAATCTATTTATTTTATTTTTAAAATGGACTTTTTTTAGGGCGCCTACGGCGCCGACCTTTTCAAAAGCCCAACTAACTTGTCCTTGTTTAAAAAATACGAAATATTAAACTTTCTGAAATGTACACAAAGTATTTTATAATAGGGGTTGTAGGGCGCCTACGGCACCCCCTTTGTTTTTTTAATTTTATAATTAACCATCATCAAATCCTCTTTTTACATTGATCCCTTTTCCAAAATTAAAATACATGTATGAGCGAAAACAATGACGTCATGTAATATTTTTTACAGCGCATCTTTAATTTGCACACCTTTTGATGCATTGGTGCATTAATTTGGTTTTCCCTGCTTTCTAAAATTAGTAGCGTCACGGACAGACATTGCAAATTATATTGTTTAATTTTTAACTATTCTAAACTTCCAAGTTTTAATATATATATTTTTTTTAAAAGCCATGCATGTTATAATCCAATTCACAATTTTAATGAGTGCAAGTGTTAAAATGTTACTTCCCCTCATGTTTTTTTCCATTCTTCTAAGCTCTGTTACGGACGTTTGGACTTTTCTTTTCTTTGCTTTTTAAGTAGGACACAAATTACTTTTGCTCGATTTATTCTCCTATACTATAAATTACTTCTGTAGTACTGATGAATTACTTTGCCCACCAATGTCTTAAGTCTTATATTCTAAGTTATACATAACCATTGTGATTGTTAGAAATAGGGCGCAGCCAATACTTTAACCCTCCCCTGGCGCAACCACCCTATTTACGCCCCTGGTTTTAAGCCTTCTATGTGCCAACCAATGTAAACTTGTCACTTTATTTGTAAAAGTACTTGACAAATTATATTTCGAAATGAAACAGCAATGATTAATTGGCGATTAAAATTGTTTAAGTAAACTTCATGTGCCAATGTCAGTCATAATCTTCATTTGAAAACATAACACCGTCTATTGCAGGGGTCCGGAAACTTTTTGTCTGAGAGAGCCATAAACACAACATATTTTGAAAAGTAATTCTGTTAGAGCCATACATTATGTTTAAAACTAAAAATTCAAGTATATGTGAGCATTTCGTGTAGCTTCAACACTGAAAGTACAATAATTATGTCTCTGAATTCTTTTTAATAACATTGTTATGCTGTTTTTTAACAATTAATATGTAGATCAAAGAAGTCTGATTAAACTTTTTTTTTAAATCAAACTTTTTCTGACAGCCAGAAGCAGCCATCAATAGAGCCACATCTGGCTCGTGAGCCATGGTTTCCCGACCCCTGGTCTATAGGTAGGTTTATTGGTAGTGTAAAGTAATTATTTTCACAAAATCTATCGTCTGTGTGTACGTTATAGAACTAATTACCTTAAAGGAAAGAGATCTCCCAAGAAATAAATGTTGACGTGCTACGTCACAAACTTGTCAGTAATGGGCAGATAAGATAAAGTGGACACGGACGACACAGCCAATGTTTAGATCTGTCAAAGGGGTTAAAGGTTAATTAGAAGTTCGAGGACAGGCGGTCAGAGGCGTGTTCACGGCTTCAGAGGCGTAGTTAGGGTACGATAGGCCCGGATCGAGTTCTGCCGTCCCATTTTCACAACAAACAAAAAAACAGTTTGTCGGGAGAGTTTTTACCTAAAACATTTAATAATACATGCAGTTTCTAATTAGTAAAAGTAAATCTGTTCCACGAGTCGTCCTGAAAGTATTATGTGCTACCAAGTACGTAGAGCAAGATGCAAACAACAAGAAACATACAACAAGATGGATACAACATGAGGAGACATACAACAAACTTAATGCAATAAAAATTTAAGATGTCCAACAGCAGGAGGCATACAACAGACATACAACATTAGAGATACAACGGTAGATGTAAAACAACAGACTTACAACATTAGATTTGCAACAATGAATATACGGCCGGGTGTCATCAGAGACGTAGCTAGGTTAGTTTGCACCCGGGGACAAACTATAAAAAATTACGTTTATTTAAATCTCCACCTTGTTCATTTATTAATAACTAGGTTGTGCTGGCGCCGTGGCGACCACTTTTTTTCTCTCGTTATATTCGTTTTATTTATGTACTATTTGTTCGTTGAGGAAGGCTCTTTGCCGAAACGTTCGCTGTTTTGTTACGTCCTGTCAGGCTAACTAATACCCTGTTTATAAGTTATACATTTACTAAAGTATGTTTTAGTTTTAGGGTTAAGCCATGTGAACGTCATTAAATTAAGTAGAAATTTTATTTTAAGTTGCGCGTTTTGATGTGACGTCAAATGTGTGACCCCCCTCCCCCCTCATGCGAGTGACGTCATTTATGAACGACCCTCAAAAGGGCGGAACATTGGAGACCGCCCCGGGTGGCAAAAGTTATAGCTACACCACTGCGGCAAGTACTGTACGAACCCCACATTTGTACAGGAAAAGTACGGTGTCTTGTGCGTCGCAAAATACAGTAATTCAGGTGATTTGACGGCTGAAAAATACTATGGTATTTTTTTTAAAATCCAATATTATCATAACTGTTAACTCCTTAAGCTTAAGAGTTTGTTGTTGTTTTTTTTTCAATATTTTTTTCATGATTTCACTTACGCCAAAAAAGAGAGGTAAACATACTGTCACTAACAGACGAGGTGTGGTTAAATTGTTACATTCTCTTGTGGGTTTTAAAAACTAAGCAAAAATAACTCGCTATCGGATGATTTATCGTTAAATGATGTCACGCAATCTTGGGCGATTTTCACCCCCTCCCCCCCGTGTCACAAAAAGTTAGACCCCCTTCAATATGACGTCACAAAGTGTCACAAATACTTGCCCCCCCCCCAATTAAGCCGTATTTTCTATTTGAAAATGAGCACATATTTCAAAACACTTTTTTGTCATTTAAGTATGTATTTAGTGTTGCTGCACTATAATATGTTAACACGCGTGAAGCCTTGTAAAGCGTCTTTAAATACATTGTTAGCAATCAAATACAGTGGTACCTTACGCCCTTAATCCGTTCCAAATACTTGGACGCATACCAAAAATGGCGTATACCAAACGTATTTTTACTATAAGAAATAGAAGGAAAATGACTAAATCCGTTCCCATGAAAAAAATATCATATTGCTATTTACATAATTGTTTATACAATTATTGGCATGGTTGTATAAAATAATTTAAGCACTGCTTAATATCAAAACACTTCAGTAAAAAGAACTTAAACATTTTCTTCTGTTTTCCTGTGTTATCCAGATCAAAAGCAATTTTTCAACATGCGCTAATGTCCCTTATATTTGATTTGTTATCAATCGAACCCCATTTCCCCATTTAATAGATACATGTACTTTGTTTTTCACAATCATAGAAATCGTTATTCTTGGCATGCTTCAATTAAACACGCACGCCAATTTAATCTTATATAACAATCTCTTTTTTTCAACTCCAGAGTGATTGTAACCATTTCTTTTCGTTGCTTGGCTCCTCTCATTAACTTTCTTAGTAAAACTTAGAACTCATGATAAGTGAGTTTACTTTTTAAAAAATTACCATCACGTCAAAAATGCTATCATTCATATTTCATACTATTAGACCCGTCGTGCGTTGCAACGATCAAAGTAAAAAGGAATAAATTTAAAGAAACCAATGAGTGGTATGTTTAAAAATAATCCTGAACAAATCTTCGTGGAAGTGTGAAAAAAAAATCCAAGCTTCATAGCAAACGGATAAATAAATTAATCATTAAATAGCGTACAAAAGAAGAAACGATATTAAGGGCCCCGGCCCCAAAATGAGTGATATTATAGGTTTTTTTTTATTGCCATTGTACTCATTTCTTAAACGTTTAAGATTTTATTCACTATTCAGTCATTAACAATCTTGACAAATAATGACACATGTATCCATTATTATACAAATTGAAATTAGCAGGTGTTTTGAACTTTATATCTTTGCCCAGAATGGGCCCTGGCGCCCTTAATGTTGTTTTTATCTATTTAGAAGTGCAGTGTCTATAGTATTTTAATATAGGCTACCAAGTTTTTGTGTGCAAAGTTTGGTGAAGATCTATTCATTTACTAAGTAGCTAACGTAGAAACTATTTTTTATATAGCTCATATAAGATAAAAACGGCATTCTGATTATTTAATTTACGGCATTCGGGCAAAAGGACGAAACTGCATCGTATCACAATTGTAAGTTATATAATATTTGTAACCACGTCTATGAGATAAAGAACATGTGGCACTATCCCTTTAAAAGGCAAAAGCTAATTGACTCATAGCCCAAATAAACAAAATTATAAATGTACTTTCTAAAATACTATTTTTTAAAAAAACGGTCGTATTAAAATGATATAAAAAAATGTGCACACCATATTTAGACACATAGAAAGCTGGCCGCATAAAATAAAGTCTTGTTATAAAGTAAATGTACTGGACCAAAAATAACTCTTCATTTTGACGTATTCATAATTGTCGTAACAGGGAAATAATATTTAACACTTTTATGTCTCTATATTTTACGATTTATATTTACGGTTTATAAGTAATGTGTATAATTTCAAAAAGGAATCTTTTTTTTTGTTCCCTATTTCGGATAAGGCATCATATTTTGTAAATTATATTCAATGCACACACACACACACCAGATTTTATATCTGAAAAATAAAATACATTAAAAAAAAAGATTCAACCGTCTGTTAATAAGCGCATCTTAAAAATGATTAAAAGGCAATTTTAGAAATGGCCTATGCTATTCTGAATACAAAGGAATGAACATAAAAACATATTCAATTCGCAATTCATATTAATTAAGCGTTTTCAGGATCACTTCATTAAATTTAGTCAACTTTTGTTAATACGTTCGGTAGCGAAAGTTTATAATGTATAGTGTATATAAAGCTTAAGTAAACAGTTTTAAAGTGTACATTTATTTGACATAGGCCATCACTTTCAACATAAAATAAACTCGCTACATCTATGTTTTTTAATTAAATGTCAAGTTATGAATTAAATTTTAAAAAATCCCAATTTTATTCATTGCATGTAAAATATTATTACAATGCATCGTGAAAATAATTGAAATAAAATAATTTAAACGCATATGTAATATATAAAGCTCAGTTGATATTTTTATGTTTGTTTGTTTGTATCCATTAAAAAAAGGCCACTGCTTTGTTGACATTTTTCCAAAAGATCTCTGCCACCGTCGTCACTAAAAAAGCTCTTATATATTTACGACACTGCAATGTAACACAATTGTAATTAATACAATATTTGCAACAGCGTCTATGAGATAAAGATAATAAAGATAAATAAAAAAAATTAGGCTATATTCCTAATTTTAAAAAAACAAACAAAAAAAATCAATTTTATGTTAAAAATGCATGTGAAACCATCAAAATAATCGATTTTAAAAATGGCCTATGTTAATCCATCATCAAAGGGATGAACATAACATATTCAATTCGCAATACAAAATAATTAAGAGTTTTCAGGATCACTTTATTTAGTTCAATCTACTTATGTTAATAAGTCCGGTAGCCTAAGTTTAAATAGTATAAGTGTATAGGTTATGTAAAAGACAACAAACAAAATATAAATGTTATATTAATAGGACACAGCTAAATTTAAGATGCGTACACGAACATGTGCGCACAGTAATCAGGCGATAAAAGATTTTAAAACGTGCACCGCTAAAAATGAAGCCTTGAAAAAAATACTGACACAATTATTACATAAATAGGTTTTTCATTAAATGTCGAGTTATGGAACAGAAAATAATTAAAACAAATTCGCAATTAAATTTAAACGTGTAAACAATTAAATCTAATGCATCGTGTGGCAGTTGTAATTAAATATGTTTACGTGTCTATCTAATATATAGAAAGTAACAGTAAAGAAAATGACAAATCTTTGTACTACACAGCTCAAATTATGAAGCGTATATGAAAATGTGCGCACCGTAATTAGACATTATAATATTTTTTCAAATGCGCACGGCTGAAAATAAAGTATTGGCATTGGGGGAAAAAAACGTCACCAAAAGTAACTCGCTTTGAACGGCATTTGAACGTCCGCGTAAATTTGTTCAATACAGAAATGAGGTTAAATTTTTTATTCTTTGTCTCTGCATTTTCTGATTATTTAATTTACGGCATTCGGGCAAAAGGGACGATTACAAAAACTAACTTAAAACCACCTTCAGGGTAAAAGGAACCGTCCTGCCAAATTTGGTCCCCGTCCGTCATTTGGTTTTTCCGTGATTGTCTAACAGAAAGTCGAAAAGTGAAACATACAAACATACAAACATACAAACATAGAAAAATTACAAACATTTGAGCTTTATATATTAGATGTGACGTTGTAAGTCTCGTTCAGACACATCTGTTCCTTGGCTCCCGGGGACATACGTACCCACTGCCCCCTTGCTACGACACTGGCCGTCTTATCCATTAGAGACAGTAGGCGCCGTCCCGAGGGTTTACGGTCTTACAAACTTTTAATTGGCCTACGAAAGCCAAAGAATAAATCATTGAAAATTTAATTGCATACTTCACCAGATAAATATGTCAGAATTGAAGAAACAAAATAAATAACATTCATAACTCTACTGATGTATATTGATCATTTCAGCTGTTTAACAGTTTGTCAACTTTCCGGTGAGCCGAAAAAGTCACAGGTTTTACCAAGAATTTTCCCTAACTAAGTTCGGTATATATATTCGTTCATTCAACTGGTGGCCAAAGTTTTATATTATATTTATAAAGCTCAAATAAGAACAACAACAACACACAAAAAACACACAAAAAACATTAGGGGCCCGGGTCCAAACTGTACATTGTGTAAAATTCAAAACCAAGATGGATAATAATATGTGTGCCAAGCACCTCCTTATACCTGGTAGCGTCACTTCGTGCTGACCACCTTGTTATAGACTGAACTTTCTCAATTTTTTTTTACCCATTACTGTTTTTAAGCTGGAAAAAAAATGCGTAGACTGACTGAGCAATAGCAAAGTAATTGACTGCACCAGAACAGCACTCGACAGCATTGCAAATAAACCAACCAAACTTAGGCTGTGCGCAGCAAACGGCAATATTCCGCTAAATTGTTAATCTCTCTAAATTTAGCTGTGTGGTAGATTCAATACCACTTATATTTCTGGCATTATCATATGATTGTGATCTACAAATTGATATATTTACAATTTACACCATTAAGTCTAAGGGTACTCAGCAAAAGCTGGCAAAGTTATTTACCAGTGTGCTCTTCAATTGAAATACATAAAGCACATGCTACCAGAGACATGCTACAAAAGATGTACAGCAAGAGACGTTAAAAAAGAGACACACAACAAAATACACACGCAACAGTGTAAATTACAGCTCAAGATACATTCAAGGAGATCCACACAACGGGAGAACTATAATACGTTACATAGAAAAGTGGTCCGCAGCAATGTATACATAAACGATCAAACATACATTTTAAATCATTTTAATCATTAATCAACCATAAGATCCTGACGTGTAACATAAAGTATAGAAGTTTTTCGTACATACGCTAAGCACACATTTTGCACATTTACTCCATCGATTATTGTGCTTGTGTCATAAACTTTCAACGGCGGGCACAAACGAGCGCAAACAAAAGTTAATTAAATAACGGTTGAGTTGTATTCTAAGCAACTCACGCCAGGTGTTCAAGCGAGTCTTGTTAAAGTGACGCAACGACTGTATTATTAGTCAAGCTACTGAATGTTTTTTGTTGTTTTTTTTTGTTGATTTTTTTTCTTGTTTTTTGTTTGTTTGTTGTTAACACTCACCTGTTATTTAACTTCTTTGCTAAGGTTCACCTCGTCTCTGAATATCTAGGTCCACATTTACCAGTTACACAGTGTCACAGTTAACACTGCCCGTTCACCAGTCGATCTCTGTGTGTCGTACCAGTCTCTGATAGATTATAAAGGGCAAGATTCCTGTATCCTCATTGATATTGCACCCACCTTCCGGGGAAAAAAATCACTTAAATAATCATGAAAGTTTAGTTATGCTCGTAAACTTAATTAATTTTATTTACCAGCAGCAACAAGAGATGCTGACAATGTCCCAGTACAAATAATACACCAGTACAAATAATGCACCAGTACAAATAATGCACCTGTACAAATAATGCACCTGTACAAATAATGAACCTGTACAAATAATGTACCTGAACAAATAATACACCTGTACAAATAATGCGCCTGTACAAATAATGCACCTGTACAAATAATGCACCTGTACAAATAATGAACCTGTACAAATAATGAACCTGTACAAATAATGTACCTGAACAAATAATGCACCTGTACAAATAATGCGCCTGTACAAATAATGCACCTGTACAAATAATGCACCTGTACAAATAATGCGCCTGTACAAATAATGCACCAGTACAAATAATACACCAGTACAAATAATGCACGAAAAAAAAATGCACACACTAATCTCACCACAAAAACACCTGACGCCGCTACCAAGAAACATTCAAATACTGCTGACATAATTGTATTAGAAACAATTTTTTTAATTTTTTTTTAAAATGTGTATATGTTCAATAACGCTCGACTATATGTTTTTATAAATCTCTATACACTCGTGTCGGTATGTCAAAGCAAGTTGGTTCCTCTCACTCTCATATGAAACATCCCCGCCCTCTTCCTGACACGCCTTCTAGCCGCTATGGCTGTCCACCCATCCCCCCCCACCCCCTTCTCAATATGATTATTGTACTTGATTAAACTGCGCGTATTACGCCAGTTTCCCTAATTCGAAAACTCCGTAAGTCGACCACTCCCCCTTTTTTTTTGAGTTCGGCTTAGAGAGGTCCTACTGTATTAGCATAACAACACGCCAATACGACTTAGAGAGGTCCTACTGTATTAGCATAACAACACGCCAATACGACTTAGAGAGGTCCTACTGTATTAGCATAACAACACGCCAATACGACTTAGAGAGGTCCGACTGTATTAGCAACACGCCAATACGACAGCTAATGGAAGTGCTGAGCTGTAGTCGGTGGAGTGTTACTTAAATTTTACTTTTAATTGTGAGTTTCTATCGTTATGTATGAGATAATGAGTAGGACACATTGACACTATAGTTTTTATTTATAATACATGTTACTTCAAGATTTGCTGTATTCTTTATTAACCCAACAACATCCCATTTTATCCACCAATTTATTTGGCATTATTTAGTAAATAATAAACTGCAATTTAGTATTGTTCCTGTCTTATGCATTTTTTATATTCACGTTGTATAACTTTCACCGTCAGACTACGTAATTATTGTCATAAATAAAATAAGAGAAATTCAATTACATTTTCTAACAAATGAAAAAATCGCACAGCTGAAACTTGTCAATTTATCAAGGGCGCCAAAAATAATTTAGCCAAGGGCGCCAAAAACCAAAAACCTCTGCCCCCTCATGGGTCACATTCAGTCACCCTGGTGACACACAGGGCTCACCCTCCTCGTGACAAACATTCAGTCACCCGGTGACATACAGGGTCAACCCCCGATGACACACATTGAGTCACCCTGGTGCCACACTAGTTTCTCGGCCCCTTTAGTTAATCGTGCAATTGTTTGATATTCAAAACAAAAACAAAAAACAAAAAAAAACTCTTGGCTTCATGTTTCTATCGTTTTAACAACCAATCAATAACTGATCAAAATATTGAACTACGAACTTGGATTCTCGAGAGGAGAAATAATATCTCGTGGTGTGACTCTTGCCGGCATGAGACGAGTGGAAAGTGAGAGCAACAACGTAATTAGACATGTCTTTGTGCCGGAAATACCTCATTCCTCGAACTTTAAGAAAAGCCAGTCAGCCGTGAATATCTTCCAAAGTGTTGTGTTTTTAATGTCTTTACATCCCATTTCCATTGTGTTCTACGTTCCATATATTATTGCTTTGTGGGTACCGGGGAGGTCTGTTGTATCAAGTTGTTGTAGGCCCATATATTATTGCTTTGTGGGTACCGGGGTGGTCTGTTGTATCAAATTGTTGTAGGCCCATATATTATTGCTTTGTGGGTACCGGGGTGGTCTGTTGTATCAAATTGTTGTAGGCCCATATAGTATTGCTTTGTGGGTACCGGGGATGTCTGTTGTATCAAATTGTTGTAGGCCCATATACTATTGCTTTGTGGGTACCGGGGTGGTCTGTTATATCAAATTGTTGTAGGCCCATATATTATTGCTTTGTGGGTACCGGGGTGGCCTGTTGTATCAAATTGTTGTATAGGCCCATATGCTATTGCTTTGTGGGTACCGGGGTGGTCTGTTGTATCAAATTGTTGTAGGCCCATATAATATTGCTTTGTGGGTACCGGGGAGGTCTGTTGTATCAAGTTGTTGTAGGCCCATATATTATTGCTTTGTGGGTACCGGGGAGGTCTGTTGTATCAAATTGTTGTAGGCCCATATACTATTGCTTTGTGGGTACCGGGGTGGTCTGTTGTATCAAAATGTTGTAGGCCCATATATTATTGCTTTGTGGGTAACGGGGTGGCCTGTTGTATCAAATTGTTGTAGGCCCATATGCTATTGCTTTGTGGGTACCGGGGTGGTCTGTTGTATCAAATTGTTGTAGGCCCATATAGTATTGCTTTGTGGGTACCGGGGAGGTCTGTTGTATCAAGTTGTTGTAGGCCCATATATTATTGCTTTGTGGGTACCGGGGAGGTCTGTTGTATCAAATTGTTGTAGGCCCATATAGTATTGCTTTGTGGGTACCGGGGAGGTCTATATCTCGTTGTATTACACATATGTATTGTTGGTTTGAGGGTAACATGTAACCAACGATATATTGCTGGTCAGTTGAATGAAATCGTCGTAGGTCCCAAATATCAATGATTATATTTTAGGTGAAATTTATCGATGTAAAAATTGCATTGACCTACATGTTATAGGTCACAGAAATCAATCCGTTCAAAGCTATATTTATCAATTTATTAGATATAGCCCCATGTATCAAATTGTTGTAGTCCCAGGCTCATCTATCAATATGTAGTAGGTCCCATCTATCAATATGTAGTAGGTCCCATCTATCAAATATGAACTAGGTCCCATCTATCAATAACTAATTTGTTCTTTCATGATGACGTCATAGGTGATTTTGGCACTTCATTTCATAGTAAATATCCCACAAATAAATAGAACATAAATAAAAGTAGGTTTGAAACATAATTCTCTTTATTTCTCATCTAAACAAGGTGACTAGATTCGTGATATACACATTGCAAAAGATGATCTATCGCTTAAACATAGCTGTAACATGACCCATGGCTTAAATATAGCTGTAATATGATAATGACTCAAACTTGGCTAACGTTAATGTATGGCTAAAACATATAACATAAAAAATAATAGCAATAATTTTAAAAAATAGCAATAATGATCTATGGTTTAAACATACTTAAAGATAATTCATAGCTTTAGCATAGCTGAATATTATTCATAGCGTATGTATGAAACATCATTCCTGATGACGCAGATAATTATATATCTTGTGATGAAGCAAAAAATGAGTCTAACTTTCCTCTCGTTCACTGTCTTGGGCGGTGTAATGAAAAATTAAATAAACGTATCTAATAATGCATTTGTGTGCACTTGCATGTCGAAATATATAACAGACTAGAGAATATACTAGGTTCTATAAAAGTCTATTAATAACGTGGGGGATACTTTAGTGGTCATTTTCGAATGAGAGTAAAGTCTAGTAAAATAGGACTCTAGGATCGATAATCAAGAATATTGATATTTCTTGACAAGATAATCTTTGTTGTTTCCCCTGAGCAACACAATAACAGCACATTGATTGAGAAGCATTAAGTGTATTATATTTTAACTGTTCATAATATTTTAGAAACAAAAATTAAAACATAAAAATGTCTTGAGCCGATGAACTTTAATAAATAAATAATTAAAAATATTAATTTTAAGTGCAACATATAAAGAAGTTAAAAATATCTGATTAATATTTTTCAAGAGGTAATTAATTCACTATTATAAATTATAATGCACCTCTTTTATTTTTTTTTATTTTTTTAAATGTTTAATGAATAAATTAAAATATGTGGTAACGTCATTGACATTTTTTTGTTTTATTTTTTTTTAAAAATGTTAAACCATAAAATAAAATCTTAGTGTAAGGTGGCTGTTTACAAACCAAAAAAAGTCACGAATAATAATACACACCCAACATTTTAACCTCAAAAGCAAAGTCAAGACAGACAACAATAAATGCATGTTGTTAACAGATCGCCTCAATCTGGAAATCCTTGTATGATTAAACTGTACACTGTACAGATCGGGTCCGATGGCCGCATGAATATAAAATATATTTAATACTGATGGTTTGTGCCGTAACAACAGAACATGGATTTGGAATGTTGGTAAAAATGGTTCCTGGTTGACATAAAAGACACAATCAAAACAATGCAATAAAAACTTTTTTTATGTACATATTAAACAATGTCAAATTAATGCTCATGCTTGTTCCTTGAGGGTAGGAGGGGGGGGGAATAAATTACCAGGGTTGGGGAAAAGGGAGGGTCATATGTTTTTTTTTGGAGATGTCTGGGATGAATCATATGGGAGGGGGGGTTGAGTTGCCTAGTTGGCATGACATATTTTGACATCTTGTATTTTAAATTAGCTTATTGTTTCAGCAGATTTCTTCATGTGTTCACTTATTTTTCATAACAAAGAAAATCAAATTTTCCTTTTTTTATCATTAATGTACAAAAACGTCATGAAAGTTTTACTGTACAATCAATGATATTCCCTGAACTTGATCATCAAGCTGGTCAAGATTCAGAGGCGGCAACAACAAACATATATTTCCATGTGTACCAATGGCTCTGTGTGCCAATGGCTCTGAGTGCCAATGGCTCGGACGTGTGTGATGGTCAAGGCTGGACTCACATGGTGAGTGTACCAAGTACCAAACACACCATGACAAAATCCAACTTGTAAGTAGACATCAGTATATGCCTGAGGTAGCAATCCTGAGACCATAGTAAATTAACCCCAAAATTGTGTGACCTTTTAATATCAGTGTTTAAAAAAAAATCCATGTAAATGAATGTCATTATTATGTTTAAAGTGGTGGTTGATTGGGGGGGGGGTTGCTGAAAAACTACCCATTAATCCAACACAACAATAACCCACCCACCCCCCCACCCCCAAAAAAATAACTCTCTTAAGCCTAAAGAAATGAAACAATCTTAGTAGAGAACTTTTTTTGTTAAAAATACGGTATCTCTAAGTAAAATAATAACTCTCATGACCATGTGCAGGCTAATATCAATGTCACAGTTAGGATTTCTAAACATAATAATGTTGAATTTCGTCATTGCTTCATCCGACTTATATTCTCAAAACCAAACAAACTGTAAAGATAAACACAATTACTGGGCTATTTTTTTTCTTCACTCTATAACAGTTCACGAATTGCTAGCCACTAGTGTCATGGGCTCAATTATATTTTTTTAACTTGTAACTTGATTATAATTATTTTTTTAATGGAATAGATATTACCATCTCCCCCAAACAGTTTCATAAACTAAAAAAAAACTAAGTGTGGCGAGGTGAATCCGCCCCAAGGAGACTTTTATTTCCTTCTGTTGAAAATAATCGGGGGGGGGGTATTTTTGACCAAGTAGAGACAATTTTCATGGTTAGGTAGAGGAGAATGCAATGAAACCACCCTCCCCTGAGCGACAGTAACTCTGGCTTCACCCCGCCCCCCCCCCACCAGCCCGATCATCTGAAATGTTAATGACCTTGTTGGTCTTAAATGACAACGAATTTTTGATATCATTTGTGTGTGGATCTTAATCTGAGACTTCGTTGTAAAACTAACTTGTCTACAATAACGTCTTGTATATGGAAAGCTAAAGACAGCATGCCACGATCTTGAATCCCACCCAATCTAACACAGTGACACTCCTGCGACTGCTGACCCTTTTTAAAAAATAGATAAATTAAAATATAAAAAAAAACATTCTCAGCTGACGAGCTTATTGGCACCAGTGAACGACCTTCACCTTTCTTTCAAGCGCTGTCGAGCAAGGGCAACAAAAAAAAATGACCACGACGACTGTGACCTATGACGTCACAATCGATGTTACTATTATTAGAATGAGTTGCGTGCACGCTAGACGGGATGGGACTGAGAGAGAATGAGTCTTCAGGCGGAACCATTATGCCAGGAGGAGTATAAGTTATAGCCAACGAGAGAGGCTTAGTTTTGTATGAGGGATAAAAGTGATGAGATAAAGGGTGGAACGATACAGAGTGGGGAGTCGAAGAGTCGGGAGACAAAGAGTGGGTGGGGGGGATTGTAAAACAGAGATGACATGACCGGATTGACCGTTAGAACTTGAACAATAAATCTTTCAAGTACTTATGAGTTATATAAAGAATTTTTCTTTTGTACTTTGGATTCAGTATACAGATAAGTTGCCTCTCATTTATATATAAATATTTCAAAAGTCAACAACAGCACTTTTTTTTCAACGAGAGTTTAACACAACTGGCAAATAGTTTAAGAGGCTTGCAACCGTGGGCGCTCCTAATCATAGTAAATTTCCCATCTAAGACGCGGGCAGGTGGCACATATCGTTTGTCGAAAAAAGGAGTTACGCGATCCGACAACCCCCAACTGCATCCCTATCTTGTGTGTACGCCCCTGCGATAGGCACAATCGTGAAGAGCACTTACAGCGAGTAATGCAGCGAGGTGGCCTCCCATCTTGAACATTTTAAAATCTCGCCAAAGCTGTAACGTGATTCCCGAAGTGGTGGAGTTTCCTACCGGAAGTGTGCACATTTAGCCTTGCTGCTCGGTCCTTTTTCATTTTTTTTTCTTTTTCTTTTTTTTTCAAGGGCATTACCAGTGGACCCTTGACAACACCTCGACAACTAATCCGTCCTGCTTGGAGAAGATTATCTGTCTTTTATCGGTAACATATACGGAACTTGAGGAACATATCATTGTGTTGTTTTTTTGTGTTTTGTTGTTGTTGAATATACTTGAGCAGTTAAGTAATCATCGAAATCTCAAAGGCGTATCTTCAACTCCCCCCCCAAAAAAAAAGATCACTGCTCACCGAAAAAATAAAAAAAAATTAAGCTGGGGCAACTATTCAAGTCAAAGACCCCCACCTACACCAGTCTGAGGGTAGGGAGACGCGGGGTGGGGGGGAGGGGGCGGACACGCACTGTTAAAGGTTACGATAGGAGGGTAACGCCAGATCAGAGTCGGTCGGTCTTTCCCTCCTTATCATTGCTCCTTCACCGGCTGGGAAAGGCATTCCTGGATTTTCCCCTCCACTCCGAGAGAGTTCTGACGACCGACTCATACAGATGTGGCACTTTGTCTACATGGGGGGAGGGGAGGGCAGGGTAGGGTAGGGTGGGGTGGGGTGGGGGCCGCACTGTGAAGTCATGCAAGGATAAGGTGGCACAAAGGGAAAGCAGGCTTGTGAAACGTGAAGGATTCCTAATGTCAACATAATTCGGGGAAACCACGGTCTACGTCTCTGGTGCATGAATCACGTATGTGTTACTGCTGCACGCCACAAAGGAAAAAGTAACAGGATCGGGAAAATGATGCAAGACTTTGAATTAAACCAAATAATCCCTGTTCTTTTTAAATATAAGAGCGACTACGACATGATGGGGTCGACAGGGGGTGGGTAGATGGGCGGTGTTCGGGGACACAATCCATAACGGAAAGGCAGACAAGAAAAAAAAGAGTTCAATGATTATTGTTGCCCTGTGCCAGGGTGTGTCAAATTTGTAACCATTTGAGGAAGTAAAGGTCCCATATCTACCAAAGAAGCCTGATGGCTTTAGAGTTGGGTCAAGTTTGAGTTGCAGAGAACTTAAATTTTCTACTTCTGGTCACTACTGATGCGTGTGTCAAACTAAGCAATAAATTCAATTCAGGTCTTATAAAAACAAAACAAAATATTTTTTTTAAAATATAAATACGAACACATAATTCTACATTTAACTTACTTGTACTATAAAAATGTTTTTATCAGTAACATAAATAACTATGGAAATCGTTCTTTATACTTAGAGTCCAGCGAACCTGCAAGAGCTGGTTCTGTGGAGACATTTTTTTTAGGCTTTTTTCTTCAATCTTGTGAAATGTTTTACTGATCAACCGTGTGTAAATCCTTTTACCCTGGTGTGAGAATGCAGTCCCCTGGCGTGGACTACAGCTTTCGCTGAGCAGTCTTCTCAAATAATAAAATGTGGTAGGCAACCGAAATACGCCAAGTAGCATTGTAATAATATTTTATTCATTTGTCCATTCTCCTCGCTCTTGTTCTGTATGCGATTCAAATATTAGGTCAAGTTGACCGCCACACACTCCAATGGCGCGCAAAGTTGGCCCGGGGGGGGGGAGGGTGTTTATCCCCTTCTTTTGAGTTTTGGCCCGGGGGGGGGGATTTTTATCCCCTTCTTTTGAGTTCCAGAAACGCCGAATATCATCGTCAAATTTGTGCATTCAATAGACACCATCTTTGTACAGATACCATCCTTCATACTGATGCCCCCCATCAACAGGCGATGCTGGGCCAAAGAGCTACAGCAAGGAGTCATGACCCCAACATCCAGCAGCGAGGCGGCGGCGGGTCTAAAATCCGCGACGCCACCACCACCACCACCGATTGGCAGCAGCATGTTGAAATATTATGATATGGAAGCTGTGGGGCGAGAGAATTCTTCAGACCTCTCTGAGTGCAAACTGTTTTTGTCTTTCATGCCGCTCACACCCACCGCTCACATCACCGAACACGAACATTTGCAGCCGCTGTCCTCCGGATCCACCTTCCTCAGGCCGCTCTCTATGGCCGCCTCCCTGAGCCTGGTGATGCCCGCCTCCGTCAGCGACGAGCACTCCACGTAGCACTCCAGGTTCATCTTGGCGGCGGCGTGGACGCCTTCCTTGGTGGTGACGAACACGGGTGGCCCCTTGGCGTTGGTCTTCTGGGTGTCGCGGGGCGGCCTCGTCGTCGGGGCCTCGTCCCGGAGGTCGATCTGGGTGCCCACGAGGATGACGGGCGTGTTGGGGCAGTACTTGCGAATCTCCGGCATCCACTTGTCGTAGGTGTCTTTGAGGGACTCGGGCGTGGCCACGGAGAAGCAGAGGAGGAAGACGTCACTGTTGACGTAGGAGAGGGCCCGCAGATGGATGTACTCTTCCTGGAAAAGGGTGGAATGGAGAAATTTATTTTTTTTAAATTCAGTTTTAATGATGGCTTAGGGGGTAAGAGAGGAGAAGCTGAGGGGTTAACGGCAAATTTGTTTCATTATTAGGGTTAAAAGTAGATCCAAGAATAAGGCGGTGAGAAACGAATCAAGTAAGTCTATGTTACACGAAAAATTGTTTACAGTCTAGAGGGAATAAAAGGCGATAGGAAGAGTGCTGGAGAGAAGGTTAGTAGTGCCATGAGATCAATGTTCCCTGTAAGCTGCGCAGCTGCGCGGATATCTGACCGACGCGGCGCAGTAGTTTTTAATTACCGCGCAGCAAATTTGGTAAAATATTGCACAAAACATCGATGCTGCGCAACTTCGCACACGAGTTTTTTTTAAAATATATTTTGCGCACGGACCAACGAACCTTAGAGGGAACATTGCCTGAGATGGGTCGGTGAACTGATATCATGATTGAATGATGTATTGATATCTCAGTGGATTGGTGTTTTGGTGAATTGATGTTTAGCTGGATTGCGGTCATTGTGGATGAATTTATAGGATAGGAAGTTGGATGTGTTAGTAAATGAATGTATAGGATAGGAAGTTGGATGTGTTAGTAAATTAATGTATAGGATAGGAAGTTGGATGTGTTAGTAAATGAATGTATAGGTGACCGATGATGTGTTAGTAAATGAATGTCTTGGTGACCGATGATGTGTTAGTAAATGAATATCTTGGTGACCGATGATGTGTTAGTAAATGAATGTCTTGGCGACCGATGATGTGTTAGTAAATGAATGTCTTGGTGACCGATGATATGTTATTAAATGAATGTCTTGGTGACCGATGATGTGTTAGTAAATGAATGCCTTGGTGACTGATGATGTGTTAGTAAATGAATGTCTTGGTGACCGATGATGTGTTAGTAAATTAATGTCTTGGTGACCGATGATGTGTTAGTAAATTAATGTCTTGGTGACCGATGATGTGTTAGTAAATTAATGTCTTGGTGACTGATGATGTGTTAGTAAATGAATGCCTTGGTGACCGATGATATGTTAGTAAATGAATGTCTTGGTGACCGATGATGTGTTAGTAAATTAATGTCTTGGTGACCGATGATGTGTTAGTAAATTAATGTCTTGGTGACCGATGATGTGTTAGTAAATTAATGTCTTGGTGACCGATGATGTGTTAGTAAATGAATGTCTTGGTGACCGATGATGTGTTAGTAAATGAATGCCTTGGTGACCGATGATATGTTAGTAAATGAATGTCTTGGTGATCGATGATGTGTTAGTAAATTAATGTCTTGGTGACCGATGATGTGTTAGTAAATTAATGTATTGGTGACCGATGATGTGTTAGTAAATTAATGTCTTGGTGACCGATGATGTGTTAGTAAATGAATGTCTTGGTGACCGATGATGTGTTAGTAAATGAATGCCTTGGTGACCGATGATATGTTAGTAAATGAATGTCTTGGTGACCGATGATGTGTTAGTAAATTAATGTCTTGGTGACCGATGATGTGTTAGTAAATTAATGTCTTGGTGACCGATGATGTGTTAGTAAATGAATGTCTTGGTGACCGATGATGTGTTAGTAAATGAATGTCTTGGTGACCGATGATGTGTTAGTAAATGAATGCCTTGGTGACCGATGATATGTTAGTAAATGAATGTCTTGGTGACCGATGATGTGTTAGTAAATGAATGCCTTGGTGACCGATGATGTGTTAGTAAATTAATGTCTTGGTGACCGATGATGTGTTAGTAAATGAATGCCTTGGTGACCGATGATATGTTAGTAAATGAATGTCTTGGTGACCGATGATGTGTTAGTAAATTAATGTCTTGGTGACCGATGATGTGTTAGTAAATTAATTTCTTGGTGACCGATGATGTGTTAGTAAATTAATGTCTTGGTGACCGATGATGTGTTAGTAAATGAATGTCTTGGTGACCGATGATGTGTTAGTAAATGAATGCCTTGGTGACCGATGATATGTTAGTAAATGAATGTCTTGGTGATCGATGATGTGTTAGTAAATTAATGTCTTGGTGACCGATGATGTGTTAGTAAATTAATGTATTGGTGACCGATGATGTGTTAGTAAATGAATGTCTTGGTGACCGATGATGTGTTAGTAAATGAATGTCTTGGTGACCGATGATGTGTTAGTAAATGAATGCCTTGGTGACCGATGATATGTTAGTAAATGAATGTCTTGGTGACCGATGATGTGTTAGTAAATTAATGTCTTGGTGACCGATGATGTGTTAGTAAATTAATGTCTTGGTGACCGATGATGTGTTAGTAAATTAATGTCTTGGTGACCGATGATGTGTTAGTAAATTAATGTCTTGGTGACCGATGATGTGTTAGTAAATGAATGCCTTGGTGACCGATGATATGTTAGTAAATGAATGTCTTGGTGACCGATGATGTGTTAGTAAATGAATGCCTTGGTGACCGATGATGTGTTAGTAAATTAATGTCTTGGTGACCGATGATGTGTTAGTAAATGAATGTCTTGGTGACCGATGATGTGTTAGTAAATGAATGTCTTGGTGACCGATGATGTGTTAGTAAATGAATGTCTTGGTGACCGATGATGTGTTAGATTGTTAGATGGATGTGGTGGTAGCTTATTTAAATTATCGGATGTATAAATGACGTCATTCTTGTATTTACCTGTCCCGCTGTGTCGAACAAACTGATGACGTAAGATTTTCCTCCCATTGAGGTTGTAACTGAAACGAAAGAAAACAACAAATAAATAAATTAAGCGTTCTTAAGAAGGATTGGAATTATTATCATTGGCCATGGTAAGTTATATTTTCGTAACTAGAAGTAGGATTATTTCACAAACGGAAAAAAAAATTTCGTTAGTCTTTAGTGGAAGTTGAATTATGTCCATTAAAAATAAAGTCTTTATCTCATCTATACAGACGCTCATCCTATACAGAAGATTATTGAAATTATTGCGTTCTACATTCTGGTAAGAACGTATTGGCAAGTTAGCAGCGTTCCCATGCCGCGGCTGTGAGAACCATGCAATTTCCCAGCCGCCTTTGTTTCCCTCACTAGTGTGAGGTACCCATTCGGACCTGGATGAACTCAGGGACACCCTTGGCCCAAGGAACATTCCTGCCTTCACGGAGATTCGAACCCGTGGCCATCGGTACACCAGTGTTACACCAGCGAAGCGCGCATGCCACTCGGTCTTCATTAGCAGAAGTTGATATTTCCCCTTAAATTATACAAAGCCTTTGTTTGTAGAAGTATTTCCCCATTATAAACAAGAGGTTTATAAACCAAGACATTTCGACGTCCGTCCCTTCATTTCTGTGCTAGACACAAACCATGGATAAGCGTAGGACGCAATCAATAATGTTCTGTATAGAAGGAGCGTCAGTAACAGATAAGATAAGGATGTTTGTGCGATATTTGTCTCTGATAACTTCTAATGAGATGTCATTTGAGACCCACGACTTAAGACTTTTTGTCTGGTTATGTTGACTCGGGTCGTGAAAGGTATTTGTCCGTACCAGTTAGCCACCGTCTCAAAATCTCCCCCCCCCCAGACCAGAACCCCCCCCCCAAACCACCGAGCACACGTTACGGTTGTGTACACCGGGTCCCTGTTGACTGTACGATTACGTCCAGCCCTCTATTTGGGGGTTGTGTCAACGTTTGGCGAGTCCGAGGACCGGGCCCGTTCTCGTAACATTGGAATGACGAGGACTGTGTCGAGGGGGGCTCAGGTCATGGCGACTACAATGACACAGAAGAGCAAACAAAACGCCTCGGCTCCGGGAGTCGGCAGACGTGTAAAATGGGATTTCGGTTAAGGGATGCAGGTCGTAAACTGTTTCCGGCGGCTTTACATTGATCATCTCTTCCTCCATGGACAAAGGTCAGGGGAGGTTGGGGGGGGGGCACAAAAACCCTTCCAACCACATGAGGCTACTATACAGTGTTCCTCAAAGTGCGCCGGCAGGGTTCATAAGGGTAAATTAGGTTCAAACAGGGGGTCTAAATTATTTACGGGGTTTGGTATTCTATAAGTACACGAATATGAATCATACATGACTATAAAAGTCTATATGTCGTTTGATCGCGATGGGAGACCTCTACGAGAGCACATCCCATACTCAGTGCTCTAGGCAGGTTTGGTGTCGCCTGGCGTATATAGTATAGTGAACAAATATTTCCATCTCAGAATACAGCAGGGTTATTTTTTCTATGAAATGGTGTTGTTTTTTCCTTTTTCACCACTTCAACGAAAATGCCACGTCAGGGGGTAATTTTTAGAAAGAGTTACAAGTTGCGGATAACTCTCTCCAGAAACCCCCACTCCCGATCTCCCACCGCCACTGTCTTACAAGATATTAGAAGTGTTTCCTGATGTATTTGAATTGATTACCGTTACTGGCAGTTCAAGAAAGCGCCTGAACTCCAACTGATTATTCTTTGTTCTTACCAAAGATAACTTCAATTATGTCAACGTCCGTCGACAGTCATCACGTGCCAGTCGCCTGATGTTCATTCCTTACATCAGATTACAATTTTTGTACTCATCCGCCTCTTACATAAAGAAATACATATTTATATTCTTAACAAGGAAAAATAGTTGAATAACAAAAACATCAAATTACTGCGCTGGTTGATAGCATCATGCGCGCCACTTGAGCCGCACGCGCCTCACGGTCTCGGTGTGACTTGGACTTTCTTGAACCAAAAGTTCAAGTGCGAAGTCTGTTGTCGCAAAACGCGCTGAAACGCCGTGCGCAATATCAAGGAGGGTTCAAGTGTTCGGCTGATAAACAAGACAGCAAACGGTGTCCTCCAGTGCAGCCGGTGAGCCACCACCACGGCAGGCGGAGTCGGAGTCGTTGGAAACTGACCTCACATCAACACCAGCTTTTTTTTTACTGCTCATCTAGAGCGTCTTAACACGAAGCCAAGCTCCCTGGACTGGTAATACGGTTGGCGGCAGCTTTCCTTCTGCTGTTAAAGTCGTAATCGATGAGTGTTTGTTTTTCATTTTTTCCCCGGCTGATTTCCAATTACAGAAGCTCAACACCGAAATGAAATTAGCGCGGGTTTTGTTTTTCCTTTCGCTTTTTCTTTTTTAATATAATTTAAAGTCAACAAATAGGAGGTTATTTATCGTGAGGTATGTTTGGGGAATCAAAGATGTTGGCAAAAAAATATGACCAGCAGTTGAAGGGGTGAAATCAGCTGTGCGAAAAAAGTTTGGTTATCCACTTAGCAAATTACGAAAACAGTTTTCATGGGCTAAAATAATGGCTGATTAAACTGATTGTATGAACGATATATCGCCGGAAAAGATGACTATTCTAGTTTTGGTAAAGTTAGGACCCAAATATTCGTGAACATGTTGAACTCGGGGACGAGGCTGCGTTATTTTTCTAGTAGGGGCGTGGCTCAACGTTCATGAACTGACGAAGTAAACGTGTGCTCCTTTATTTCCGAGTAGTTGGTAGTGTCGTACGGTTGATACATTCGAAACTGGTGCGTTTTAAATTAGCTTTGGAGAAACTTGTTCGGTGAACAAAAATTTTAAGCTTGTACTTGTAAGCACTCTTGATTTTAGGCCAAATCGATTGACGAGCGTAGAGGTTAGGAGCTATAATTGTAAGTTAAGAAGCGTCGGTCTGATGCCGATGCGAATAAATTCCTAAGGAAATGGGAATACTTGTGTTGAGACAAGTGAAAAAAAAAGGGTTGAGAACCACTGAGTCTAATCTCAGAACTGCACAAATGACTTTGATGCGGCGACCAGGAACCATCTCAAGTGAGCTCCGAGTGGCGAGGCCCCTGTGTCATGTGGACAAGCCAAGCACAAACGCCCCGGTGGTCAAGAGCTTTGTCCGACTACACAGGAAGGGGTCGGTTTGGGGGGGGGGCAATGTTGAATTACATAACATCTTCAATCTTACTGTCTGACTGAGTTTCCTTCTTGCCCCCAATGGTTACATCGGATAACAAACACTTTCAGTGGGAACAAGAAATAGAAGAGGGGAAAATTGTTTAAAACGTATAGATGTAGAAGTTGGCCTCAAGGGGAAATAACGCTATCGGCAGTCAAGTGTTGTTTCCCTTGAGTTGAGAAAGCAAATTGTCACATTCAATGATATATAGTTTTGTGTGTAATATATCTTTTTTTTTAAATTCTCAAGCCTGATTTATAAGAATGCATCTGAACATTTAATAAAGGACTGAATGTTTTACCAACACTCAATTTCAATATTAGCATTTTTTTTTCCTTTGCGGACAATGCTCAGATATCCTGCCTTTTGGTCTATTCGACCCCACCCTCCCCCTTTTCCTAATGCGCTCAGGAATATGACCAACTTTACGGACGAGGGAACTTTGAGTCACAGGCCTCGACGGTTATTCCAATAAGATGCCATGTTTTGGTTTGAAAGTTGTTCGGTGCTTCAACTCAACCAAACACTTTTCCTCCATCTGATTACTACCATTGACCTACTTAGGATTGGCGCCTCGTCTGAGATGACGGTCACTTCCGTAATCGTTGTTTCCGCCCGCTTCCTGCGATAGTGTACGCACATATTTCGTCGTATTGGACCCTGGGGCCGGACTGACGTCAAGGAACCAAATGATGACAACGTTTACGATGCTATCCAAAGAATATCCAATATTTGAAAATTGTCTCATCTTCCTCCGCCGACCCCTCTTCCACCGCAACCACCCACTTCCACCTCGATCGGCGTCTTTTTCAATCACAAAACCAACAACTACTATGCAACCACCACAGCCCCATCTAGCCCGACAACGACATCTTTAAACCACAACCGCATCTTCCACCATTGGCACATCTTCCACCATCGGGCCATCTTCCACCATTGGGACATCTTCCACCATTGGGACATCTTCCACCATTGGCCCATCTTCAACCATTGGCCCATCTTCCACCATTGGGCCATTTTCCACCATTGGGCCATCTTCCACCATTGGGCCATCTTCCACCATTGTCCCATCTTCCACCATTGGGTCACCTTGCACCATTGGCCCATCTTCCACCAGTGGCCAATCTTGCACCATTGGCCCATCTTGCACAATTGGCCCATCTTCCACCATTGGCCCATCTTCCACCCCAATCATCCTCGTCCACGTTACACTAGAGTTACACCTGTGGGAAGTAATGCCCAAACCGATGACCCGACTAAAGAGAATGTTGGGGTTTTTTCACCAACCCAACGTATTACGCTGTACAAGGTAAAGGTGTCCCGATTGTCGGAGGCGTTCTTTCTCGACAATTCGATGTTGAACCGACAAAAGCCGCTGTTTATTGGCCTACCGTCAAAAACCATTTACAATCATAAGGATGATGTGTTCCCCGCAGAAGATGTTTATCCGCCAGACAGTTGTTTAAAGCTCCCACCTGTTGCTTGAGTTGCATACGTAAATAATCAAATTCAGGAACTCGCCCTCCCCTCCCCTAAAAAACCACCGTCAGGGGAACTCTCAGGCTGGCAGCCCCCTCCCTCCCCCCGCACAGCACGGTGCGTACATTGTGCTCATGTTGTCTAGACTGGGACGACGCCATTACTCTGAAAACGCCCCGCCAATTCTCAGCGTCCTGGAATCAATGCTTGCGTAATTCCAAGTCTAGACCAGAGGTTCTCAGACTCCCTTCACTACCCCCTTTCAGACATACTCCCCTACCTCCACCCCCCCCCCTTTCCCTTTTGAAAACAAAACGTTAAAAAATTTCAACAGAATCGTAAACAAATGGCGTAAGCGGAAATGAGGGTGTTACATGACCCAAACCCACCACCCCTTTTTTCCCTGTAGGGAAAGTCAAGTATTGCGACCAATTGGCGGAGAACCGTTCACACCAAGATTTCACGCCAATGCTTCCTTGGAACCATTTCTAATGTGTGCACCGCTGCGCACTACTATAATAACGGAGCCGTACGTTCGGGTAAGACTGGCGTCGGTAGTCGCCAGCCATTACAATTTTCTCGTCACGAGTCTACTTGTGGGTAAATGAAAGGATGGCTTACAAACCATGCAGCGGAATGCCATTTTACAGCATATTGTGGTAATTTACCGAACAGTACCGCAGGTGACGTTATCTGGAATAATGATTCACTCCATTCTCTTGTCAATACGCAATATTTACAGGTGGCTGATATTAAATAACGCGGATAAGTCATTCAAGCGTTGAAGACTACGACTCCAACTTTTGGGGGCGGACAAAGATAGAGTTTTTAAAAAAATCTAATCGCCATGTGTGAGGGCAGGAACCTTAAACACACTGAACACATCGGTTTTTCGAATTAAATCAAATGATTTCATTCCGAGGAGAGGTCCAGAGAATCTTCCAGAGCAATCTGCTCCCTTTCCTGACCATCTTTGAATATTTTCAACATAATATTAAAAAGGCTCGGGAGGAGGCGAACAGAGGCGTCCCTAGGTGGATGCGGGGTGTGGACCGCACAGGTGGACACCAAGCCTATTGACGCCTCTGGAGGGGAATCACAATGTTTTTTTAAAAATCAACAACATTGGTTGCCGACAAAGAGTAGCATCCCCTGCTCACCTGACGGTCAGTAAGACGCTCGCGAATCCATTTCTCTCAGGGAAAGTCCAAAGTATAAATCTCAGTCTGTAACCCTCAGAGTTATATGATGATCAGCCTACTCCCTCCTCCACCCCACCCCCTGCCCTTTTATACCCCCAAATCAAACATAATTCGATGTTTGATTTTTGTTTCTTTTTAAATTGTTACATTAAAATGGATAAAAAATATTAACTTTTGGGGAGTAAAAAAAAATAATAGCATCTAGCATACACCTCTACCTAGCTTCCTAATCTTCTATGTGACATCAACTCCAACGACCTCCCCCTCTTCCCCCGTCCGCCCAAACTCTAACCCTCGACATCGCCTCATTCAGGCCACTAATGACCACTTGTGCGCATGCTGCCGTCCAGTCTGTCCCGATGCCGATGCTGCCGGCGTATCACGAGTGCTGAATAAGAATCCAGAAGCTACGCCAGTCCGTCGTCGCCTCTCCCGCCCGGGTCATCGTGTTATCGGCAGTGGCTGTACAAGTCTGCAATGACTCCGTGTGGGGGATTGGGGAGGGGGTCAAAAATGTTGACGGACGTAAGAAAAAAAAGGAGGAGGGGGGGTTGGTATGTTCTACCATACAGGTTAATAAACTGGCTAGAGCCAATCCTTCGGTCCCTATAGTAAAAACATGATATACACGTACTCTAAATCTAAACAAGATTGAAATGAAATGACGTCACGGAGTTGTGAGGCGGATCATTTCGCACCTTTCACCACATCTATGAAACGCATTGCTTACAAGACAACTCCACTCAATGTCTCCTATTAGGTACACGTCGTGATGCGCAATTAACTCCTGCGTCATATAGCTCATAAAATATTTATATTGAGGTTTAAAAAAAAGGATCCACGTCTCTAATCCGATGACGTGGTTGACGTAATTAAAAAGCCGCCTATTTCTTATCGAACTTTTTTTTCCTTTCTATTCTTAGCTCCCATTAATATCAGATTGGCAGATCTGCTCCTCAGAAATCCTCGCGGAGAAGTGGACACTTGGAGCACTCGTCATCTTGGAGCCGGGGAAAACCCGCAGTAACACGTCCGTGAGCCGTTGGACTGAGTCCGACAGTGTTTGTTTGACCTGTTCAAGTAGATCAATGTTACTTGAGGTCTTCAAGTAGATCAGCGCTTTATCTGAGGTCTTTAAGTAGATCAACGCTTTATCTGAGGTCTTCAAGTATATCAACCCTATTTGAGGTCTTCAAGTTTATCAACCCCACAAGATGTCTTCAAGTATATCAACTACACCCCATGAGGTCTTCAAGAATATCAACCCCATATGAGATCTTCAACTATATCAACCATATCTGAGGTCATTAGTAAATCATCGTTGTCTAAGGTCTTCATGTATACAACCATGAGGCTGACACGCAATTTGAACGCATACAAAAATGCGTTCAATTGAATTATTACATTGTAAGAAATAAATTCAACTCTTTTTTTCCCAGTGGTTTCAACTTAGTTATTTACAATGAGTTCGATCTAGTTTATTTTTAAAATAGTTTATTCATTGATCGTTGAGCTGGCTAAACATAGATACCTGAAGTGTGTTCAACATAGATGCCTGAAATGTGCTCAACATAGATACCTGAAGTGTGTTCAACATAGATGAATGAAATGTGCTCAACATAGATGAATGAAATGTGTTCAACATAGATACCTGAAATGTGCTCAACATAGATACCTGAAGTGTGTTCAACATAGATGAATGAAATGTGTTCAACATAGATGAATGAAATGTGCTCAACATAGATGAATGAAATGTGTTCAACATAGATACCTGAAATGTGCTCAACATAGATACCTGAAGTGTGTTCAACATAGATGAATGAAATGTGTTCAACATAGATGCCTGAAATGTGCTCAACATAGATACCTGAAGTGTGTTCAACATAGATGCCTGAAATGTGCTCAACATAGATGAATGAAATGTGTTCAACATAGATGAATGAAATGTGTTCAACATAGATGCATGAAATGTGTTCAACATAGATGAATGAAATGTGTTCAACATAGATGAATGAAATGTGTTCAACATAGATGCCTGAAATGTGTTCAACATAGATGCCTGAAATGTGCTCAACATAGATGAATGAAATGTGTTCAACATAGATGAATGAAATGTGTTCAACATAGATGAATGAAATGTGTTCAACATAGATGCCTGAAATGTGCTCAACATAGATGAATGAAATGTGTTCAACATAGATGAATGAAATGTGTTCAACATAGATGCATGAAATGTGTTCAACATAGATGAATGAAATGTGTTCAACATAGATGAATGAAATGTGTTCAACATAGATGCCTGAAATGTGTTCAACATAGATGCCTGAAATGTGCTCAACATAGATGAATGAAATGTGTTCAACATAGATGAATGAAATGTGCTCAACATAGATGAATGAAATGTGTTCAACATAGATGCCTGAAATGTGCTCAACATAGATGAATGAAATGTGTTCAACATAGATGAATGAAATGTGTTCAACATAGATGAATGAAATGTGTTCAACATAGATGAATGAAATGTGTTCAACATAGATGAATGAAATGTGTTCAACATAGATGAATGAAATGTGTTCAACATAGATGAATGAAATGTGTTCAACATAGATGAATGAAATGTGTTCAACATAGATGCCTGAAATGTGTTCAACATAGATGCCTGAAATGTGCTCAACATAGATGAATGAAATGTGTTCAACATAGATGAATGAAATGTGTTCAACATAGATGAATGAAATGTGTTCAACATAGATGCATGAAATGTGTTCAACATAGATGAATGAAATGTGTTCAACATAGATGAATGAAATGTGTTCAACATAGATGCCTGAAATGTGTTCAGCGTCTAAAGTGAATCAGGTTCAGGTTGGTACAAACAGCGGTTTGTCCTCTATGGTCATCAACGCCTTTGTTTTGTATTTTCAGTAATGAAAATGACTAACAAAACTGCATGGGTTTCAACTCTGTCACTTAAGAAACCAATAAAATCAGTAGCAAGTATCAAGTAGTAGATGGATAACATGCAAACAGGGTATGTAAGAGCCTGACAAGCTCTTGTGAGGCTCTTACATACCCTGTTTGCATGCTATCCATCTACTTATTTATAAGCCTGGTTGCAGTCTCACCCACTTTTTGTTAGCAAGTATCAAGTTAGTATTTTCATATGGATATTACGTCATACAGATCTCATCAAAATAAAACAAAAAACTGTCCAGATATTTGCAAATTTCCCACGGTGAATACCACCCTCACCAAATGCCCAAAAAATGTCAGGTCCCGTTAATTACAATTTCGTCTGATTTCCTGATTTGAACGAACTTCACTAACATTTCAACTATTTTCAACTGCGCGTCTGTGCCGATGCTATGACGTGATTACATATTCTGTGTAGAAATCGTTTTTTTTTAAACATCCACGAGTCGTCCGCTAATTAAAGCTTGCCGTATCACCTTTAGGGGATCGTACACGGCTCGATGGGGATTGACGTGACAGAGACAAGAAAAGATTCGGTGCCATATATAGACCCACCCACCCGCTCCAAAACAACGTCACATCCACCATATTTGTCTTATTGTGACGTGGAGGACGGGGATAGTAAAATACGGAAGAGAATAACAGTGTACAACGAGATAAGAAGTGAGCTAGGGCAATCTGCGGTAGTGGTGAAAATAGAGAATCTGCGGTAGTGGTGAAAATAGAGAATCTGCGGTAGTTGTGAAAATAGAGAATCTGCGGTAGTTGTGAAAATAGAGAATCTGCGGTAGTTGTGAAAATAGATAATTAAAAATTGTTTACTAGAAGTTCCAATAAATATGCTCATTATAATACAAGTTTCTTAACAGTGAACATTTTAAATCTACTTTACTAAGACATTCAATGAAGTTTTTGGCCCGTATTATTTCCAAAGGACTTTGTGTTTTCCATTGATATATTTATATATATATATTTCAAAGCTGATTTGGCAATAGTATGTCAATATTTATTCCTTAAATTAAGTTGTTTATGTCAATATTTGTCGTATGATTAAAAACATTGTATGTAAAGGCTGTAGGTATGTGTTTGGTTAAATGTTAACATGAGTCGTATGTTGTCGGGAGTTGATAGACTTCTCGTTTGCTATCTCCCGGGGCTGAAGGGCGGGGTAAGGGGGCCTCGTGCCATAGATTGCTGATGTTTATCCACACCGCGCTCTCTTCTTCCCCGATAGGGGTGAATCAGAAACATTGAAAATGCCATGCTCAATGCCACGATAAATGGGACCCGTTTTCACAGAACGATGTAACGTGATTTGAGCGTGTGGCAAGGATGCAGTGGAGTAGGTTGAAGGTGATACACGCCATGTGGTGGAGTTGTTGTTGGTGGAGTTGTTGTTGGTGGAGTTGTTGGTGGAGTTGTTGTAGGTGGAATTGTTGGTGGAGCAGAGATACGTGGCATAACTTCTTCTAATCCGTTGGTTGTGTAGGAATATCATTTTAATATAGAAATTCCAACAGGACCACGTGTAGCCGGATAGTCCAACCAGAGAGTCGAAACAAGATAGCCTAACAAGATAATCTTACAAGATAGTCCAACCAGAGAGTCGAAACAAGATAGCCTAACAAGATAATCTTACAAGATAGTCCCACCAGAAAGTCGAAACAAGATAGTCTAACAAGATAATCTTACAAGATAGTCCAACAAGTCACACAACGAACATAATAGCATCTAATTATCGGCAATATTTTCAAAATGACAGTCTGTCAGAGCGTTTCGAACACTTTCTTTAATCGCATTTCAGATTCTGTTGTTTTTTTTTAAACAAATTTTAATGATTAACGATGTTACTTTGGTAAGACTGAAGCATATAAAGTCTTAAAACTGACGTTAGAGATGGAGGATTTCAGATATATTTACCGTATTTTTGGTACAAAATTATCTAACTATAAGACGCCGCTTAATTAACTTATTGAGCTATCAATGAGCAACTTTGGGCGCGGTGGTTGAGCAGCGTGCTCGCTCGTCTGGCGCACAGAGAGTCGCGGGTTCGAATCCCTGTGAAGGCAGAGACCTGTTCACGTGACGTGAGTCTACCGAGCTGTGATCGGTACTCAGTACGAGAAAATAACGTACAGGAATAAACAAAAACGCGTAAGATAGATGTGATAGTTCCAATAACATAATATTGTATTAAATTACAAATCGGTAGGTTGAAAAAAAAATCGAAACAGCGATTCCTCGAAAAGGTAAATAAATATGTAACATCTCTAGGGATAAGACGTTCCCTCCGCGACTCATACGTGAATTTACGGTACATCTATGTCGATCTGATAGCAGGCATTAATATTTTTAACCTCTAAAAATCAATATAAACTTTCTGACATGGTGGTACCATTCCCTGAAAATACCACTAAATATTTCTGGGCATGTTAAATATTACTGTACCACTGACATTGCAGGCTTTGCTATTCGGCAAACAAATAAATATTCTTGGATAGCATAAAAATCGAATTCAAATCAAATGACAATTGAGTTGAACCAAATTTAATACTGGGTAGGTTTAGTTTTGGGGATAACCAACAGGTGATATCTACGTAAAGGATTTGTAATGACCATCCGCGGAGGTGCTTTTATTCCAGTCAGGGAGGGGGGGGAGGAAGGTAACGTTATTGGCCAGCCCCGGAAAACTAACAGCCCGGCTGCGTCCCTGGTCTTTTAACCCACGGAGTTCCCAGATGGTTTTCTGAGGGAGACGCACTTTTCAAGCATTTGAGAATCATTCCCACGTGCGATAGGGTACAAAGAAGGTGGGCTTCGGTTTTTGGGGTGGTGGGTGACGGGGAAAAGGGCGGGGAGGGGGGAGGTGAGTGAAGAAGAAGAAGGCAGATTAGTTCCCACGGTTAGTGACCCAGATAACCTAACAGACGGGAGCACGTGCTGTGAGCATTTTTTTACAAGGTAGGTGAGGGGGTGGGGTGGGGTAAGGTAGGGACGGGTACTTGGAGACTCCGGTGCCAACAGATATATTGGCGTTGGGGATCTACCGTCGAAATTATTTTTTTTTAATCCGGAAAGGTAAAACGGACGGGGGAGGGGGGAAATGGGTAGGCAGTCTTGTGTGCGTCATCGCTGAGGTGACGTCACGACACTTACCTTTTTGTTTTATTTCGCACCGTTGAAAACAGTTTACTGTAAACTGATCTAAAAATAGACATGTAAACAACGTCCGTAAAAAAAAATACAATCGGGAATGTTGTCGGCATTTGTTCATTAGATCTTGGTCGGGTTTATTTTTATCGGCGAGTTTACTCTCTAATCCCTGTTGATTAGACATCGTTAGGTGCAGTACAGCTAGAGGCTCTCTGATTCCAGCATCGGGTTTTATAGTTTACTCTTAATATAGTGCAACGCTATAGACAAGGGGTAGGTAGTCTTTTTTTTAGGAGAAGACCCATAAAACCACACGCGAAAATATGCTAGGAAATTTTCTTGGGAGCCCCGCGTTATTTTAAGATTATTACTTGTTAATAGGGCCGCATCTGTCCCTTAAATCGACTCGGAGCCGCTGGTAGCCCACCATTGAGCTAGAAGCTGTTGACGCGATTTTCAAAACGCGCACGGCATGGTGACGTGCACGAACAAACGGAAATAGAGACACGCCTTCGGCTTCTTCGGAGGTGCGCTTGAAGAGTTGATGCGTCAAAATAATTCGACGTTTACAAAATAGAGAGAAAAAACATACCAAACTTTTTGAGAACTACTGGCATGCACCTTACGATTTGGCCACGTGACACGGTGGTGTTAAATTTCAATGGTAGGCTTTATATTAACACCTGTAGTTTTTTTTTATTTTATTTTATTTAAATCAGAGAAAGGTACAAGAAGACAACACAGAAATCAATTTGAGAACTGTTGCAAATTTGTTTTTTTCTTCTTTGAAACGCGACTTCCTTTTAAAATAGAGGCAATATATTACACTCGGCTTTTTGAGCAGCCGTTTCCCACGTTGACTGCCAAATAGCAAATGTTTTTACTGAGTCAGTAGCTGAAATGAAAATATGACCAACTGGGATGGGGTTAAGAGGGTGATTTTTTTTCTTTATATTTTTGTTTGTTTGTGTGTTTAAACTCTCATATATTACTTGTAATGTATCATTGCCCAATCATGCTTGGCTTTAGAATATGCTGCTATTGTGTGTGGGTCTTTTAACTGAAAATCCTTTTAAGGTGATTTAGTTTGTACAGTTTGTTTTTAAATTTCTTATCACTACTTGTATAAGTTATAGCAGATGATTTGCGAGATCGATCCTTCTGTGTCCAACAAACAAATGAAAAATTTACAATGGGGCGGAGGGGTTTCTAGTCCGGTCGCATCTACGGTTCGGACCCGATGATGATCCAGTCCTCTGTCCTACCTACGATTCGGTCATATCTTAAGTCAGTCCTATACCCCGGGCAGAGTTTTTAAGCACCCACAGTGGCGACGTGGTGTTGCTAGAGTACGACTCCACCCAGAGTGCACGATAAACTCGGGAGATTTTCCGGGGAATAACTGGTCAGTCTGGAGAATCGCTTCAATGGGATGACACTACATAAAACAGTGTGCTCACGAGGTTCTGGTTGTGGGGTGGGGGGAGGGGGTAAAGGAATGATGGGAGGGGGGGCCCAATCATAACAAACACAATCGAGCCGCCTGGTGGGATCCGCCGGAAGTTTGTAAGTAAGAGATGTGCTCCGGGTTTTTCAATGTACGCGAGTCAGCCAAGCTCATAGCACGCGAAGGAATGGTCGAACGGTTAAACGTTTGCGGAAGTCAGTTCACACGAGCCCAGCGTCGAGGGGCCAATATCTGATGTCTGTCGTGTGTTAAATATTCTAGTACAAAAGCTAGCGTTAACTGTTGTTTTTTTTAAAGCACGTCCTAGCGATGTCTTAGTCACACATGACAAGTTTGTCATTCGGATATAAGATATAATCAAAATATTAGTCATTATTTACAGACACATGGTAAAAAAACACATGAAGGGTTTATAACACACTAGGAAGTGTAAAGTAATCTAAATCTTCTTTTGAGGAGTTGCACGGCCTGATGGTGGTGTGGCGTGGTTAAGTTAAGGCTAAGCCGTAGCGGTGGACGCCTGACGCTGTATCTAAAAATATCGCACATGTAAGGTATGACCTGCAGAGGGATTGTTTTGGGAAAACTAAAAGGAGTTGAAAAACAAATAACGTGGTCCCACCGCCAACCAGAGCAACAATTTTAAAATACAAAGTACTTGTGCCAATCTTTCTTTTTTTTCGTTCCTGTTGTTAGGTTTTTTAATCTCTACTAATTATTTCCCCCCATGGAATAGTTGGTAATATATAATTAAGTTTATTTTAAATACTTGTATTGATTTATTTGTTTTGATGAAGGCATTCGGGGCCGTCCATGAAGTACGTCACGCCATTTTTTACTATTTTTTACCCCCCCCCCGGGGGTCACAAATCTTGGACCCCCCCCCCAAAGTACGACACAGTTTCAAACAATTTTTTGTTTGTTATTTACAAAACCATTAATATTCAACATAAAACACCGTGACCTCACACATGGGTGGACCACCCCACCCCCTGTCACAAACTGTCACTCTTTCTTACACCACCTTCCTCCCCCCCCGACCCCCGAAGCGTGACGTACTTTATGGACGGCCCCTTAGCCGAAACGATTAGCTATGTATTTGTCCATTAATAAAGCTTTAACTGAATGCTTTAATCACACCTTTCGTGTGTGTATCTTGTAATGCTAATGAACAATCGTGTATACTTGTACTACTACCAGGAGTATCTCACGGTGTCACCCTAATATACTTGTACTACTACCAGGAGTATCTCACGGTGTCACCCTAATTCACTGTTTGTAATAACACATCGCCACCAACCACAAACAAAGTTATTGCGAAGTTCGTTAAAGTGAAACTTTCCCCTGTCCACGCGGAAAGCAGTAGAGCAAACAGAAAGGTTTGAGTCATCTCCCGCCACCAGCCCACCCCACCCCGAATGCAATCATGCAATAACCAATTGGTTCTAGCGTTGAATCATTTAGCACCAACTATCTATTTTTAAGATCAAAGTTACACAAACACTTATGTAAATACGGTTTTTTACAATGTATTAATTCTAAATGACGTGCAGTCGACATGGGTAGAAATTAAGGGGGGGGGGCAACAACTTCTAATGGTGAGCAGACGTCATCAGTAGTAAGTGGAGCAACTACTCTTAAATGATAAAGAGAACGAGCTAGGATTTGGAGATTTTTGTTGTTTGTGTCAAAGCACTTGAAAAGGCGGCCCCGTGTGTTTGGACAGAAAACAATCGAGGGACCCGTATGTCAGACCAGACAATGTGAATCATGTTTGCCCCGTGTTCTGTTGTGTGAGTGTTTTCATAGTCAATGATTTCAAGAAAAGAAATCAAGTCATTGACAGGACATCCACTCATACAAGCACACATAAAACAACCAACAAAAAAAAATTAAATAGATGAGAATTGTTCCGTTCTCTCTTTGTGTGTCCCAATTCGTGAATCTTAACAAGAGTGTCCCGACACGTAAGAGTCTCACCTCGTGAGTCTCCCTGCTGGTGTGTGTCCCTGCTGGTGTGTGTCCAGACACGTAAGAATCCCACTTCGTGCGTGTCCCGACACACACTCGTAAATGTCCCACCTCGTGTGTGTCCCACTTGGTGTGTGGCCCGCTTGGTGTGTGGCCCGACTGGTGTGTGTCCCAACTCGTAAATGTCTCACCTCGTGTGTGTCCCGACTGGTGTGTGTCCCACCTCGTAAATGCCCCACCTCGTGTGTGTCCCGACTGGTGTGCGACTCGTGTGTGTCTCCTCTCGAGTGTGTCCCGACTGGTGTGTGTCCCATCCGTGTGTCCTAACTCCCCACTAATTGTCAAGTCTGCTGTTATGTCAAGTCAGTCTTTTTTACTCTATTCCCAGCCTCCGTCTGTCCTTTCAGCGCCTGTCATCTCCTTGTATTTGTCCGACTCCTATTTAATTTAAACGATACATTTCTTTAAACTGCCGCACGACCTGATGAATCAGCACGGCCATGTTGACAGTCCCGATTGAGAGCGGCGAACAATGCATCGGTCACCTCTTTAGGACACCACATTCCAACCCCACCGATTAGTGGACGAAATAAGAAAAGGTGGGGAGGGGGGTTTGGTTGCTCAATGTGTGTGTGTGTGTGTGTTTGTGTGTGTTTTGAGAGTGTGCAAGTGGTGTTCGTGTTTTAGGGATAAGTCAATAGATTAGTCGCATTCCGCTCCGCTCGAAAAGGGCCCTATTTTAACCAGGAGTTTACAGTGACTTAGAATAGAGATTTGAGCACAAGACGCTTCTGTTAGTGGACGGCCAGATCCCTATATAGCACAAGACAGTTTCTGTTAGTGGACGGCCAGAGCCCTGTTTAGCACAAGACGTTCTGTTAGTGGACGACCAGAGCCCTATTTAGCACAAGACGCTTCTGTTCGTTAGTGGACGGCCAGAGCCCTGTTTAGCACAAGACTTTTCTGTTAGTGGACGACCCTAACCTCATCAACATTGCACCTTTGGATATGGTTGATATTCTTAATTTATTTTTTTAAATAAATATTTTTAATTGTAATATGGCTTTAGAGGAGGCGGGTTTTTTATTTGGTTGAGTGATAGTGAAGACGAGACACATAGCACAATGGTGATAAGGACAGTCAATGGAACAAAATATTTACAAACAAAACATCACGAATGACCGAATGTTGAAAAAAAAATGTAAATGATGTAGCATTGTGTATGACATGGAATATTTTACGTTGCACATAATGAACTGTAGAAAAGAGCAATGTACTTAAAGGAGTTATGTACATTATGATTTGTACAAGATGGAATGTTGTTTATGATGCCGTCTAGTACATGCATGTTGGTTTGTTGTACCAAATGGAATGGTGTTTATGATGCCGTCTAGTACATGCATGTTGGTTTGTTGTACCAAATGGAATGGTGTTTATGATGCCGTCTAGTAACTAGTACATGCATGTGGGTTTGTTGTACCAAATGGAATGGTGTTTATGATGCCGTCTAGTACATGCATGTTGGTTTGTTGTACCAAATGGAATGTTGTGCATGATGGAATGACTTTCCTGTGATTGTGATGAATTTTGCATCTATATGTTCAACGTGTTGTTTAAAAGAACAGAGCAGAGGAGGGTTGGGTGAGGAGAAACACTGGCAGCATATTTGTTTGTATATTCAATTCTTAACACAACCAAAGAATTCAATCCGTTGGGGTGTGTGTGTGTGTGGGGGGGGGAGGGGGCGCACCAAACAACGTCTTTCAGTTGTCCAAGCAAATTATGCTCTTCCACTCTGACCGCGCCTGGACACACACATTGACCGCACGCACACACAATGTCACCATGTTCACCCCGTTACACCAGTGGTGAGACTGGGATAAAATACTTGCTCCAAGTCCATCCTTGAGCGTGTACTGCCCATTGCCCTCGGCCACCGAGTCTTTACAAAAGACAGTTAAACCAGTGCGTGGTAGCAAATAACGTCTTTTTGAGACATCACCCACCCATCCCCCCCCCCACACACACTCATTTTGGATCAGCAAATTTCCGCGTATTCTCAGATTCGGCGTTCTATTTTTAAAACAGACAGGGAGGGAGGGAAAAAATGAAACAAGGGGGGCAACTTTTCGGTTGTCAGGGGAATTGGATGACCGGGGTATGACCGCTTGCCTTCTCTTCCCCTGTCTGTGGCTGTCTGGGGCGACGACAGATCAGCTTAGTGCTCGGAATAAAATAGTGTGGGGTAAAACGGGGACAGGGGCGTGGGTGGTCGGATACATGGGTTGACAGGGGCGCTCAATCCGATTACGCCTCCATCTTGGGACTTGGAATGATCTCGCCTTGTCACGCGCAGATTCCTTTTCTTGAAAGCACGCCCCGGGAACCGCACACATACCATCTAAACATTATATCAGAAAACTAAACATCCTCTCCGAATATTAGTTAAACATCCTCTCCGAATCTGTGCACCTCCGATCTAAACATTATATACGAATACCAAACATCTTCTTCGAATACACCTCCCATCTAAGCATTATTGCGCAGCCTGATAACACCCAAAAGAACATCTAAACTCCAAAGACCGATACACATCTTTTCAAACTGGCATTAGATAGAAACACGAATAACGGAATAATCCTAAGATGGAATAAAACTGTTCAATACTCGGGCCGACTCTTGCACTGATGTACTTTATAGAAACATTTTTTTATAAATATTCTTTTTTGTGTTGGCTTTTAAAAAAAAATTTTTTGTTTGTTAAGGATTCGGAAACTATTGTTTCCTATTTGATTACTGTGTCCTTAATTTACTGTATTATATTCTTTAAACATCTGCGTTTATTTACACGTACGAAACAAGAAAATGGTTCCGTCTAAAATTGAGACCACACAGCCTAGATAAGTCTATATATTTACGACTTCCACAGACTGGTTAAGACTATATTTACAAAACCTCAGGGTGGATTAGTCTGAAGTAACACGCGGTGGTCGAGTGGCAGCGCACTGGACTGTCGTACCGATGGTCACGGGTTCGAATCCGTGTGAAGGCAAGGGTTTGTTCCCGGGGCCTAGGGGGTCCCTGAGTCACCCCGCTCCGAATGGGTACCTAACTGTAGTTAGGCGGCTGGGTAATGCGTGGAACCCACAAAGCCATGGCCTGAGAACGCTGCATCACTTGCCAACAGATCATCTGTCATGTTCTGTGGACGCAACTATCTTCTGCATAGAAGGCGCGTCTGTATAGATAAGATAAGAAAATAGCCTGGGTCTGTCTGCTTGTGCGACATCCACATTGAGTTGTTTAAGAGGTAGTCATCAATTCTTAAGCTAAATCAATAACCCACCGGTGGTTTCTCTAGGCTACAGAATGCACGGACGTCATGGAAAAACAAAATACAACTAAATTATGTGAACATTATTCAGGAGTTTACGGTATATCTAACAGCTGGTTGTGAAACATTGTAAAAAACCGATATAGAGCATCAAGTGGGTAGAATCGCTGACTAAGCAAAAATATTAAATTTAGCTCGCCTCGTTGGAACAGAGATCTTTAACGAAATTTGTATGGCCATAATTTAAAAGATCATTGTGTATGGTTGTACAATTGTGTGGCTGGTAGAGAGATTCCGTCATGAATGGGGTGTGGTAGTGAGAATGGGTTGTACAAGGTGTGAAGAAGAAACAGTTGTCGAGCAAAGGTTTTGACCAATGATTCTGATGCTTTATTGATTTTCAATAAACGTGACGCCCACCATTCCCATATAAAATTGGAGAGAGGCGTTGCCATAAAATACTTTGTCTTTAAGGGGTTAATAAAAATTATTTTTTTTAAAATATCTAACAAGGGCACTTGTAATGGCGTTATTTATTTAACGGAGTGTAAAGTTTGAAAAAAAGGCAAAGTTTCTATGACAGAATTATGGGGTAAATCGACACAGAATTATGGGGTAAATCGACACACAAGGCCACCGTGGGAGCAGACACGTGCCTGAAAGCGCGTTCCGCAGCAGCGCCACCTTTTAACTTATATCTGTAAAAAAAAATCCATTTTCAAACTGAACACAAACCTCACGCACCATCTTGTTTTAAACCTTTTCATAACCCAAAACGCTTTCTTTCCTATGACTCGAAGTAAGTTTCTCCCTTCTTACAAAATTTTCAAGTAATTAAAAAAAAACCACTAAACGAAATGTTTCATTACCATTGACATCTTACCCACTCTTGACACAAACATTGCAATTGACATCTTACCCACGCTTGACACAAACATTACCATTGACATCTTACCCACGCTTGACACAAACATTGCAATTGACATCTTACCCACGCTTGACACAAACATTACCATTGACATCTTACCCACGCTTGACACAAACATTGCAATTGACATCTTACCCACGCTTGACACAAACATTACCATTGACATCTTACCCACTCTTGACACAAACATTACCATTGACATCTTACCTACTCTTGACACAAACATTACCATTGACATCTTACCCACTCTTGACACAAACATTACCATTGACATCTTACCCACTCTTGACACAAACATTACCATTGACATCTTACCCACTCTTGACACAAACATTACCATTGACATCTTACCCACTCTTGACACAAACATTACCATTGACATCTTACCCACGCTTGACACAAACATTACCATTGACATCTTACCCACGCTTGACACAAACATTACCATTGACATCTTACCCACTCTTGACACAAACATTACCATTGACATCTTACCCACGCTTGACACAAACATTACCATTGACATCTTACCTACTCTTGACACAAACATTACCATTGACATCTTACCCACTCTTGACACAAACATTACCATTGACATCTTACCCACTCTTGACACAAACATTACCATTGACATCTTACCCACTCTTGACACAAACATTACCATTGACATCTTACCCACTCTTGACACAAACATTACCATTGACATCTTACCCACGCTTGACACAAACATTACCATTGACATCTTACCCACTCTTGACACAAACATTACCATTGACATCTTACCCACTCTTGACACAAACATTACCATTGACATCTTACCCACGCTTGACACAAAAATTACCATTGACATCTTACCCACTCTTGACACAAACATTGCATTGACATCTTACCCACGCTTGACACAAACATTACCATTGACATCTTACCCACTCTTGACACAAACATTACCATTGACATCTTACCCACTCTTGACACAAACATTACCATTGACATCTTACCCACTCTTGACACAAACATTACCATTGACATCTTACCCACTCTTGACACAAACATTACCATTGACATCTTACCCACTCTTGACACAAACCACATCAAACTGCTTCACAAAAAAGGGTGTCAAGTCGAAATATTAACCTCGAATCCCCATCATGACAGCGAGCGTAAATGGCTGCAACACCTTGACGGGGGAGGGTGTGTGTGTGTGTAGGGGGGGGCTACTATAAAGGGATCTATAAGGCGTCACATCAGCTGTGGCTTTCTGTCAATCACGCGTGACACTTGATCGTGGCGCAGGTGGCAGCGCCAGTGACGATAAACCCCCCTGGAATCAAAGACTCGTTATAGCGGGAGGCGCGGTAATAAATACAGGGCTTTTGGAAAGTACGGGGCCGTGGCATGTCTTGTCTTTTTTTTTCCAACCCCTTGGTGACAGTAACTGCAGCACGTCTGTGAAGACATATTTGCATGTTGGAAAATACTTAATTAAAACCAAGAGCTATATTGTTATACAAATATGAACATTGTAAAGTACTTTTAAAATGAAGAAATTGAAAATAAAATGTTGGAATTTCCTTTTTTAAAAAAAATAATTCGCCCCGCCCAAACTTCCCACGGAAAGGACTGATACGTATCAAGTTAATAACATTAACAGCGCAAGAAATAAATTTTATGAAAGAAATGTATTAGGCAATCCATATAACCGAGGTTATTGTTATAAAACGTATTACATATTTTGTATATTTGTATATATATATATATATATATATATATATATATATATATATATATATAGATGATAGATAGATAAATAGATAGATAGATAGATAGATAGATAGATAGATAGATAGATAGATAGATAGATAGATAGATAGATAGATAGATAGATAGATAGATAGATAGATAGATAGATAGATAGATAGATAGATAGATAGATAGATAGATAGATAGATAGATAGATAGATAGATAGATAGATAGATAGATAGATAGATAGATAGATAGATAGATAGATAGATAGATAGTATAGATAGATAATATGACAATGTCGTTATTTTGCTCGAAATGTCTTTGTGATTACCACTCGGAAAGCTCTCGTTATAGATGAGGTGTCCCACAGCCAAAGATGAGTCAGCCCCAAAGAAAAGAAAATAAGAATTTCCCCGAGAGCGCCACACACATAAGAATAACAAAAAGGGGTGGGGTGAGGGGAAATAATCCAACTTACAGGAGGTTGGTAATCGAGATGCTACAGGTGATGTAGATGGCCTAAGTCACGTGATAATATAGTTTATATAGGGTTAGATGAAGGTTGATTTCACTGGGTTTTTTTTTGTGAAGTTTTATGCTCCCCCCCCCCAGGCCACACACACACCCTTTTCTAGTTTCACGGAGTATTGTTGCTATCTCACCTGCCGGTGTTCTAGGAGCAAACGCGGCTGGCAAGAGAACCCACCATGAGTTACCGTAATGAAAGAATGTTTTTCTCTGATTTAAAAAAAAAGTCCAAATCCATTTTAAGATATGATTTTATTCAAACATTTATGTATAACCTCGATTCCATAATGTCTTTTTAAAAAAGAAGTAAAAAAAAAGATTTTAAAAAACCACGTTTTTATAAGCGGACTAAAAAGAAGAAAATAAGTTAAAACTTATTAGTTCAAGTACTTCGACTTAATTTGACTAAAAACGTGGGGCGGGCGCTTGTGAGGTTTAACATATGCGGTTCACTCATTCTCTCACTTATAGATCTCTCTTTTGCCTTCTAAATTAGAAATCTTTAATTTTTATACCAAACACCCACCCGCCCCACGTTATTAGGCATATTAAATCGAAGTACTTGAACTAATAAGTTTTAACTTATTTTCTTCTTTTTAGTCCGCTTATAAAAACGTGGTTTTTTAAAATCTTTTTTTTACTTCTATTTATTTTATTCTTTTTAGTCCACTTAAAACAACCTGGTTTTTAAAAATATTTTTTACCTCAGTTTTTTTTACCAAACACCTCACAAGCGCCCGCCCAACGTTTTAAAAATATTGTGATGTGGTCACGGGGTGAACTCGCAACAAAAGCAGACGGTACAGATGAATATATATAGACTATAGATAAACTAAAAAGTTCAATAATTTAATAACGGTACATTCGATCGATCTGAAATTTTGATACAATGCATTTTCATCCAAGATCTATCTGTGGTAAATTTTTCAGATCTCTAGGACCATCAGAAGTGGTTCAATTTTACGTTGGCAGATTTGAAAAAATCTTAGACAAACAGGAACGAAAGCGAGTTAATAAAACGTGGTTAATAAAAACATATTATGTGTTTTACGTTTTGTGAGCTTAACCGGCAACTCATTCCCCTTTATAAACTAACTGTGGTGGAGCCATATCCTAAGATCATCGTCATTAAATCTTAGGATGTGACCCCACCCCACCCCTCTCCATCTCACCCGAAGAACAACTTTGTCCATGATTGTTAGGGAGTTAATTTTAGTACGACATTTTTAAAAAGTGCAAATATTACAACGTCTGTGGTGAAATCAAGACACATAAGTATATAAACAACACGCTACCAACCCTAGGGTAATGGAAGTGCCATTGTCGCACCATTACACAGTTAAAGTTGACACACGTTGTTGAATGTTATTGTAATGTCAGATAAAAGGAAGCTGTCTAACTAATTCATTTGGGTCAGGGGTTGGGAAATTTTTTTGTCTGAGAGAGGCATAAACACCACATATTTTGAAAAGCGATTCTGTGAGAGCCATACATTATGTTTAGAACTAAAAATTCAAGTAAATGTGTGCATTATGTGTGATTTCAACACTAAAATTACAATGGTTATATCTCTGAATTCTTTTAATAACATTGTTATGCTGTTTTTATATGCAATTAATATGTAGATCAAATGAGTCTGAATAAACGTTTTTAATTATCGAACATTTGTCTGAGAGCCAGATGCAGCCATCAATAGAGCCATATCAGGCTCGCGAGCCATGGTTTCCTGACCCCTGATCTGGATTGTGCATCTTCAAATATTCTGTGACGCATTTCTAGACCCGTTCATGTCGCTGTCTCTATTAAACTGCTGCAGAAACCGAAGCATGACCAAACACATCACTGAACACAAGGGGCGTGGTGAATGATGAAATTTTAAGGCGGAGATTTGGGGCGAATTTTTATGTTCGGGTTTGTTTGAATAATTATTACTTTCTAAAGCAATTGTTTCCGTAAAGTTAAAAGATGTCCCGTTACACGCTGGCGGGGCGGCCGAAGAGTGGTATTGTAAAACTGTTACAACCGGAAGCTGATAAAAGACACAGGACATGGTGTCATTCGTGGAAGAGATCCGGAAGTACTTCCCTTTTGACATTCTGCGCATTTAACAAAATTAAATAATTTTCCCGAGCTCTGACCAATGGATGCGTGCTAGAAAAATAAAACTGTAATAAACCTTGGAATAAATGTCTAAGACTGGATATGATATTTAAATATGTACCGTTGCATTTATTTAACAGGATTATTTTACGTTATTTTATTCCCCAGACTAACTTGGTCTCTACTACAAAAGTCCTTTAGTTCCAAGTTTGTTTTTCTGTTTCGTCTTGAAAACAACATGCATGTCCTTAGTCAGGGGTGGGCAAACTGCAGCCCGCGGGCCGCTACGGGAAACTGTGCGGCCCGCGGAAGCCTACACCAATTCGAAAAGACATGTTCGTGCTTGAACTGAGCCTGAACCTTTTCAAGTTCGGCTCTTTGGAGTTTCATGACCAACTGATGCGGCCATCACCCCGAAAAGTTGGCCCACCACTGTATAAGCTGCAACAATCACAAAGGACTTAACGCGGATTAGACTTTGATGTTTCTAAGCCTTACGGATGTCAACACGGTGGATGCTGTATAGGACGTCCACGGATGCTTTGTGACGTAACATGTCAAGGACTTCAAAGTGTTTAGTACCACTTGCCACCATGTACGTCCAGACACTTAAAGAAACTGAAGTCGGATTTATTTAAATAAATAAAGTAAATGAAAGATATTTCCAATTACACGTATGCATTGTATTTTTATTATCATAACATAACTTTACACTAAATGTTTTGGTATCGATGCCAAACTGTCAATCTCTAAACTTATTAAATGACGCATCGGTGTAAACCAGGGGTCTCAAATAGGCGATCCGCGGGCCGTATGCGGCCCACCCTGTAGATTTTTGTGGCCCGCCAATAAGCTTACAAAGAAATGTGCTATTCTTGAAATTGAGACAGCTAGTACTGATACACACAAAATGTATTTTTAATTTTATAGATAACAATGATTACTCACTTTAGTATTATTCTGTGTCTCAATTGTAAATTGTCATCTTATTAGTGATGACTTACAATGTATCAAGTGTTTTGTTTTGGGTTGTTGTTTTTTTTTGGGGGGGGGAGTGGCCCTTGACACATCTCTTAAGTGATAAAATGGCTCGTGCCTTCATCCGATACCTCCGGTGTATACCATGTCGACATTCACGTTCTTAACGATAACGTCCATTCGGCAATATAATAGGTCAGTGACGTACTTCACGAGAATGCCTTTCTAAATTTTTCTTATGATTATTTTTTTTTAAACATAAATATTAAGATGTATAGGCAATATCTCGGTCATATATTTTTGTTAATGTTTTGTCGGTTGTCGGTAACTGGACCTGGTATAATGTGTTTAACATTTATCAACAAGCTTCCCGATCAAATTACGATTTTTAAAAACTTTTTTAACTGTTGAAAATGATATATTTTTTTTTCAGAATCTTATACCAAATGTTGATTTTTCTCTTCTTTTTGATCAATATAAACAATGGCAAAGGTCCCGACTAAAACTACTAACCGGTGAACGTGTTGATCATCTGTGCTTACGATAAAAGTAAACACTATAGTTAAAAAATTTAATTTAAAAAACAGTAAATGGTGACAATTGAAATAACTAGTTTTGTTTTGTTTTTATATTATAAACACTAGCCATATGCCGCCAGCTCTCTTGTGGAACGGCGGAGGTTACAGCTTCAGCATGCTACAGGTCTACTGACCAATGCTACCACCCCCCTTGCAACCCTCCCGTTGATGAGTCAGCACCCCATCAGCACACGCGCCGCACCAGCTGTTATGGTGAGTGATCCCGCGCGCTCTCCTCCACTCGTCCCAGTGATGCGATGAGCACGCTTCTTGCTGGATCGATCATGTTTCCGTCGACAACTTTCGTCGCTACATTCAGCAGATCACAGCCCCATTGCCCTACCCCCAACCCCCACCCCCTGCCTTTTGCAAGTTGCATTTGTGAGTTGTCAAAGTTAATCCCAAACCAGCGATAACATAAATAAAGGCTTATGAATATAGACTTGCAATGAAGTGCTAAAATTTGAGAAAATCGTGTCCATTTCTTGGCGGTTGGAAAGCAATTTTTAAGAGTCTCGGGATTTTATCTATTTTATTTATTTCTTCTCTATAATTGTTTTATAATGCAAATGCCCGGTCTTCAAGGGTCGGGGAAATCAAAATCTGCGTCCGGGGCAAATCCCAAATTCAGTCATCAACATTCGCCATCAAAGTGTATGTCATTGCATTCAAAGCTCTGCATTTTGAAAATATTACGATTTAGGGTGTCCACAGAAGCTATCGCCCGGGGTTGTGCCCAGTTATGTAAGCTCTTTCTTGGAAATAAAATGTATGAGGACTAACGATACCAGCGCCAGATATACATCGTTGAACTCTCAGCATCCCAGTGTAGGGAGATGTGGATAAACAGTGAATATCATTGGATACAAACAGCAATCAATCTAATAATAGCGTTCACCTATTTCGAATTTTGGAGAAGAAAGAAACAAAAAGGGAAGGGGGGGGGGAGATTTACGTTTCTTCGTTCGTTGCGTGTTCTATAGATCCGTGCAACAAGTTTGAACTAAACAAGACTCGTTTGAATACGGTTAAACGTTATTTTTAAAAAATTCAGCAGAACAGAAAATCTCCTTTTTTTAAAAAGCCAATCACAAGATAAAGTTATTACATTTTCGCTCACTCACATGACCCAGTTTTCTGCCTAACACCAGGTAATGCTAGCGTGAACTACTGCGGTTCGGGAAAAAGAGCCCCCCCCCCTTTCCCCCCAAGACTCATTAAATTTTCACAACATGAATACTGGCATAAATTACCAGATTCACGTCTTTTAAAATATATAACAGTATGGTCAGTGCAATATCTAATATACTATTAGTACGATCAGTACAATATCTAATTTAACACTGGTATGTTCGGTACAATATAATACTAGCACGATCGGGATTAAATCACCACGCAAACTGACCAAACTGATGAAAGTAATTATTTTTCAGCACGTGACGAGAGAGAAGTGGAGGAACGGGAAGGGTAAGGGGCTTAGCACTACAGGCCACTACAGGGAGACACGGTACCATACAATGCCCCAAAAAAGAAGCCACGTCGACTGATTAAGTTCCTCCACTCTGCCGGATATCAATTCAATATTTGATGAGATCTTGTCGAATGGACTAGATTTTCCTTTCCTCGGCATTTCTCCCAAGAGACACGAAGTCGGTGACTTATGAAGAAGGAAAAAAAAAGGGGGGGGGGAATCAGCTGTTCTTTTGTTCTTTATAAGGAGGGAATGAAAATTTCGACCAAGTGCAATCAGAGTAACGTGCTGCCCTTCAGTCTAGTATACGCCACTGCATAAATTTAGACATTTTGTTTTAAAAATTAAATGATGTCCTTTCTATGTCAGAGGTTAAGTTTGCCCAAATAATCCTTTAAACATTTTTGTTATAGGGAAACAAGCTCGCGGTCAGCTGATTCTGTTGGAAGTCCCCATGGTGAGGGTTTAGTACAGCCTGCTCATTCGCTGTCGTCTCTGCAACCTTCAACATGTCTCCCACCGTTGTCGGCGCCTTTACTTACACTGTGTGGATGGGTCTGTATCCTGTATTTACCAACTCCATGAAAAAGAAAAGACGACCCCCCCATGACGTAGCGTATACCATGTGGGATTAAATGGAACAGCATTTCTTAATGTTCAATAAATAGCCGGATTTAAATGTGACTATCTTGGGGAAGTCATGAAAAAAGTACGTTTGGTTTGTTTTGTTTTTTTGTTTTTTTGTTTAATTTTTTTAAAAATATAATTTCTGTTGTCGTTTTTTTGGGGGTTGGGGTGGGGGGGTGGCAAATTTGAAAAGGTTCTTAAAGTGCAGACGGTAGTGCAAAAAATAAAATGGACACCTAAATGGAGGTTTGTAGTTTGTAGATTAATGCAGTGATGTTCATCAAAGCAAAGTCTGCAAAGCTCTCTCAGCCAGTTCTAACTAAACTTGCATTTAAGACACACCATGAAACTATTTTATTTTAGATTTGGTAGAAACTATAGTGGGTTGTTGTTTTTTTTCGGAAGCTTCTGTTGAGAAGGCGTTTACGCATTTTGAATGAAAACTTAAAACTATAGACACATTTTTTAAAAATTACAAACAAATTAAAAACAACAACAACAACAAAAAAAAACCCCAAAAAACAAGAGAACCACTGCAAGTGCAATGGCAATAAACATAAAAGAAGGCCCGGTCCGTTCCCCCAGGCTAAAGCAATAATCTGTGTGTACAACAAAGGAAAGCGCCATTGACAGCCGTAATAACCACATGCGGGCAATGTTGATGTAGATCTGCTATTGGGACATACTGAAGAGTCCAACAAAAACAGAAACACTACGGTTGTGGAATACGCCTCACATATTATAACGAAAGAGATAATGCTGTCTCTTGGGAATTGGGAGGCTTGTTTAAAGCGAATATTCAGTGGCGTAGCTAGGGATTTGTAGGGATTTTGAGGCCCGGGGGGGTTTGGCCTCTTTGAGGGGCCCTGCATACATGACGGTGGCGTAATATTTAATGTAAAAAAAAATTCCCCTCAAAAGGGAGCCCAGGGAGACTTTCGAATTTGGACCTACTCCCTTAGCTACGCCACTGCGAATATTCATGGAAATTCCATAGGACGATAGGGTTTCGCTGTCTTCTCTATAGTAGAATAGACACATACATACGTGCACATTAGATCCAGTGGCGTAGCTGAAGTTAGAACCAAAGGAGATGACCAAGAATGGGCCGCCTTACGCTGATAGTGGGCAAAGTGCCCCACCCCCCCCCTTTTTTTTAACCCACCAATGTTTGAAACCAGGGGTGGGAAAACATTTTAAGGGGAGGGCCGCATTAGTAAGATATGAAACGTCAAGGGGCCGCACCTAACGAAACTTTAGCCTCAACTCAATTAAAAACATCCATCTTTAACATAAATTTATTGATTTTTTTCGATATTACTGCAGGCTTCCGCGGGCCGCAATGAACCCCGTAGCGGGCCGAATGCGGCCCGTGTACCGTAGTTTGCCCACCCCTGTTTTAAACAAATAACATTAAAAAATAATAGCCAATTACCATTAAAAATCATCTGTTTTTAATATGGCGTTTTTATGTGACACTAAAAGAATCATCTTTTCTCGTCTGTTCCATATGTTCTGACGCATCATTTCAAAGTACATCACGAGAGCCCTGGACGTGAGGGGAACCTATAAGTGAGAGGTCCCTAGAAGTCAAGGAGTCCCTAGAGATGAGAAGGGTGCTAGAATTGAGGAAGCGCTAAAAGTGGGAGTCTTCCAGTGATTGATTTGGAAATAGTATATTGAACATATGGACAAGAAAAGACTGGGGACTTTGTTAAAATGTTGACTGAGGATCCCTCGTGAAGGCGAGTCAGATTAACAAATACCGGTATATGCTCTCAGGAGATTTGCTACACAGACCCATGTTTGTAGCGATTCATTTGTTAACTGCCACCGACGATCTCTATCCAAGGTCTTATGTTCACGGTGTTTTATTTTCGGTGAACCGGAAAGTGATGTCTCACGTGGAATCTGTCTGCCTGTAAGTTACATGATGTCGCCACGCCCACAGTGGTATGATGTCCGTACACTCACGCAATGGCCTAAAGTCCGTACACACCCCCGCAATGGCCTTATGTCCCTACACCCACGCAATGGCCTATGTCCGTACACCCACGCAATGGCCTTATGTCCGTACCCACCCACGCAATTGTCTTATGCCTTGTGTCCGCACCCACCCACGCCTCTCGTGGTTGATATAAAGAATACCCTGGTCATAAATAAACCGATTAAACTGCGAATCTGTTTTCTGGGCTCAACCCTTGTCAGTCACAGCAGGTGTTGACAAAAGACTCAGGTAACATTCCAGTATACCTGATAATAAATTGGGTCGCAGTCGTAACGTGACATAATCGTGTCGCAGATCACGAGGGGGTCTCTGGGTGCAGATTGGTAGTACGCCAGCGTATAAATACTATAAATATCATTGCAAGGAGGGGTCTTCTCCCCTCCCAACCCAACCCAAATAGACCAGCCCGCATGATTGCCATCAAAATTCATTTTCTTACAAACAATCAAAACATCAGAAACAACTTCACGATTTTCTGTAAAGAATTATTTTATTTTTTTTATAAATAATGTTTTGCCTTTACACCTATGATGAGCTTGGACGTTAATATTCGCATTAGTTCTCGTGTTTCCTTGCCCGTGTAATATGGAGAGTTATGATATTTTATTATAGTTCCCTTGATAGTTTTTCGATTCGGTTAATGAGAAAAGGTGGGTGTAAAAAATGCAAACGAAAGGGAATTCATCGTCAGTTAAAGTCTACAATTTTATTCCCTGAAAATTTTAAGACACAATGGCGATTCCAGTTTTAGGGGAAAGGGGACTTCGGAT
>CALYLW010000024.1:2502500-2650000 GCA_944989445.1 Ampullaceana balthica
ACATTAAAACGTTATTCACAGAAAATTAGGCAAAGATATATAAGAGATTTCTTAGAAAGTAGCTTGAATGGAGATTATTTATTTAAAATCCAAGTTAGATGAGCCCCATTATTTCCGTCTAGCCTCTTCTAGTGAAAACCATTTCGGACTGGGGTGGTATTAACATCTAATCTTATCTTTTCTTGTCTTATACGTTACAGGCGTTCCCTCTATACTCTATACAGACGATTATCACGTCCTTTGCTCAACTATGGTGTTTGTATAGTCTTTGAATTTTATTAGTTTTGAATGTTGATAGTGAGTTGGTTTTCATTCCACGCCTGAATGAATGCCAGGTGGAAGGAGGACTTGTATGGGTTTCTCCTTACGATTGGACAAGAAATGTGTTTTTATCCCTACGTCTATCTGAGTGTTTTATCAAATTTTTGTTGAATTGTAGGCGTATTTCAAAGTTAATTTATATGCATTATGTGTATTGTCACATCTGATTAACATAATTTTGTGACGTAAGGTCACGTGTACAACAGACGCGGGAAGAAAGGAGCATTTCTATTGGTTGAAAGTGTTGGGCGAACAGTTGTGTGTAGTCTTCCGACAGGGAAGCATGATAGTGAATAGCTCAAGATTTCCACGTTATATTACCTCAAATGATTCTTATGTGTACAATATATATGTATATTAAAGTTGTTTTGGATATAAAAAGTTCTTCAGCTAATCATTGTGCCCTAAGAAGTAATATTGTAACAGTTAGTACATCGTTACATTGGTGTCGAAGTAAAAGTTCCATGTGAACACTGTACAAGAGATTTCAAGAAAGAGGTTTCGTGGAAATAAGTATTGGATATTTCCAAAAAAGGAAAGTATTCTTTAAAATAAGAAATAATAACAGCTATAGTATTTTTTGAATATTCAAGTTCGTAAGAAGCTGTGAATAAACTTTTGTGGTTCAATGAAAATACAAGAAGATTTCAAAATGGCGGCATAAACGGCAGATATCCGCAGTGTATAAAACTGGATCAGACTAGTTGGTTCTACGTCACATTCAACGACAGTACAAGCATACTACACAGTACTGGAATCTGGGTCGTGTAGGCTTACTGAATGGCGACACACGGTGAACATATATAGGTCGTGACGTCAACAGGCTTAATGCTAGTTGATTCCAGGAAATATTAGTATTAGTAAACATAACATCGAACCGAGAAGCTATGGACTATTCAATGTGTTGGTGTGAATTATAAATAAAGAAGCGGAATTTTTATCCATTCATTGTGTGAAGAGTTTGATTATCGCAATTTTGGTTTAATGGAATGAACTAAATTGTTTAAAAACTACTCGAAAATTGAAATTTTAACCAAGTGACTTTTATTCAAAACGATCGGACCATTTAATATATTTTGTCAATCTGAGGGAGCGTATATATAAAGTATACCAAAGATCCCGTGTGAGGATTCTTTTTGTTGTCTCATCTTGCCAATAACTAGATTTTATGGTTTAGACGTGTCACTTATTTGAACTTAACATTTTTGAATTCAAGATTTTTCATTTGGACGATTTATAACTTTATCAATATATATACATAAATTCCTTACCAAATTGCTAGATTCATATTATTCAGTCAAACAAAACATGGATTACTTAAATTACTACGAAAGATTCACCGCCATAGCTAAAGAAATGGGACTAAAAGGAAAAGAAATGAGAGATTTCATTGAAGAAAAAGTTGCTGAAGAAAAAGAAAATCAAAGAATTGCTAAAGAAGAAGCAAGAATAGCTGAAGAAAAAGAACAGCTAAGAAAAGCTGAAGAAAAAGAAAATCAAAGAATAGCTGAAGAAAAAGAACAGCGAAGAAAAGCTGAAGAAAAAGAAAATCAAAGAGAAGCTGAAGAAAAAGCAAGAATTGCTAATGACGAAGAGAGGCAAAAACTCATAAGTGCAAGAGAACTTGAAAAAATGAAACAAGACACCTTAAAATTACAAATTGAGCTAGGGAGTAGAGGCCACAATCCTGGTGATGAAACAAATAGAAGGTCAGCACCAAGGGATACTATCAAAGTAAGAAAATATGATAGCCAAAAAGAAAAAATGGATGTTTATCTGGATTATTTCGAATCCATAATGGCTATGAAAGGCTATAATGAAGAAGATTGGCCAGCACAACTGATGACTCAATTAACTGGAGAAGCATTTGAAGCTTATAACAGTATAGCCAAAGAAGACAAAAGCATATATAAGAATGTCAAAAAGGCACTTCTATGTCATTTTGGAAAGTCAGAAAATGATTATAGAAGAGAATTTCATGAAATGAGAATCAAGATTGACAAAGATCCACAGATCATAGTACATGAAGCACAAGTCAAACTAACAAAATGGCTGGAACTGACAGCAATAGATACGAGCAATCCAAAGGCCATAATAGACATGGTGTTAATTGACAAGTTTTTAGAAAATGCAACACCAACCCTATTCACATATTTGACTGACAAGAAAGTTCGTACTCAAGCAGAGCTAACAAATGCATTACGAACATTCAAAGACTCTCATCCGAATGTGGAAATGGATAAGAGACAAGACATATTTGCAGCAATACAAATTAAAAGTCAAGAAAAAAGGCAAGGTATGAGAAACCAGAGTCTGCCAAACCAAGGCAACAGACAAACTATGTGTTGGTACTGTAACAAGCCAGGACATATGGCTAAGCAGTGTTACCACAATAAAGGAAAACCAAATAGGGTGTCACCTAATGACAGCTCTATCAGAAAGAAAATAGAAGAAAGATCAAGACAAGATCATTTTGAAAACAAAGGTAGACAATCATGGAGAGAAAAATATAATCATAATTCCAGACATATAGATTATGATCAAGATCGACAATCATGGAGAGAAAAATATAATCATAATGCCAGACATAGAGATTATGATCAAGAAAGACAATCATGGAGAGAAAGAAATAATCATAATTCCATAAATAGAGATTATAATCAAAGCAGAAGATCATGGAGAGGCAAATACAATTTTGACTCCGGAAAAAGAAATTATGATCAATCAATTCAATCATGGAGAAAGAATGAAAACCAAGACATGAATGATAGAAAAATAATAAAGTTAAATCGAGCACAGACAGAAACTAGTGACATTTTAGCCACTATTAAAAATCAAGTATATGATAAAAGAAATGAAGACCATAGTAGCAGAGAAAGAGATGGTACTAGTGAATCTGAAACAATTTGTGTGAAATCATCTGAATTAGGAAGAACAATTGGTTGTGTATTAAGCAAAATCAAAAACTTTACAGATAGAGACAATATTTTTCAGATAAAAGTTTCTGACAGTGACTCATCTGTTCCAAATTCTATTGAATTATCTGGAAGCAAAAATGACATCTCAAAAGCTAAACAATTTATTCAAGATGCTGGAATTGAAATTATGAATGAACATAATCGAAGTCATGGTTGGTGAATTATTGAACATTTAACAGTCTGAAGAAACATTCAAAGCCCATCGATTTGAATTCATACTCGTCAATTGAAGAATGACTGTATTGAACTAGGCTATGCTATTAGCCGACTACAAATTTGACATTAAACCTGTGAAGGGAAAGGACAATGTGGTTGCAGACATATTAAGTAGAATGACAATAAATAAAGACACTCTGTGAACTCCTAACTGATAAAACCAGAGACTATTAAAAAGACATTATGTGAATTACTAAATGATAAAATAAGAGACTGTTTTAACATTAGTCTGTGAATTCCTAAAGGATACAAACAGAGACTGTAATTATATTAATATTTTTATTTGTTGAACAATGGACAAGGAACAGTGTTTGAATTCCACTGGATTATTAGTTAATTTTAATAATATTGAGTGTTTAAATGTTTTAATTACACAAAATTACAGATGTGTTTAAAAGTCCCTTTCCATTTTTTCAGTACAGATAAGACTGTTGCAGTTCTACAAAGTTTTTCTCATTATTTCTTATGTTAAGACTGTTGCAGTTCTACAGATTTTTTCTCATTATTTCTTATGTTTAGACTGATGCAGTCCTACAGATTTTTTCTTATTGATTCTATATCCAGAAGTTGTATGTAAGAAAATGAATGTTCATTGATGATAAATATTTGAAATTTGAATATAGATCTAGATTGATTTGATTTTATGAAGACCAAAAATGTTGTATTTCATAAACATTTTTTTTTGAAGGATGGGGGTGAATGTCACATCTGATTAACATAATTTTGTGACGTAAGGTCACGTGTACAAGAGACGCGGGAAGAAAGGAGCATTTCTATTGGTTGAAAGTGTTGGGCGAACAGTTGTGTGTAGTCTTCCGACAGGGAAGCATGATAGTGAATAGCTCAAGATTTCCATGTTATATTACCTCATATGATTCTTATGTGTACAATATATATGTATATTAAAGTTGTTTTGGATAAACGAATTCTTCAGTGAATTATTGTGCACAAGATTAATTACTGTGAGAACGCCTACATAGAAAGAGAAATATAAAGTCATATAGTTACATGTATTGTAATTACTATGGTGTAGACCCCTCAGCCGACGCCGCGCGCCGAATACGCCGCAAAATTTTCGTCCGTCAAAAATCCGCCGGAAAATATGCGGCGCGCCGCATTAACCACCGTATTTTGTCCGCCGTAAATCTGCCGAAAAATGAACGAGCCGCCGTAATGTAATGTTTTTGTTTTCTAAGCTTCAATGCGTTCCGTTAAGATGGATTGCATTTTTAGAATAACCGTCTTGCGTAGGGTTGCCAATTCTCCCGTTTTTACCGGGAGTCTCCCGGAATCGGCTTTCATGTCCCGTCTCCAGGTTAACTATGACCCGGGAGATATAAATTGTAATATGTTAAAATAATTGTGTTTTTTACAAGCTTTTATTTAACTCACACTGTTTGTATGTTGTATCCGTCAAATCTTGTAACGTAAAATTAAACCACTTCTGATGGTCCTAGAGATCTCAAAATTTTACCACAGATAGATCTTGGATGACAATACATTGTTTCAAAATTTCAGATCGATCGAATGTACCGTAATTAAATAAATGCATTTTTACGTTTATCTTTATATATAATCTGTATCCGTGCTATTCTTGACTTTCACGTGAATGTCACCGGAGTTCACAACCAGCCATGGATGACGACATTCCAGGTGTTAAACAGCTCAGTAATTCGAAACTAAATCTAAATTGACATGATAATACAAGAGGAACAACTGGTATTTGTGTAGCCTAGTTGGCCCAATTGTTAGCTTAATGGATTTTCGACCTGGAGGTACTGGGTGCAATTTTCAGTTGGGGAAACTGTTATTTTTTAAATACATAAATTTGTAATTAATAATCTATCTTTTTACCACTATCACATTTAAGTTATAGACAACGAAGTTTGACTAATTAAATTGAGTTGATTATGTCAAAAAAATTGATTTAAAAATTGTGTTACTAAAAAGTAGAAAATAAAATATTTTAAAAAATCCTTTTTTTAAAAGGACACGCTTTTAGTTTACATATAGAAAGTGCACTAAAAAGAATAAAATAAAAATTTTCAATCCGTGAACCTATCGACTGCACATAAAAGCGTGGGGCCCTCATCACAACTCGCAATCATGTACAAAGCTGCGAAACATAAATACAAATTTATATGAATATTAATAAACATTTAAAGTTTCACAACTTTGATCATATACATGCTACTATCATATTAATTAGAAAAATTTATCTATATGCAAAAGAGTAGTTGCAATAATAAATGAGTTGTGATGGGCACCCCAAACTTTTATGTGCAGTCTATAGGTTCACGGATTGAAAATTTTTATTTTCTTCTTTTTAGTGCACTTTCTATATGTAAATAAAAGCGTGTCCTTTTAAAAAAATATTTTAAAAATATTTTATTAAGTGTTACAATGTTTGCGATTCCCGGGTTCGAGGTTGTGGGACTTGGTAACCCTATTCTTGCAAGTTATCTTTTTCTTACAATCTTAATTTTTAAAATACTAATTAAAATACAAATTAGTTAATTAATTAATTTAAGTTATCGTTAAGCTTTGTCGTAAATGGGCGATTTATTATTACTCAATTATGGCTCAACGATCTTTTACGAGCAGAAATGTAAGCCTCAAATGTTTCAATTAACTAGAATTCTAGATTCTAGTTTAGTCACTAATTGATGATTTTTAAGGGTGATTCTGAAGTTTTAGCACGTAAATTTTTTCGCTGCGAATTTTTATTTTCTCGTGAGAACTTTCATTTTTAAATCCCTTATATTAACGTCACCGGCGTCTCTGTCGTCATCTCTCTCTCTCTCTCTCTCTCTCTCTGTCTGTCGTCATCTCTGTCTTGGGCGGGCGGAAAAACAAAAGTCGAAAATGACCCACTTCCCATAATCCGATCAAGCTGAAATTTGGCACACGGACCCGTCTCACCAAACAATGCATCGTATCAAAATTTCAGCGTGGTGTCTGCACCCTTGATTGCTTGCTTGCTTGTCGCCAAAACTTTTGATTGATTTTTAACCCACTTGCTCGTAAGCTAGCGAACTGAAACTTTGCAGGCAGTTTTGTACCGATAATAAAAACAATGTATCAAAATTTCAGATCGATCGCATGTACCGTAATTAAATTATTGATTTTTAAGATTATTTTATTTATTCCTATGTATCATGCTATTTTTTGAGATAGAGCGTCGCGGTGCGTATTATATTGAACAACCTTTCTGTCGCGCAATCAGGTGCGTATTTATTGACAACTCTTTTTATAAACATATTCCTGATCGGTGCGCATTATATTAAACATGTTTTACGACACAACTGCAATTTTGTATTTTTGGATGGTCTTGCGCTGCGTATTATAATGTACATTCTTTTAGTTACGTCTCGTACATAAAGGATTTATAGTCAAAAACTTGGTTTTGTACGGTTTAAAAAAAAATTAAATCCTTTATATTAACTCGTGGTGTCTGCACCCTTGATTGCTTGCTTGCTTGTCACCAAAACTTTTGATTGATTTTTAACCCACTTGCTCGTAAGCTAGCGAACTGAAATTTTGCAGGCAGTTTTGTACCGATAATAAAAACAATGTATCAAAATTTCAGATCGATCGCATGTACCGTAATTAAATTATTAATTTTTTAGATTATTTTATTTATTCCTATGTATCATGCTATTTTCTGAGATAGAGCGTCGCGGTGCGTATTATATTGAACAACCTTTCTGTCGCGCAATAAGGTGCGTATTTTATTAACAACTCTTTTTATAAACATATTCCTGATCGGTGCGCATTATATTAAACATGTTTTACGACACAACTGCAATTTTGTATTTTTGGATGGTCTTGCGCCGCGTATTATAATGTACATTCTTTTAGTTACGTCTCGTACATAAAGGATTTATAGTCAAAAACTTGTTTTTTTACGTTTAAAAAAAAATATTTTGTTTTATTATGTTTTAAATAGCCACAAAAATATTCGTCGAGTCATATAGCTAAGTTATATTTGTAATGTAAATCATATCATAACAAATGTATGTTTTATATTACAATATCATAACGACCCTTTCTCTTTTCTTGAACACTGATAATTTTGTAAAAAAAAGTTTTTTAAAGTATTATATAAGCTAGATTAGTTAAAGAAGACAACATGCGTACAATATATATCTATATATGCTCTCATTGTATCCAGTCAGAATAAAAATAGCAGACATTTAAACTAAGAGCACATAAAATCATTTTACGTAATCTACATAGCTAAAATTCTCAAATATTTTAGCACATTTATAAGTGATTTATAGTCAAAAACTTTGATTTCACTTTTTTGTGTGTTTAATTTCATTTTATCCCACCATACTTTCCAACTGTGATTTTTCGACAACAACGAGGGTCATTCGTCATGCTCATTTGCACATGGTCGTTTAGAAGAAATATATATAGATAGCTTTTAGTTTTATCGGTTTTCTTTTTGGAAAGATGTTTTATGTAGGAGTCTCCCATGTTGTGCGGTAGTTCTTTGTTCATATATGTCACGCTCATCACTGCGTGTAGGAGAGGCGTCACTTGTGTAGTGAAGTGTTTGAAGAACTCCGTGTTAAGTCCATCTGGTCCGGGTGATAGATAGGTATAAATATATACGGTGCCACCGTCATATGTTTGAACATAAAGTTAATGATACATAGATGTTACTTTTTAAATATTATTTTCAGTTTCTATAGTTCTTAATAAATACAATAATAAAATCTATATTTTATTGAAATGTATAATTCGTAAAATGATGTTTAACTTACTATAAATAACAACATTTTAGTAACGTAAGTTAGGGGCCGTCCATAAATGACGTCACGCGATTTTTGCCGATTTTTTACCCCATCCCCCCCCTCGTCACGCGACGTCACAAAAACTTAGACCCCCCCCCTCTAAAAATACGTCACAAATCTTTGACACCCCCCCCCCAAAAAAAAATATTAAAAAAAAATAACAAAGAAAAAAAACAACAACTTTATTTTCTATTTGAAAATAAGTATATTTCAAAACACTTTTATTGTCATTTAAGTATTTATTATTTATTTAGTGAAGATCTACATTGTAATGTCGTAACCCGCGTGAATCATTTTTAAAAAACGTTTAACCGGCCTTCAGAAAACGAACTGTGTTAACATCCTTAGCTTATATTTTATTTTAATGAATACAAATTAAACATTGACTATTGATCATCACGGTTAACGTCTTTGTTTAGAAAAAAAAATATTTAAAAATAACATTTTTAAAATGTATTTTTTTAAAATCCCTCAATTGACTGACGGGCATCCCGTAAGACAGAGGTCGGCGAACAGAGGTAAATAACCTGAACTGGGGTCAAAAAGGGAATTCTTGGGGGTAATGCAGACTCATTTGGGACTATAACATCCACTACAATACGCTAGATATATTAAAATACGTCATGTGTACGTGTACGCTTGGAACATATGCCCATTATTAAACAGGTTCCATCCAGAAAATGCATTTTTTAAAAATTTGACAACTATGTAGATTTCTTACCTACGCACTATATGAAGACACCTAAATCTACCCTACTTTCATTTATATTGACACGAGTGACAATAATCTTAATCCACATGACTTGTCTTTATCGCGTATCATTTCTGTGATATTTAAAATTAATGCCTTAAAAACTGAGCTAAGAAGAAAAGTTGTTTTGTTCTCCTCTCGAATTGCAATGTCAAGAATTTGATGCATTCAATAAAGTTAATGAATACTTGACTAATTTTAAATGGGCTCATTTACCATTATATCTAGAACAGTGTTTCTCATACTTTTTAGTATTGCGGACCAGCAGGAATTTTTTCCATTGTACCAGGGACCGGTGCACTGACAATTTTTTCTGTCCTTTTTTGATAACATCTGCGGACCGCAGCGGATGGCCCACGGACTGGCATCGGTCCGCGGACCACCACTTTGAGAAGCACTGATCTAGAAGACTAGAATGGCCAGGGGCGTTTTATCAAAAACCATCGAACAATTATATCAAACTTAAAATTATTTTAATTCTATGAAATAGATTCCCTCCCCCCTCCCCTTTTAAAGAAAAAGGATATTCCGTGTCGTTTTGACTTAAAATATCTACACATAATCCTATTCAAATCATCTTTAGACACTTGTCATGCTTGTAAAACTCACCAGTAACATTTTCGGGGGGGGGTGCTAAAGACGCTCCCCCAAATCCCCGAGTCACATGAGCAGGACCTAGAGTCTGGGGGGGGGGTAACGCATACATAAACTTGTATATTTTGTGGTAACGGGCATGAGAGAACGAAACGGAGCTGCGGTTAGATCACAAATGCTTTGATGTTAACATCAAACGACGCAGTGTAACAATTTCATATGTTATCTTGTGGATTCTCAAACTTATGGATTATAATTAGATTTAATTTTCGTGTCTTGATAGCATACGCCAACCAGCGTCTGATGGCCTACCGACCAGCACATTGAGAAGCACTGATTTTTTTTAAAAAAAAAGAAAAAAAAGTCATTAAATAAATTCTAAGGGACCAAATATTTCAGTGGAAGTTTTATTTAAAGTTACCCTTTTGATGTGACGTCACACTTCTTCAACCCCCCTCCCTCCCCCTCGTCACGCAACGTCACAAAAGTGTGACCCCCCTCCCCCCCCCCTAGGTGCGTGACGTCATTTATGGACGGCCCCTTAGTAATATTATGTCCGAAACAATAGTAGATTACATTTAAAGTGCACTTTATAAAATAACATTACATTTTACAGGTAACTTTTCTCACGGATGAAGCGTCATTAAATATGTTAGTACCTTTGCTTTGTGGTGCAGTGCTGAAAGGTAATACAAGTTTATTGCAAATCAGATATTACAATAAAATCCATTTAAACTTAAATTTTTTTGCAACCGGCCATAATCGGTCTGTTTTAATCCTTCTAGAATTTATTCTGGATGATTATTATATGTGCCTTAGGTGTTACTAGTAAGTGTGGGGGTGTGGGACGCACCTGGTGACAACATCACAGCGGTAAAACCAAAATGTAAAGTTTTACCGTCTATGATTATACCGTCTAACAAAATAATAATTTTAAAAAAAGAATTTAAAAAGTCGACACAATTTTTTACTTAGAAAACATAGCTAAATACAGAGAAAAAATTTTGATTCAAGTAATGTGTGGTCTTGATAACTTGCTTTATTTATAAAGTGTCGAATTTTGAAAAAAAATTAATTAATCATACGTTTGTAGCCACGTAAATAACAAATATATGGCTCATAATGAAATGCTAATTAATGTTATTATTTTCGAGAAGCAAGTCAAATTATTATACTATGTACAATGAAATCAGTTTTTAAAATTAAATAAAGGCTTATCGGGTTTGGAGAATCCTACTCTTTCATTGACATTGTATCCCTAATTATAGGGATCGATTTCAAGTGGCGTGCCACTAGGATAAATCATATGTAAAAACGCAGAACATTACGATTATTCAGTTGCAACACGTTGATAAGGTATATCTATAGCTTAAATATAAAAATGTAATAGTTTTTGTTAAAAGTGATATGAATTTAATACTAAAATGTGTTTCTCTTCTCAAATATTACAACGCAAATAAATTATTTTAAGTTTCATGCTAGGCAACATTTAAGTAGTACACGCAGTACACTATAAATAAAACATCTTATAAAATGTAAATAATAGTTGAATAATTTTTTAAAAATTAAAGATGTAATCATCAATCTTCATATCTAAGACTTTCAAGTAATTTTTTTTATTACATTCTTCAGCACTGGTTCTTTGTGGTGCGAAGCTGAAGGGAAGCTCAATTTCGTTACACGTCCTATTTGCAGACGTAATGTCCATAAAGAAAAACTATTTTTAAATTTCAGAACGATCGAACGTACAGTTATTAAATAAATGCATTTTTTAGTTTATCTATATAAACTATATGTAGCGGTCGCTATTGTTCACATTTTACGGGTCTCTTGACTTCACGCCAGCAATCGGTGTTTATAAAAAGGGTTGTCAATAAAATACGCACCTTATTGCGCGACAGAAAGGTTTTTTCAATATAATTCGCACCCTTACACTCCATCTCAAAAAATAACATGATACATAGGAATAAATAAAATCTAAAAAATCAATAATTCAATTACGGTACATGTGATCGATCTGAAATTTTGATACATTGTTTTTATCATCGGTACAAAACTGCCTGCTAAATTTCAGCTCGCTAGCTTACGAGGAAGTGGGTTAAAAATTAATCCAAAGTTTGGGCGACAAGGGTGCAAGCAAGCAGACACCACGAGTTAATATAAAGGATTTAAAAATAAGCCGCAAGTAATCAATTAATGTGTCGACAAAATGCCTCTTTTTCAACGAACAAGCGACAATACAAATGCATAATGATTCATAATTATAATAATAATACACATTAAACATTTAAAATGCTGAAATATATTTTCTGAAAGGACAACTATCAAATCTGATGCTACCTCCTCAATCATATTTCTAAGTTAACGCAATAAAACAGGAATAATAGTTTTAAAAATCCGTTAGGAGAGAGATAGATAGATAGATAGATAGATAGATAGATAGATAGATAGATAGATAGATAGATAGATAGATAGATAGATAGATAGATAGATAGATAGATAGATAGATAGATATATGGATAGATGGATGGATGGATGGATGGATGGATGGATGGATGGATGGATGGATGGATGGATGGATGGATGGATGGATGGATGGATGGATGGATGGATGGATGGATGGATGGATGGATGGATGGATGGATGGATAGATAGATAGATAGATAGATAGATAGATAGATAGATAGATAGATAGATAGATAGATAGATAGAGTAGATAGATAGATAGATAGATAGATAGATAGATAGATAGATAGATAGATAGATAGATAGATAGATAGATAGATAGATAGATAGATAGATAGATAGATAGATAGATAGATAGATAGATAGATAGATAGATAGATAGATAGATAGATAGATAGATAGATAGATAGATAGATAGATAGATAGATAGATAGATAGATAGATAGATAGATAGATATATGGAGAGAGAGAGAGAGAGAGAGAGAGAGAGAGAGAGAGAGAGAGAGAGAGAGAGAGAGAGGGAGGGAGAGAGAGAGGGGGAAGGAGGGAAAATAATATCTGTTTTGTCGTAAAGGTTTATTGATTTTATGACTATTTGAAGAGGTAATTTTCCTTGAAATAATTTGAAATCATCTAATTGCTTAAAAATACAATTTTTTCTTCTTCAAAAAGCAATTTACGTGTACCTTTCGATTTAAATTTAAAGGTTACATTTTAATTGAAATTGGAAACTACCATAACTATCTATAGATGAATCCTCATTGAAGTGATTATAATACTGTATATTGTTTGTGTTGAAAAGCGAAAATGTTTGAAATTTTGAAATATTTTATGCGTTTTTAAACGCATTTTTTGCCTAACGAAAAATGCCTGGATCTTGTTAGTTCCAGAAATTGTTAAAAATTCAAGGGTATTTTTAAAGAAAATATATTATTTTTAACTTGAATGGCTTCGAAGGGCATTCAAGTTGAGCTTTTTAAAATTTTTAAATATTTTATTTATTTATTTATTTATTTTATTTTTGTATGTAACTATGTCGTCAAGTAAGTCTTTATTCCCGGACATACGCATTCAACCATCTATTGGTGAAAGGTTCAATTAATGCACGGGTTGGCGAACTTGTTAATTGCCTGATACACCAAAATATCTATCAAATTTTATGCTGACGAGACCCCCAAAGAAGCGCATTCTAGCGGATTTTACATGCTCCCATAGAGTCTGCATTAACCCCAAAATTACCCCTTTTTATCCCAGGGGTTAATAATTAACCCCTGTTCGCCGACCACTGCATCAAAGTTTTTGTTTTGATCGTATTGTTGTGATGTTATTTTTCAAACGTGGAGCTATGTACCGCACTGCTTCCATTAGTTTGATATTGCTAATCAAAGAAACATAACACAAGTAAATCTCTTTAACTGAAATGTATTCACTAATCTTTCATCCCCACCGAGCATAGCCACAGGCTGTCCCACCGATGCGGAGGCGGCGTTAGGTACGCGCGAGGCCTGGTGAAATAATGACCCCGCGGGGCCAGAGTACTGGTAACGATCGCGAACTACCAATATGCACAAAAGGTCATAATATCTTAATTAGATAAATTCTTGCGCAAACTCAGTAGTGTTATATCTGTTTATTGTTCTGAACAATTTTGAAAGGGTTAGACCATGTTTAGTGTATTTTGTGCTTGTTTTTTACGGTGAATATAACTTAGACGAAATATTCTCAAGGCTGAAACGCGGGGCCCCCCAAAGCGTGGGGCCTGGGCCGATTGCTCCAGCTGCCACCCCCAAAGGCCGCTCCTGCACCGATGCTTTTTTTTTCCAAAACTGCTACCGAAAAAAGAATGCGATAGCGTGACAATAACGTTCAAAACTACTCATAATTTCAACTTTAAGTGCGAATAGGTTTATTTTTAAATAAGATTTTTCTTATCTTTGTCGCCTAAACGCTGAAAAAATATCTTATCATTAAATCCCTTATAATAACTTCACCGCCTTGTCGTGATCTCTGTCTTTCGTGGTCCCGCGGAAAAACAAAAGTTAAAAAAACAAACACACTTCCCGTCATGCCATCGAGCTGAAATTTTGCATATAGACTTGTGTCACCTAACTATGCATTGTGTAAAATTTCAGATCGATCGAATGACTCCGAATGTACCGTAATTAAATTAATGAATTTTAAGATTATCTCAATGTATCTATATGTAGCATGTAAATGTTTTTGCTAGACTGTCGCGCATTGCGTATTTTATTATATTTATATTTATTTATATCTTTAAAAAAAATTATTTAAGACTTTGTCAAGATCTCTTGGTCTTGCGGCAGCGTTTTGGCTTGTAGCGCAAGTGATGTCGGGTTCGATTCCCAGCGGGGGAATATGTTTTTTTTTCATTGGTCTTTTTTTAAACACCCTCTTTAATATTTTCGTGTCGCGCGTTGCCTATTATAGACATACTTTTTATAATATATTCCCGATCTGTAAATGTTTATGCTAGTCTGTCGTGCGTATTATATTGAAAATAATCAATACTTTTAGTTAAGTCTCATATATAAGGGATTTATTGTTTTTGCGCTTTAATTAGTTTAATTAATTGTATTTTGCCCAAAGGGAAATCACTGTAAAAATAAAATAATAATCTGTCCATGACATCACCCCAAACGCCCCGGATGGTTGGCGTATTCCTAATTTCCGGCATCCACCTCACTCTTTTTCAATCAATACATCAGCCGGCTACGTTGTAAATCGCAGTGGATACTGGTGGTAATTTACTAATTTCGTTTGACTTGCCACTGCAATGGCTGATTCGGCCGAGCAGGAGGTCACAGGGTCACCACAGGCTGCACCAGTAGTTGTTCAAGCATTGGAAGTACCTGCCTTCTTGAACTACTTTCGCCGTGTAGTCCCTGTCCTACTTGATGATGACGACCCTGATTTAAAGGCCTTGCAGGCTGCTGTGTCAGACAAGCAACAATTAGAGGCCATCAAAAAGTTCCTGAACGATCCACAAGCACCAACCCTGATTGTGCAGAGAGCTTCCGTTAAAGGTTTGTATTAAAAAAATATTTTTATGCCAAGAAAAAAAGGCAGGGCACACAACAACTTTAAACTTTCAATTGGACTAAGACTAAGAATTTAGGTACTTAGATAGTCGTTCGCGCATCGTTCTGCGCATGTCGAAAAAAATCGCAAATGCCGTTTCAGGTTTTCTGTATGGCCGTAAGCGATGACGGTGGCTTTCTGCGTTTTACGTCACAAGTTTTGAATATTTGTGTAATTTGTCATCAGTGACGAAGAGGGTAAATTTTGTAGTGACGCCGGTATCATTTTTACGCATATTGTGTTTTCGAGCGGAGAGGGATTTAATTCTAATTGATCGGTAAGTACATAAATTGCATAAGGAAAATTTCGTTTTGGGTTTTGTATTATCGCGGTTAACATCAGGATGTACTTTATTAATTTTATAACCCAAATCAATTTATTTTGTTGAAAACCAAAGCTGGTATAAGAAGTTATGGTTTTTCAAAGTGTAATGAGCTTAGACTAAAACTAAGAAAATGTCGATCGTCATAGAGTCACCTCCCCTTTACAAAGAAATATAATGGGGGATGTTAGTAATGGCAACGGCAACGTATCTTCTTATTAATTTAATAATTTATTATTTAAGTTTAGGACATACCAAACTAAATTATAGGAAATGCCAGTAATTAAGTAATAGTTAATTAAATATTAGTAGTGTTATTACTATTAGTAATTATAATTATATAATAATAATAGTTTATTGTTGTAATTTTTAAATATATTTTATTATATACTTAATAATACTTACTATCAATTTACAAACATAACTAATTGTTTTGTATTATACTAAGTGCAAATTGATACTTACCTTATAATTAATAATGATAAATAAAGGTGTTGTAATCCTTTTATTTCAGATTTACTGGATTGTGTAGGGTAATATAATTATTATAAATTTATAATAATAAATTTTTAAAAATTCTCACTTACCATCATCTTTTTACAAAGATGTTGACATAGTATAAACAATTGGCAAAAAATATTTGTTACAAAATCAATCACAAGAAAATAAATGTCAATAATTAAAATTAAATAGTATAACAAAGTAAATTATAGGTATAATTTTTATATTATAAGAGATAATATTTCGAAATCAACTGCAGAACTCGGAATTTCTTCAACTGCCAAATAGATGACAAAGTTCACAAAGACAATGACAAAGCTTATAAATTTCATTTTGAGAAATTTGAATACTTGCTATTTACTCAGAAAAATGACATGAAAAATGTTCTTATTATCTTTTAATGAGATCTGAAATCTATAAATGCTTGTTGAATTTAATTTTAATTTCATATTTTAGTAATCAGACCGCGTCGGTGTGGTATATTTTAACAAATAAATGTTAATAATTTGCTTTAAATTTTATTTTTAAAGTCAAATACTTACCCTTCAAACATTTAAATATAGTTATTGATTTAATTGTACCATATATTCACAATTGAAACACAATAGGCATGCAAATGTTTGAACTTATTTGTATTTTTGTTATAATTTTCAACATCATTATTGTCAACATGCCTTTAAATATATTTATTAAAAAATTCAAAATCTTCATTTACCTGAAACATTTCTTATTAATTGTTTTGTATAATGGATTGAGAATGTCTCCTGAAAATTTGATACCCATATCTCTAAAATTAAAAAAGTTGTGAGGGAAAGAGTACAGAATTTTGAAATTTTGGTCACAAGTTTTGGAATAAATTATATAGGTTATATAAGGGGCAAAAAAAATTGACCAAAAAATTCATAACTCCACTTCTATAAAAGATAGAAAGACAAAACAGGTGTTTTTGAAAAGGTCTTAGCAAGCCCTTTAAAATGATATATCATTTGAGCCTATTGGACTTCATTTAAATTTTCTGTCAAAGTACCTATAAGAATAGACTAAGAATATTGAACTGCATTCATTCATCATAATCATAATTTATCATGACATGATCATTCATGGCCCATGCCCTATGGTGGATTAAAGGGGGGGGCTGAACGGGGCCCCCAAATTTAGCATATTTTATTATAAAGGTGGACAAATGTTTGCATGAATCCCTAAAAATATCATAAATTAGGCCTAAAAAATATAATAAAATTTTTTCTAATTCTATTAATCTGATCGCTATTCGGACCCGATGCCGATAGTGATAGTCTTATTAAGTTTATTAATCGTGAAACTTGAAAAGAAAATATTAGGCCTAATGAATACTATTTATATCTTTTAAATTTAAGACTTTGTCAAGATCTCTTGGTCTTGTGGCAGCGTGTTGGCTTGTAGCGTAAGTGATGGTGGGTTCGATTCCCAGCGGGGGAATATGTTTTTTTTTCATTGGTCTTATTTAAAAATAAAATTATCTTTTTACACTCAATTTTAGGATAAGGGCAAACAGTTTTTCTTCGTGTTTGGCTTTTTGATGAATCCGATCCCGTAGTACAGACAAATTATGAGCAAGGAACCAATGGACTATTTAGTTACAAGTTACAGTCTTATATTAGCTGCTAGCAATCATTCTATTTAAAGGGACACTGGCTGGATAGGGCCCCGGTTTGAATTGCAGCCAGGGGCCCCGTGCAGTCTTAATCCGCCCCTGCATGCCCATGCTCATCTCTTCAACCAGTCGTCTATCACCTTGTCATAAGCCTGAAGTCATTATTTAAAGTCATGGTCACACTTCACATAATAATAATATGACTGGATACTGGTGATCATTATCTTCATGATCATGTCTTCTTGTGCCTGGGCCTGGGCTCAGATTTAGTCATTATAATTTAGGCAAGTTATCAAATGATTTCAAATATAGAGAAGAAAACAAAACTAAGCATGAACATTTTTTTAATGCTAGTTAAGTTTCTAATTTTTATAAGGCAATTATAATTACTAATTACTTACACATAACGGTACACAATGTCAAAGTTTAAAGAGAGTCTCTCCCAATTAATGAAACTACAAAATCCCAATACCAAACTTTTGATTTAAAAAAAGCAAACCTGTTTTACAAAAACAAACAAACAAATAAATACATTTGAAAAAGAAATGTATTTTTTTATAATTTAATTATAAATGGAGCATCATATACCTGGGCAATTATTGACCCCCTCTTCAGTCCATGACGGACTATTGGGCAAGTGATAAAGCGGTCACATGTTTTTAGCTACCACTAACGAGCAGGGGAATGTGTGGCCAGCACAATGCCCCAGGGGCCTTGCCAGTACCTGGGCTCGAACCCGAGGGCAATTATGTATTTAAATGTAAATACACATTCTTTGATAATGATACACTTTTTAAAATTAGAAATGCAAATGAGTGATCTTAATTTATTTTAGATGATTCAGAAGAAGCTGGTGAAGGAGATGGAGACACCAACAATGCACCATATATTATCTCCACTGATGTACATTTTGGAAGCTCTAAGATGGCAAGGTAGGATGTATATAAAGTTAATCTTGAATTTAAAACATCACTTTTATTTATTGCAAATATATATAAATTCCATAACTACCATCACATTTTAAAAAATATTGTTCATTTTCCATTAGTGTGGTCTTCATCAAACGAGGGCCTCAACTGGAAGGAGACAAAGGCCTGGCTTCACAGTTGCGGATCATGAACTTTAGTGAAGGATCACCTTATGAGACACTCCACGCTTATATTGCGAATGCCGTTGGTCCTTACTTCAAATCTTACATCAAGGAAACTGGGAAAGCAGAGAGGTATTTCTTTTTTCCCCATAAATTAAGGTATAAAAAATATTGCATCTCATAGAGAATATCTATTTGGTATCACTGGTTTGTTCATATATTTAACCTAAAAATTTGTTACTTTAGAGATGGCGACAAGATGGCACCAACAGTTGAAAAAAAAATAGCAGAGCTTGAGATGGGACTTCTCCATCTGCAACAGAACATTGATATTCCTGAAATCACTCTTCCTATCAACCCTCTGGTGCTCAGTGTCATCAAGAAATGTGCTGAAGAAAACAGGAAACCCAAGGTTTGGCTTTAGCACAGATAGTTAACAAAGCTTTTTAAATTATTAATTTTAAATTTAATTAAATTGTTTTATTAACATTTTAAGATTGACCCCAAAAACTTAATATTTTTTATACAATCACAAGGACAATTTTATTTTACTTTAGGTTGAGGAGTTTGGAGACAAAGTGGATGATGCTCAATTTCTGAATATTCTGCAAAGTGGTGTGAACAGATGGATCAGAGAAATACAAAAGGTGAAGTACATTTTAAGAGTGAATTTTATGAATTTACACTTAATCCAATCCATCTGCATATGCAACTTTGAAAATTTTATTTTTGCTTGGAACATTATTATTTGTTTGAAATATTGATTTTACAGTGTGCCATCTGTTCATTTTAGAATCAATATGTGGTGAGTCATCAATAATCTTGGATTGTATAAAGTTAAAAATATTGATATTGTTTATTATTCTTATTGTAGGCCCTCAAGCTTAAAATTTGAAATACATCCTATATTAACAAATAGCATAGATTTCCGTTTTTCAAAGATAATCACTTATGGGAGTAAGATTATCTATTATTAGTAAATTACTTTTCCTTATATTTTACTTTGGTATTAAGTTGAAAATAAAAGTCATTATTATACTTTGAACTAAATTTGTATATAAATAGTGTCATGAATTTTCCAGGGTAGATTACAAATACAATGTTTAGAAAAAACACACTACTGTAAATTAATTATTTTTCATAATACATTATTATATAAGCACAAGTTGTCTTAAGCAACCATTGCAGAAAAATGAATTTTAAAAAAGGCATAGAAATTAAATCAACAAATCTATTTAAAAAAAAAGATTTTAAGTACAATGAGATGTATAAAGCAAATGTAATTTATTTCAAAATGGATAAGCTATTCTAAGTAAAAGGTTTACCCCTTTAATTTTCTATTCAAATTATGATAATTTACACAAGTTTCCACTTTCAAATGTGGGTTAGAAACTGGTCATCTTCGAGAGTTAAGAGTGACACATATTTTGCAGTTACTGGAATTCTTTTGTGAATAGAGTTTTAGTCAAAATAATTGAACAATTTACATTGATGCAGAGAAAGGACGAAACCCTATTAAAGTCACCCTCCATTGTTTGTCATGGTATGGTGCTCAGCTTAGTGTGCACTCTCCTATAGCCTGTGCAGGGAGTGTTCGAGTGCACAGTCACTGTACTAAAATTTTGTGCGAAATATTTCTAAACAATGCAAAGCAATTCAGGTTTTTGCTTCCTTGTGATTCCTTTATTATTTCATTTTAAGATATCCTTTTTTATTAAATTTTAGGGCTGCGGAAATTAACGATTAATTTCTCGATTAATCGTTAAAATATTTTATAGATTAAAATAATTTTAATTGATAAAAATTCGATTAAAATTAAAGAAAATATGTATATTTTAAATTTTTTTCTTTATAAATAATTAATTATTAATAATTAATAATAATTTATATATTTTATTACATACAAACTTCTCAGGCGTAATATTATAATTTATTTTATTACTTTATGTGGACGAGCAGACGTCAACTAAAAAATGGCTGACAGCATCAGCGCAGTTAAATTTAAACATATAACTAGAAAGTTAAGCGAAAATTTTGTTTTTAAGCTAACTGCGGATGGCAAAGTCGAAGATGGTGAAAAAGTTTACTGTGTTCACTGCCATAAACAATCCTCTTTTAAAAGATCAAATACATCGCTTACACCTTCAGCACAAACATCCGATGTATCAACACATTGTCTTAAAATTTAGTTAAAAATATTCTTAATTTTCAATGTCCGTGAGAAATGTTCAGTTTAATGACGTCATAAATTTCTATTTTGGCTTTAATCGAAATTATCGATTAATAAATCGAAAATTTTGAAAAGTTAACGATTAAATTTAAATTAATCGATAACAGCCCTATTAAATTTATATATATCCTCTAAATTAATTTTCTTTCAGCATGAATAATATGCTTACCTGCAAAATTTAATTACGAAATTATATTAAATATTAAACCTTGAATATCTTTAGGTTACCAAGCTAGACAGAGACCCATCATCAGGTACAGCCCTACAAGAAATTAGTTTCTGGTTAAATCTAGAACGAGCATTGCTTCGTATCCAGGAAAAGCGAGAAAGTACTGAGATAGTCCTCACTCTTGACATCTTGAAACATGGCAAACGTTTCCATGCAACAGTCAGTTTTGACACTGACACAGGTAAAAAAAAACATTTTTACACTTTTTCTTTACAATTTAATTACCATCAGATATGTTACACCTTTGTGCACAAAGTCATGAATTGATGTTTAAAACACATTGAAATGAGATTCTGAATTTTACACTGGAAGAAATATATAGTTCTTAAAATAACGTGTAATAGCACTTACTTTATAAATACTGGTATAGAAGTTGAATTGAAAACACAGAAAATAAAGACCAAATTGAAGTTTTGGCTTTTATGTGTATAATAACCTGGGATAGTATTTTCCATCGTTTGCATCATTATTGCTAATAAACAACCAGCTTGACACATGCTCAAAAATATCATTATACAATCCACACTATCTACTACTGATATTCAATAATTACTTTTGATATAATGAAAAAATTCACAACTATTCTGAATTTTTGCAACAATCATGGGCGTGTCTATTTTGTATTCTTATTCAGTGGTTTTAAATTCCAATATCATTGCAAAATTGTTGTCAAGACTAAATGAAAGTGGCTGTTAGACAAAAGCTGTGAATTATAGGATGAGGAATTTCCATTTATCGGCACGCTACAGGAAAGGTTTCTTTATTGAAGTGTATTCATGTTCTACCATAAATACTACTCTGATAAAGGTGCCATTTCAATGTAAGCAGTGTTTACCACGATAATGTTCTAATTTTTAAAAAAAATTATTCAGCATGATTAAGACTTTTACCACAGCAACAAATAAAAAAATATATCAGGCGGCTGATATGTAGGATTTTATAATAAAAATTTTGACATCAATTTTCAATGGTCTGATTTTATGTGAATCAACTTATAACTGAGAATTACAATATGTGAATTGCATAATTAACCCACTCAATACGACCCAATTTTTTTAAGGGTACGCATTAAAATTTTAGATTTAAAAATCCATTCCATCTGATGATTTTAAACAGAAAAAATCTGCTTTGCTATTTATCAAAACTATATCATGGTGCATATCAAAATTTAGGTAATTGAAAAAGGAATATGTTTCTACTATAAAACGTGAGACAAAATTACACCTTTATGGATACTATTGCATGTCTGTAAAAAAAACTAACAAAAGATTTTTTTTGCATTACTCACCAGCTTATAAATCAGGTAAAAAATAGTCCAATCAAGTTCATATTTCTAACAAATAAGTCTTATTATATATCTAAAACAACTGGAAAGTTTCATTGCAGTAGCTCGAGAAATTATAAAGATATGAATTTTTTCTCATGACACGTTTCAATTTTTAAAAAAAATTCAACAATAAAATAATTATACTCTAATATTTACACATATTTCCAAAATAGTAAATTTTCGTAATCACAGTCGACACTGAGTCTTCAAATTTATCGTCATCTGTAATTGATTTGTCCATTCAAATAAATTTATTTGCTTGATCATCAGTTATAGATCGAAAAAATTAATAGATTAGTACTAGGATTAGTACTCAAAGAAGCCATTTCGATCAGCTGTTTTTTGGTTACAAAATTTTTTAACTGAAAAAACAAGCACAAAATACACTATACATGGTCTAATCCTTTCGAAATTGCACACAACGGAAGTTGAAACTCTTCTGAATAGAAGTTTTATAAGCTATTAATAAAATAGTTGAATGGAAAAGTCCGATTACTAATCAAATGAAACAAACCATTTGTGACGCAGAGAGTGGCTAAACGTACACAGCTGAAATCGCGGTGGCGCACACTGCAGCGAAACGTATAAAATGGGTTAATGCTTCAAAAAATGATAAATAGAAAGATGGAGATAATGCCACTAAAAATTTGAAATCAGTTTCTATGGCAAGCTCATTTTGTTTTGTATTATGTAGGATTTTATTTACCTGAATAAAATATGACAAAATATTTTTTAAGAAAAAGAAAACTCCCAAGCAAAAGTCTTTCACATACAAGGGTTTAGCAAGATTATCATAAACACTGCATGTATATTTTGCTCTCCTTCTCTTAATATTTTGACAGTATTTTTTGTACATGGTTTCTCTAACATTTGTATGCTTTTCCTTCTTAGGTCTTAAGCAAGCAATGGCCACTGTTAATGATTATAACCAGCTAATGAAAGACTTCCCTATCAATGACTTGCTGTCAGCCACAGAACTTGATAGGATAAAGATCGCTGTGCAAAGCATATTCCTTCATCTGCGGAAGATTCGCTCCACCAAGTACCCCATCCAGCGTGGATTAAGGCTAGTGGAAGCCATCTCCAGGGATCTGAGTACTCAGATGCTGAAGGTATTTATTATATTGTCAGTAGTGTATATCAATTAAAAAAATGTATCTTTCTTTTTGTTCTTACATGGTTAGCTGTTTGAAATAGTCTTAAAGGGTGTTGTTTTTTTTCATTTCAAAATTTCATACCATTGGACACGTTTGCCACAATAAAAAAATGAAGCATCTAAATGACGACTCTTTTTTTTGGTCTGCTTTTTAATTGACAATGGAAAGCATGATCTCTTTCCTTATAGTACTTTATCTGCTACTTTGTTTCAAAATAATTAATCTTAGGAGCATGTCTGTATCCTTTATTTTCTGTTGTGTCATCAAAAATCACTCAAAACACACAACTCAACAAGATCTTGTTGGCTACATATTCGAAAATTCACTGTGTCACATATTGCTCGTTTGTCAAAGAAGATTATTTTTGATAATTATCTGTTAAGGATCTTTATTTGTTTTGTAAGTACATCTGTTACTTAAACTTTTTCAGATTCTTGGCACAAGACGTCTGATGCATATTCCTTTTGATGACTTTGAAAAGGTAATTATCCTTTTGTGATGGGAGCAGTTAATCTACAGTGGGACCGGGTTAAGTCGACGGCGTTGGGGTATGAAAAATGGCGCCGAGGTAACCGATCGAGACGAAAACCAATCTGGCGGCAAAATATTAACATGCGCTTGAAATTTGTTTATATACAGTCGAAACCGCTTAAGTCGACGGCGTTGGGGTATGAAAAATGGCGTCGACATAACCGATGATCGAGTTAAAACGAAAACCAATATGGCGGCAAAATATTAACATGTGCTTGAAATTTCTTTATGTACATGATTAATTAGTTAGTGTTAATTAGTGATGGGATGATTTATCGGAATCGTATCGGAACCCTAATATTTCTTCACTCTTTCCTAAGTCTAAGGTTGTAATGACCGTTCGTTTTTAAGGACCGTTTAAAATTTAAATATAACCATGGTTCCCACTCAGGAAAACGGGGAAAAGTCGGGAATTCTTAAAAATAAATTCTTGGCCTTGAAAGTCGGGAAAAGTTATGACTAATCGGGAATTTATATATATATATATACATATACATATATATACACATGTATATATATTTATGCCGAAGTAAAGGACTTTGATTACGTCTCTGTCATGTTTCGATTCCATTTATTTAATGAAAAATAAGTTACCAGTTTATAATTGTCTGCGCATGCGCTAGAAGGTTAAAGTTTACGCTTCGCCGTGTCACAGTCGCGTTTGCTGTTGTATCAGCGAATTTAAATACAAATAAACAAATCAATATGGTTATTTTAAGTTTAATGCTTTTGATGTATATATATTTATGCCGAAGTAAAGGACTTTGATTGCGTCTCTGTCATGTTTCAATTCGATTTATTTAATGAAAAATAAGTTACCAGTTTATAATTGTCTGCGCATGCGCTAAAAGGTCAAAGTTTACGCTTCGCCGTGTCACGGGCGCATCAGCAAATTTAAAATACAAATAAACAAATCAATATGGTTATTTTAAGTTTAATGCTTTTGATGTTTATATATTTATGCCGAAGTAAAGGACTTTGATTACGTCTCTGTCATGTTTCGATTCCATTTATTTAATGAAAAATAAGTTACCAGTTTATAATTGTCTGCGCATGCGCTGAAAGGTCAAAGTTTACGCTTCGCTGTGTCACAGTCGCGTTTGCCGTCGTATCAGCGAATTTAAAATACAAATAAACAAATCAATATGGTTATTTTAAGTTTAATGCTTTTGACGTGCAGGATATCTGTTACTTAACTATCAGAACGTTCTCGAATTTCCTCAGTCAATCAAACTTGAAATATAAATAAAACTATTGTGGCCTTGACCGTTGATCACAGCACGCTGTGGGCTGTGTGTACTGTGTTAATCAGAAATGATTTCAATTCATCGTCACGCGCGTGTTAGTGTCACAGTCACTTATCTTACTGGTAACAAAGCAACAACAACAAACTTTTAAAAGAATAATAATTTATTAATTTTAAAAATTTAATTATATAAAAACCACCGTCGATTCTCGATACAAACCTTTATTTTCAACCAACGAAAATCGAGCTAACCAAGTTAAGTTGCAAATTTGGCCCTCTTTTGTGCTCGAGGTACTAGGTTTCGGCGACTTAGAAAAATCGAATTAGCCGATGAAAAAATGCTAAGACAAAGAGAGAATTTGGCGGTTCCAATAAAAAACGTCGACATAATAGGGTGGTCGAGCTAACCGAGCTCGAGGTAAGTGGGTTCGACTGTACATGATGTGCGTTATTTAGTGATGGGACGATTAATCGTAATCGTATCGGAATCTTATCTTATCAATACAGACACTCCTTCTATGCAGAAGATAATTGCGTCCACAGACCACGACAGATGATCTGTTGGCAAGTGATGCAGCGTTCACAGGCCACGGCTTTGTGGGTTCCACGCATTACCCAGCCGCCTAACTAGTGTTAGGTACCCATTCGGAGCTGGGTGACTCAGGGACGCCCTAGGCCCGGGAACAAATCCTTGCCTTGACATGGATTCGAACCCGTGACCATCGGTACGCCAGTCGAGCGCGCTGCCACTTGACCACCGAATATTGGGACCCTAATATTTCTTCACTCGTTCCTAAGCTTAAGACCGTATGTTTTTAAGGACCGTTTAAATATAACCCAGGGTTCCCACTCAGTCGGGAAAAAGTTGGGAATTCTTAAAATTTAAAATAATTTTCCTGGTCTTGAAAGTCGGGAAATAGTCGGGAAAAGTTATGACTAGTCGGAAATTTTTATATATATATTTTTTTTTGCCGAAGTAAATGTCTTTGATTACGTCTCTGTGGTCATGTTTCGATTCCATTTAATAAAAAAAAAGTTACCAATTTATAATTGTCTGCGCATGCTTTAAAACTAAGGTCAAATTTTTTTCCTCATCTCGTCCCATGGCGCGTGTGGCGTGGCATGTCACCGCCGCTCGCGTTAGCAATGCCCGTCGAATCGGCGAATACATCAATATGGTAATTTTAAGTTTAATGCTTTTGACATGCAGGATATCTGTCACTATGAGACCGCACTCGAATTTCCTCCGTCAATCAAATGATACGTGTAACTTGTAATATAAATAATAACAAATGCGGCCTTGACGTGTTAGAATTTAAAAAAAATCATTCCTTATCAGAATTTGACCTACAACAGTGATGACGTGTATATTATATATATACTGGAATATTAAGAAAATGATTTGATTTCACCGTCACGCGCGTGTTAGTCACAGTCACGTATCTTACTGGTAACAAAGCAACAACAAACTTTTGAAAGAATAATAATTTTTTATTTAATTATATAAAAACCACCGTCGATTCTCGATACAAGCCTTTATTTTCTTTTCTAAAGATATTCGTTTATCTTAAAAAATTAGTTAAAAAATGTAATGATTAATGCATCAGAAAATGAATTAAGTTTAATAATAATAATATAACATGCACTGCAAAATAATGACGGATTAAAGACAGCTAACTCGATTTTCGAGTACCTCTGGTGAATACATACTCAAACTAATTCACACACAGAATCAAATTGAAAGTAAAAACATCGGGTAATTTTTATTGAAATCTCGTAGAATCACACAATAGCCGGAAGTCTTGAAGAAAGCGAGATGTCAACACTGTTTTGAACTAAAAATGCCAAAGTGCATTAATAGGCGAACAGACGGGGATCGAGCTAACCCACGTTAAATTGCAAATTTGGCACTCTTTTGTCCTCGAAATATTAGGGCTCGGCGACTTAAAAAAATCAAATTAACTGATGAACAAATGCAAAGACAGAGAATTTGGCGGTTCCAATAAAAAATGTTGACTTAATAGAGCTGACGAGTTAACCAGGCTCAAGTTAAGTGGGTCCCACTGTAATGTTCTTTTAAAAAATTTGAAACATTTATTTTATACTCAATGAATATGATTCCGCCATTGATTCCTTAATTCTGATATTTTGAATATTAAGTAAAGTGTAGATTTTGACAAAATAAAAAAAAATCACCAGGTGATGAGCGCCAGTTTTGAGGTTTTCTCTACCTGGGATGATGAATTTGACAAACTCCAAGGAATGTTGAGAGATCTAATCAAGAAGAAAAGAGAAGAGCACTTGCGCATGGTCTGGAGAGTCAACCCTACTCACAAGAAGCTTCAAGCTCGCATTGATCACATGAGGAAGTGAGTAACCATTTCATTTTAAACAATGTCTGCTGCCTGTATTTGAATTCAACTTAGGTAAACAAGGAAATGTTAAATGGGGTAAGTGTACAAGCCAAGTTTACATAAAACTCAATAAAATTCTTCTATCACTGTAATTGGAAACCAAACTTTTGTTTGTTACAAATACAGGGAAAACAATTCAAAGTTTATCTGTCCGTTGCTGTCAACTTACATGAAGGCATGTAAATGTTATAAAAGAAGTGGAATATCTAACACAGACCGTCTGTGTTGTAAGAGAATTTTGATTTTTAAACCTTTTTCATGTTGAATACAATTTATTTCACACTTATTTTTATGGCAAATTTTTAATGATGCACTACCTTGTAAACTTTTTACCATAGATTCCGTCGCCAACATGAACAGCTTCGGCAGGTGATCATTCGTGTGCTCCGTCCAGTAACAGTGAAGCGTGGATCTTCTCCAGGCAGTGAAGAATCAGAGTCTAAGGACAAACCAGTGACAGATGAAGCTGCTGATGCCAATGCTATTGAGGTATGTTTATCTTTTATAAACAATACAGTAGTAGAAGCATTTTTTGCTCCTGAATTTATTCATGTTCTATAATTGCTTAAAACTATTTCTACTTTCATGGTTATTAAATGGGCCCTGATAGTATAATCATACACTGTCGATATAGTCAATAAATGGTATATCTTAGCTTATTTGTCATTCGATTTTTCTTTCAAATGAGCATTTCACATTTGCTCATTAATGGTGTTTGAGGTTTTATTAAATTCTAAAAAAAAATTCCAGTAGTTTACAGAAGAAACTATTATTATTCCAATCTAGGCTAATTAAAAAATCAAATGTGTTACTACTGTTTCTTATCTTGATTTAAGTAGTTTGAGAGAACCATGGGTGCCACTTTTCCAGAATATTCTGGATTCATGAGGCTAAATACTTTTCAGCTCCGCATTCACAAGTGTTTATTTTCTATTGCTTCAGATTCGCCAGTTCAGTTTATTATAATAAGAATTCTATTGTTTTTTTTTGTTTTTTTTTAATTGTGTAAGAACACTCAAGCCTATTCAGTAGTATTCAGTGAGAAGTGGGTGGGGTGCAAATAGAACAATCCTCTCACTTTTGTTTGCAAGTACGTCGCTTCTTGCTTTGCCAAGTTACTGACATGGACAATGACATTGTCATTTTATTTAAATTATTACAGTTTAGGTACTTCGATACTTGTTTGTGCATCATTCTTCTCATTGTTCTGTTGAAAATTTACAGAAAAACATTTTTTTTCTTTTTGTTTTCTTTTAAATTGATATAAAAAAATCATCCAAAAGCAGATTACACATACTGACCCTTTTTGCAAGTTTGCTCTGTGAAAATATACAGCTTTTTCCCATGTGAATATAAATTATAAGAAAAATTTACTTTTGGTTTTGTAACCCATCCCACTTTAAATTTCTTTTAATAAATAATTTTCATTCCAGGAGGTGAACCTAGCTTATGAAAATGTCAAAGAAGTTGATGTTCTGGATGTTTCAAAAGATGGTGCAGATTCATGGGAGGCTGCTGTTAAGCGGTAGGTGGTACCCATCTTTTCATGATTTGTGGTGTTTGCAATAAAACAACTTTTAAAGAAACTGACATGTAAATATTAGTTGATCAGAAATAAATTACAGTAACATTCCGATAATCCGGCACGCTCAGGACCGGCTCGGTGCCGGACCATCGAAAATTCCGGACAATAGACAATTCCGGTCTATCGGGCGGTGCCCCTTCTTCTTAGTGTAGGCTTTGCCGTAAAACAAATGTACTTTGTTTTTTTAACTACATACATAAATAAATCGTAATTATAAGAACAATTAGGTTAATAATTAAACTACAAATACAGTATGCAAATACAACAAAGTTTATTTTACATTTCATATAATGTATGTACACGTACTGTAAGACTGTTACGTGTTTTCGTTTCTCTCCTTTTGAACTCGAAGGCTTATGTTTTGAAAACATGGTCACTGTACAGTCGGAACAAAACTCACTTTGTTTATAAACAGTTTCAAAATTTACGTACGTCACTACAGATGTACTGTATTACAGTAGAGAGTACTGAGACACAGTTTCCTGCGATGTGAAAGGACACAAAACAACAACGCACAAAAAAATGGTGAGACGCTTCGTGATTGATTATCTGTGCTGCACTGCACCTGTTGTGACAGCTGAGAGTAGCCAGCCGCTAATTGTTTCCGAACAATACCGAGCGCTTCCCCGAACTACCCCAAAACTTCCGAATAACTCTCAAGCGTTTCTATTTGCTTTAAAGACATACTTTTGGAGAAAACCAAATTTTTTACAATTTTACGGAGCGATGCCGGACTATCGGGCATTCGAGACTGTTGGATGCCGGATTATCGGACTTTTACTGTACTTCAAAAGTTTTAAAGTTATGTCATCTATGAGTTATTTTAAAGTTTTAATAGATATTCTAAATCTAATACCTTCCTCAGATATGAAGAAAGGATAGACCGTGTTGAGACCAGGATCACATCTAGACTCAGAGATCAGTTGGGAACAGCCAGAAATGCTAATGAAATGTTCAGAATTTTCTCCCGCTTCAATGCACTGTTTGTGAGACCTCATATTCGTGGTGCCATCAGGGAGTACCAGACACAACTCATTCAAAGAGTGAAAGATGATATTGAATCTCTTCATGAAAAATTCAAGGTTAGTCCTAAAATTTGTTATATTTCGCATACGAATTTTAGCCAGGGTAAATATTGAACTTCTACATATATCCTAGTTATTTCCAAGAAACGGATAAAGTTTGTGTTGCATCTCGAAAAAAGATAAGTGTACAGAAAAAGATATGTCATAATGTTTGTTATGATGAGAAATTAACATTAATCCTTGCATATAAGCCGTGTATACAAAAACAAAGATCAAATTGGTATGTACTTTGCACATTATTCTCCATCTATTGAATTATAATTTTAAAAAATCACCCTGTGAACATATGGTTAAAAATATAACACTCATAAATTCAATTCACACAATCAACTGATGTGATATTTTATCATTATTTTAACTTTATCACTAATGTAATGAGAAAAAAAAATGTTGGCAGCAAAGTTTTTTTTTCTTATATACATTCCAAACAGCTTACACCAAGATAATTTTCTAATTTTTTATTGATGCACACAGCAGGAGTAAGTCGTTTAGCATGTAAAAAATGAGAAATTGTGGTATATGCAACTTTTAGTAAAAATTACTATTTTGAGATCAATTTTCAGGTGTTAAAGTTATGAGCATATCAGCTCATAAGAACATTTTTTTAAATAGAGAGTTAACACATTCATTCTACAATTAGGTACCACAAACTGAACTTTTATAATGGCCCTGTAGCTGTTTTAAAAATTGAATAAATATATATGCATCAGGTGTCTCTCTCTCCCCCTCTCTCTCTCCCCCCCCCCTCTCTCTCTCTCTCTCTCTCTCTCTCTCTCTATATATATATATATATATATATATATATATATATATATATATATGAAGAACTTAATGTTCTTAGAATATGAATACCAAACTTGTTTACGTAGCTGAAGTTGTTAAAATGTTATAATTGTTTAAAATTTAATGTCTTAACCTTTCTTTTAAATTGGAAAAAGTATTATTTTTGAAGGAAGATATCTGTAAAAGTATATCATAAAACCTTTTGTTTTTTTAGCTTTTTTTATATTATGATACTTTTTTAAATATACGGGAATATTGAGGAGGCACTTGATGTCACTGTCGCTCTCATGTTAGCTCTCGTACGCTGCCCAGCATCTTAACCAACCTTAAGTATACATGATGATTTCCAGTAACAATGCCTTAATAATCATAATACAGCTTTTTTTTGTGTTAAACAATTCTTTCTACAGATTGTTTCTTAATACTTTTAAAAAATAAAAAAAAGTTTTTTTAATGCAAATAACCCATTTTAATTCAGCAGACAATAAATAACAAAATAGGGTAATCCAAATAATCTTAATTAAAAAAACAAAACATGTTATGATGAAAATTAGGCTAGAGTCCTGAAAACTTGATGAGCAAAACCTTTCTGAACATGTTTCCATTTAAATGTAAATGATCACCCAATATCTTAACTTTTGAAAATTATTAATATTTTTTAAGGTTTAAAAATTTATTTGAAGAGTGCTTTTTCTTCTATAGCAGTGTCTTCTACTGTTGCTTCTTTCAAATCAAATTAATAAACTTATTTAATGTTGAGGTCGCCTATTTCATTAAAAGATTTCAAACAGTTTTCGGGAAATGAGTGCTCATTGTGTAAATTTCATTGTAACTAATATCCTGTTTAAAAGTAACATTTATTTGTTTTAAAAATGAAAAAAGCACGCAAAGAATATTTAATACCCTTCAACAATACAATAAAATAATTATTTTAATGCACCATTGTGTTTTTAAAATATAAGAAATCTCAGTTGAATACTCCTCAATGATTTTTCTTATTAAAAAAACATGTGATGATGATAAACTAGGCTAGAGTCCTGAAAACTTGATGAGTAAAACATTTCTGAACATGTTTTGCAATATAACTGAAAATTGTATAAATGGTTGCCTAGATTTTGAACATTGTAAAAGAGTTCTACCAATCAGGCTGAAAAGTGTCATCATTATGTGCATTTTGTATGTAACATATCACTTTTCTGGCTTGTTATTTAATAGTGATGTTATATATTTGTTAAATTTAATTTATTATAATATTCATTTGGCAACGCCATAAGCCCTTACAGTATATTCTGGTGACTTTTTAATCCTTAAAAATCTTCTCAAAAGTTTGGGATCGTCTAATACGCGGGTATTGTCTTATCATATTTGTACCTGTTCATACAGTACAGGACCAATACCGTAATACAGTACAGTATACAAAGGGCTAACAGTCTAGACCCCATTATGTCTCCACCAGTAAGAAGAAAGAAATATGAAGCCAGTTTCAAACTTAAAGTGTGTTGGAATAGGGGTGGTCTTATGCGGCAAAAATAGCTTAAAACCTTTAACAGGAAAAGTAGTGGGGTTGTCTTATACACCCAGTCGTCTTATAGGTCGGAATATACTGTAATACAGTGGGACCCGCTTTTAAGTCGACGGCCTCGGGGTATGAAAAATGGCGCCGAGATAACCAATCATCGAGTTAAACGAAAACCAATATGGCGGCAAAATATTAACATGCGCTTAAAATTTCTTTATATACATGATGTGCGTTAATTAGTGATGGGACGATTAATCGTATCGGAATATCGGGACCCATTTCTTCACTCTTTCCTAAGGTTGTTAAGACCGTTCGTTTTTAAGGACCGTTTCAGTTTCAATATAACCCTTGATTGCGTTAGCGCAGTTTTTTTCCCTAGTACATAACTATAACAAATTCATCTACTCCTGCCCGCCACGCCGCTCGCGACATAGTATTGCGGTGATTCCGAAATGTTTTCTTCTTCCTATTGGGGGGGGGGCAGAAAATAATAGAGCAACACTGGTCTATCATGACCTATATTTGACTCATAACAAAAAGGCGAACTCTTCTCTATAAAAATGTACAAAAATAAATTAGGAAGTCCTTTTGAACCTTCAACTTTGACACATTTTAAATAATTCTAACCAATAGTTAAATGGCTTTTGCACACGGCCACTTCTTATGAATGAAACAATGAGAACAAAGCAGTAGTAATGGAGTCAAAATGAGGTTGAATGATGAATGGTTGCCAATGACAACAGGTCTGCACACATTTTGTTATTCCATTTGAAACAAAATGTTTTAGACATGCGATTCTGCGCGAATCTTTGCTATTGGCGCAATTACGTAACTTGGCATTCCACTTACGCTGCCGATAAGTAACATTTCAAAAGCTGGCGATTTAAGTTAGTAACACAGCGCTGAGAGCTTAATGCAAGCGGTCTGTGACGTCACCAGCAGACCCCGCGAGGTCAAAATTCGATGCGTGGCCTTGGTTATAAAAAATCGATAACTAACATTTTCAAAAGCTGGCGATTGGCATAGTACCAGAAGCAACACAGCGCTGAACACAAGCAGGCTGTGACGTCACCAGCAGACCTAGCGCTCTTGATTATAAAAAATCACATCTAACATTTTCAAAAGTTGGCAATTGGTCATGGGGATCGAGATAGTCAAGGCTAAGTGGCAAATTTTGCCCTCTTTTGTGCTCGGGTATTAGGGTTCGGCGACTTAAAATAATCGAATTAACCGATGAGAAAATGCAAAGACAAAGAGGGAATTTGGCGGTTCTAATAAAAAACGTCGCCTTAATAGTGCTGACGAGTTAACCGGGCTCGAGTTAAGTGGGCTCCACTGTATATCAATCTGGAAAAAAAATACTATGCATGCTTGTTTTTTTAAGTGGCCCCTTACATTTTGAAATTTTCAGTTAATATTTCAACAATTAAAACAAAAATATCAAATATATTGCATACTGGAAAACCCTTTTGCATTCTCCTCGTTTAGTTTTCTATCTAATAAAACATGTCATGATGAAAATTAGGCTAGAGTCCTGAGAACTTGATGAGCAACACCTTTCTGATCATGTTTTTCCTATTACTGATACTTAGGTCTTTAGTCCAGTATTTAACTATTGAAATTAAGTACAATGTGTATTTGGTTTAGTGCCTGATATTTTTTTTTAAGAGGGGCTTGGTAGCCAGAATTTACTTATATGACCTTTTTGAACTTGTCCTTTAAAAAAAAATCTACAATGTACTTTAAGTATTATCAAAGTTTTTAATGATGAGTTTTTTTCATATTATATAACCATCAGATAACAATATCCCCTCTTTGTGGTATTTTCCTCTGTCAATAATCTTTTTTTTTAACCCATTAAAGAGATATGTAACAGATATTTAAATTAATTTTTTTTATATGAAAATGAGGTAAAAATGGTTGCAATACTCCAAAAATATAACATTTGACCACATATAAGGGCACACTTTTGAAACCCCAATGATTTTTCTGTTAAACATGTCATGATGAAAATTAGGCTAGAGTCCTGAAAACTTGATGTGTAAAACCTTTCTGAGCATGTTTTTCCCATGTAATAGAACATTACGTAAATCATGAATATAGATTTGACTATTTCAATTACATGTAGTTGCAAATAGGCTGACAAATGCCATCAGAGAGTATTTGTTTATTTCAAATTTCTTGAATTTAAATTTTTAAATTTATGATTAAACTATAATAACTCAATTTAAACAAATATATATTTCATTGAACCTAAAAAGGGATTCACATTGTGTAACTTATGTATTTAAACAACTATTATATATATATATAGTAAAAAGACTTCATAAGTGGCGAAAAATAAATTTTAAGCATCTTTTATAACAGGGTGGGCAAACTTTTTAGGGCGAGGGCCGCATTAGTAAGAAATTAAACATCAAGCGGCCACACCTAACCAAAATTTAGCCTTGATTCAAGTACAAACATCCATCAGTATCTTTAATTTATTGATTTCTTTGATATTACCGCAGGCTTCTGCGGGCCGCAAACAACTCCGTAGCGGGCCACATGTGGCCCGCGGGCCGTAGTTTGCCCACCCCTGTTTTATAACAATTAAAAAATTATATTTTCTTTTCAAATGAACCCTGTTTTTTTTTATAAAGAAGAACTATAATAAACATTGCTATGCTAAACAAGATTTTAAAAAAAAATAATTACATACAGGGATATGAAAACAAAACATGTCATGATGAAAGTTAGGCTAGAGTCCTGATAACATGATGTCTAACACCTTTCTGAATATGTTTTTTCCATATAACTAAAAATTACATAATTTATGTTTTTGATTAACAAATCAATTGGTCCATAAAAACGTGTTATCATGTGTCTGAAAAAGAGACTTTGCAAAGTATTTAATTGTAGCTATAACAAGGGTGCAGTGGTCGAGTGGCAGGTCGGTCGACAATGTTCCCTTCAAGCTGCGCTGTAGCGCGGCCGCACAGATATCCGACCTATGCTGTTTAGGATTACAGCGCAGCAAAGTTTGTAAAATATTTTACAAAAAATGTATGCTGTGCAACTTTGCACACGAGATTTTTTACTTTGCACACAAACCACCAAACCTTAGAGGGAACATTGATGCTCAGCTGGCATCATATGCCGCGGCTATAGAAACTTGTGAACACTGCTACACTTGTCCCATAGGCCAGCGTGGTCTGAAAAGGGAATTTTACTAAACTTAACATACAATTTTATATGTTAATACTATTTAACGTATTTGTGCGTATGTTGGGTAAAAATGGTTTATAACTTCATTAAGACTAGAAAAGTCAAGATTAAAAAATTAAATTAATTGCTTATGACTTAATTTTTAAAAAATGTATTGAGTTTAAATTTTTGCTTTTTAATTACATACAGGGATATAAAAACAAAACATGTCATGATGAAAATTAGGCTAGAGTCCTGATAATTTGATGTTTAACACTTTTCTGAACATGTTTTGTCTTTCAATTCAAAATTACTTGAGATTCATCAATTTTTATTTGATAAAAATAATTCATCTGCTAGATTGATCAGGGTGAAATGTTTAATAAAACTGGTAGGTATCTTTTAAATTAAGTTAATGTCCTTTTTAATGTTATAAGAGGTTTATGACTAGAATTCAGCAGAGCTCTAATTTTACTGTTATTCAATCAAATTGCAGAAATCTGTGTAACAGTAACTGGCAGTTTTTTTTTAAATTCTAAAAGTTAAAATATTTAATTGAAACCATTTTACAAATTTTGAATTTAAAAAAAATGTAAATAGACTTAGATTGACTGACATTAAGTCAAGATAAACATTTTTCTATTAAGTTGCACAAAACTCCCTGTTTTAGTCCTCCTTTTCTTATTTGTACTCCAAATAAATTTACACTTACATAAAAGTACAAAATATTTTTTTTTATTTTTAATGGTTGCAAATACAGTCGAACCCACTTATCTCGAGCTCGGTTATATCGACCACCCTATTATGTCGACGTTTTTTATTGGAACCGCCAAATTCTCTCTTTGTCTTAGCATTTTCTCATCGGTAATGTCGATTCTTTTATGTCGCCGAAACCTAGTATCTCGAGCACAAAAGAGGGCCAAATTTGCAACTTAACTCGATTTTCGTCGGTTGAAAATAAAGGTTTGTATCGAGAATCGACGGTGGTTTTTATATAATTAAATAAAAAAATTAATAAATTATTATTCTTTTAAAAGTTTGTTGTTGTTGCTTTGTTACCAGTAAGATAAGTGACTGTGACACTAACACGCGCGTGACGATGAAACTGATTAACACAGTACTGTGTCAGTACACACAGCCCACAGCGTGCTGTGATCAACGGTCAAGGCCACAATAGTTTTATTTATATTACAAGTTTGATTGACTGAGGAAATTCGAGAGCGTTCTGATAGTAACAGATATCCTGCACGTCAAAAGCATTAAACTTAAAATTACCATATTGATATGTTTATTTTTTTTTATTTGCTTATTCGACGGGCATTGCAAACGCGATCGGCTGTGACACGCGCCATGGGACGACGCGAGGCGAAAACTTTGACCTTTTAACGCATGCGCAGACAATTATAAACTGGTAACTTTTTTTAAAATTATTAAATGGAATCGAAACATGACAGAGACGTTATCAAAGTCCTTTACTTCGGCATAAATATATATACATCAAAAGCATTAAACTTAAAATAACCATATTGATTTGTTATTTGTATTTTAAATTCGCTGATACGACGGCAAACGCGACTGTGACACGGCGAAGCGTAAACTTTAACCTTTTAGCGCATGCGCAGACAATTATAAACTGGTAACTTATTTTTCATTAAATAAATGGAATCGAAACATGACAGAGACGTAATCAAAGTCCTTTACTTCGGCATAAATATAGATACATGTGTATATATATGTATATATATACACATGTATATATATATATATAAATTCCCGATTAGTCATAACTTTTCCCGACTTTCAAGGCCGAGAATTTATTTTTAAGAATTCCCGACTTTTTCCCGTTTTCCTGAGTGGGAACCATGGTTATAGTTATATTTAAATTTTAAACGGTCCTTAAAAACGAACGGTCATTACATTAATTACAACCTTAGACTTAGGAAAGAGTGAAGAAATATTAGGGTTCCGATACGATTCCGATAAATCATCCCATCACTAATTAACGCTAACTAATTAATCATGTACATAAAGAAATTTCAAGCACATGTTAATATTTTGCCGCCATATTGATTTTCCTTTATCTCGATCATCGGTTATGTCGACGCCATTTTTCATACCCCAACGCCATCGACATAAGCGGTTTCGACTGTATTCACTTCCAATTTGAAACTTTACTTTGATCAAAGACAAAACATGTCATGATGAAAATATAGGCTAGAGTCTGAAAACATGATGCTTAACACCTATCTGAACATGTAATCTTTGCTAGTAAAAATAATATCATTATGTGCCCTTTCTTTAAAATTTTTAAAGAAATTGCTTTATCTAAAAGATGCTTTCTTTTCAAACAATAACTTATAATTCTAATGTAATAAAACTTTAATGGTTCAAATGATAAATGACTTTAATATATGACCTTCTTAAGACACCATAAGCTTTAGTTAAAGGAGTTAAAAGTTTATTTTTATCTATTAATCTTGAAAATGATGTTCATCTGTTACAATTTTTTAAAAAAAATGTTTGTCCCCCTTAGTTTTTAAAAACTCAAATCAATGTTTTAATATTTGTCAGAACATTACAATACCATTGAATAAAGCTGAACTATTGGAATTCCATTTTATAAATAAAAGTAAACATGTCTTGATGAAAATATAGGCTAGAGTCTGAAAACTTGATGAGTAACACCTATCTGAACATGTTATCCTTGGAAGTAAAAATTATTAAGATTACGTACCCTTTCTTTATTAAAAGTTTTTTTGTAATGAACTGCTTTATAAAAAATGTGCTTTCTTTTGAAACAAAAATTTTAATTCAAATGTAAATTACTACAACTTTGATGGTTAAAATGATAAAGGACTTTTATACATGACCTTCTTAAAACACCATAAGCTTTAGTTAACGGAGTTAATGTTTATTTTAAACTATTAATCTTGAAAATGAGGCTCTACATCTATTATAATTTTTTTTAAAATAAATCTTTGTCCCCTTAGTTTTGAAAAACTCAACTCAATATTTTAGTACGTGTCAGAACATTATAATAGCATTGGATAAAGCTGAACTATTTTGAATTCTCTTTTACAAATAAAAGAAAACATGTCTTGATGAAAATTTAGGCTAGAGTCTGAAAACTTGATGAGTAACACCTTTCTGAACATGTTTTTTTTCCCCCAAGTAACTTGTAATTACAAAAATCACAAAACTTGCTTGGATAACATTATAGTTAGCATGCATTTTCTTCTGTAGCAATAAATTCTTTTTCCTCCATCAAACCTAATTAATAATTTACTTTTGAAATTTACATGTCGTTTTAAACTTAACTTAAGTTTAAAATTTAAATTTTGTAAGACCAAACATGTCATGATGAAAATATAGGCTAGAGTCTGAGAACTTGATGTGTAACACCTTTCTGAACATGTTTTTAATTTTTGCAACAGAAAAGTATTTAAAATGATGAATTTTTGGCAGAAATAACTACTATTTATATGTCAAAATAGGGGAAATAGTGTAGTCCCGAAGAGTATTTATTTTCTTATGATGTACTGTTTGTTTCTTTCAAATCAAAGAAAATTAAATTGGTTATATAAATAACAATTTCTAATAGTCTGCAAAAGTTCCTATTAATTATGTCCTTCTGTAAATAACTTAAGTTTTGGTGCCACATTCTTTTTTATTTGATCAAAAGAATATAGAGGTTTCAAAATGATATTTTGAACATTATAAGCTCCAAAAATGTAAACCCAAAATATCTTAAGTTTCTCTCAAATGCACAAATTAGACCACATATACATTACTATTTTAACTGCTCATAAACCATTCAAGCTGTCTATAGAATTAACAAAATTAAAAAAAATAAATCATGTCATGATGAAATTATAGGCTAGAGTCTGTAAACTTGATGACCAACACCTGTCTGAACATGGTTTTAATGAAGAAACTAAAATTTAGTTAATAGCACATACTTTATCAAATTAGTTGTTTAGCTTATGAATTTTCAGTCTATATATTATATATAATCTCAATATTTTTTAACTTACAGTTATTCATATAATGATATATATATTTTTTAAAAACTTTTCTGAGTGATGGAATTTGTATTGAGTTCATTTAATACAATGTAGATAAATATAAAAGCTTCAATTACAAAGAATTAGGAACCTGGCTATTTTCTTAAAAAGTCTCAAATTAGAATTTACAAAGTGTGTTACATATAATTAGTTTAGTCTATTTATGTTAATATTTAAAAAACCCAACAAATGCCAATCTTACTATGATTCAAAACTTGGCTAGACTATGAAAACTTGATTTTACTAAACAGTTTGCATGCAGCAGGATTTTTCTGCTCCGAGTACCCTTGAAATTTACGTCAACTCAAGTTTAAATTTATAAGTTTCACTCAACAATTCTTTTTCAGGTCCAGTATTCACACAATCAGGCATGTCAAATGAGCAGAGTGAGAGACTTCCCTCCGGTGTCTGGGTCAATAATATGGGCCAGACAGGTGAGTAGCATTCACTTTTATGACTTATGTTTTTATATGAAAATTATATTGAAATCAACATAAACAAAGAAATGGCATCTCCTAAAAGCACATGAAGGGAAAATCAACTATTTTAATCTATTAACATTTTAAATTATTCATGCCCTGTATTTAAAAATATATTTTTAGGATAAGCTTTTTAATGTTCGAATGCCCTTCGGTGCTTTAGTAATGAAGTTGTATCCACAACTAATATCTTTTCAATAAACCTTCCTAGATTGAACGCCAACTGAATGCTTACATGCGAAGAGTTGAAGATGTGCTTGGCAAAGGTTGGGAGAACCATGTTGATGGACAAAAGCTGAAGGGAGATGGTGATAGTTTCAAAATGAAACTCAACACCCAAGAACTTTTTGATGACTGGACACGCAAGGTAAGGGAAGTTCATACTGTCTAGTACAATAAATTAATCCAAAAAAGTGTATTTTTTAAAACTCTAAATATACAATAAAAAAAAACCCCAAAACATGCTATGATGAAAATTTGGGCTAGAGTCTCTGATGTACTGATGCACAATCCACTTAATCTGAGCATGGAATTTTTTTTACATGACTTTCACAATTGAACTGGTAGTGTAATGATATTTTGGAACTTTGTTGCAATTATTTTATATTTTTAAAAAAAATCTGTATCATAAATAATGTTAACAAAAAAAGAAAAATGAGAAGGGACCCCCCAAAGCTTTAAAATTTATTACAACGTTTTTTAGGTTCAGAACAAACAACTGACAGTTGTTGGGAAGATATACACCATCACCAGTGTAAGGGTACCCAACAAAGGAAACATTCTCAAACTAGGTGTCAACTTCCAGAGAGAAATCATCCAACTATCCAAAGAGGTCAGTGGTTCCGAAAAGTTGCTTTTTAAAAATAAAATGACTTATCAATAGCTATTAGATGAAAAGATCTTTAAATATATGGAATAGTTCAGTTGACGAAACAGTAAATAGAATGCATTTTACTAACAGCTTTAACTTATTCTTATAAGGTGCGCAATTTGAGATGGCTTGGGTTCAGAGTTCCCCTTGCTAATGTCAACAAAGCTCACCAAGCCAATCAGCTGTATCCATTTGCTATCTCTCTCATGGAGAGCGTCCAGTCCTATGACAAAACTCTTAAAAAGGTATGTATTATAATTTACTTAAGTATTGAAAATTGAAATTGAAAAATTTAGTTGTCATTTTCTTGTATCTTTTTTTGAGAATCTTAGCTCAACAATATACCTCCTTCAATCTTCCATGTCTTAAAATTGCCCATCAAGTCTTTTTTTTTATAAAGATAACCTAGCTCATATACCTTAAGAATAAAAATTATTTTAAAAAAACTAATATAAAAGAAAAAATAAGCTGTCGTGAGTAATTAGGGTCATCCCCTTTTGGTAAAGGCATAATTAAACATCTTTTTTTCTTCTAAAAATAATTTTCTGTTACACTAATTCAGAATAAAAATTTAAAAAAAAAGTTTTGCTCTAGCACTAACCATGAAATCCAAACTATTTATTTAGATTGAAACCAAAGATTCCTTAAAGCTATTGATTGCTGGCCTGAGGAAAGAATTACAGAACCTGATAGCTGAAGGATGCAGTCTTCAGTGGGAGTCTTACAAACTGGATCCTTATGTGCAAAGGCTTGCAGACAGTGTCATCAATTTCCAGGAAAAGGTAATGAAAATGTTTTTTCCCGGATTGACTTTAATAAATAAAAATATATATATTTTTTAAATTAACAAAAAATGTTATAAAGTATACATTTATAGCAGATTGGATTAAGACTGCAATAATTTTTAAATTTTATTTTATGGATTACTTTTTTCAGTCAACTTAGATAATAATTTGTAAAAACAATCCAAGTGTCATATAATGATTGGCACTGGTCTGCTATTTTAATAGGTTGATGATCTGCTGTCCATGGAGGAAGAGATTGATGTTGAAGTTCGAGCCCTGGAGACTTGTACCTATAATGCTGCAACTTTCAGAGAAATCTTAAGCCGGATCCAGAAAGCAGTTGACAATCTCAGTCTTCGTTCATATTCAAACCTACCCCTCTGGGTAGCTCAGCTTGATGAAGAGGTAAATGTTGAACCAGATAATATTCCAGAACCTCCATTTATAATGTCTTTATTGTTTCTTTATATATCAACTTAAACATGACTAATTTGGGCTGATAATTGACATAGGTTGAAAAGAAACTGGCAGCTCGTTTGGAGGCTGGCCTAAAAGCTTGGACCCATGCCCTTTTGGGACAAAGAGATCATAACGTTGACCTTTCAATGGACACTGATGATGAACCTAAACAGCCAACACACAAACCTGGTGGAGATCCCAAGATCAAGGTATGAAAAACATGTAGTCTATTTAAATGTGGCGTAATTGAGTGGCATATTTTCATTTTTAAAAAAATGATATCTGCTTAATAATTTAAAGAATAGTTTTTAACAAAATGTTTAATAGAAAGTGAAGTGATTTCTCAGATTTAAAAAACATGATTTTCCATATGCTTAATTTGACTCTGTGTTATTTTAATGGTGTTGCATCTATTATATCTAGATATTGATTTTAAAATATACTTTGAAAATGTTTTGTGTTGTACTTTTAACTTGGATGTCGTTGTTTTTTATATATATTGTAGAGTTTGGTCCATGAGTTAAGAATCACAAATCAATTGATGTATGTAAGCCCACCAGTGGAGGATGCTCAGTTCAACATACTGCAAGAACTCTTTGCCTGGGAAGCTGTTGTCACCAGCCTACCACGTATACAACACTCAAGATACCAGGTAATTAGTCGAAATTGTGTTTTTTAACATTTATTCTTTCTGTGCACTTTTTTAAAAGTATTATTTTTAGACATAGATGAGCTTGACAGAAGAAAAAAAATAGACCATTTTTCACAATAATAAAATTAGGGGTCTACCAATATGCATTTTTGCTAATATTGCGGATACCAATATTACCGATATTTTTTGTGTGTGCCCATTTGAGTGCTGATATGAGTATTTGTATGGACAAAAACCAGTGGTCATATTTGATGATTTTGCAGAATTGCATCCAAACTCTAAGCATCTTCAATAGTGTTGAGGCATTCTTAAATTTATGACTTGTAATTATTTATATTTTATATTAAGGTTGTTAAGACCCCTTGTTTTTGAGGACCGGTTAACTGTTAAAAAAAGACTGGTTCACTGCCAGTCCGTAATTTCCTTAATTTTTTGAAAACCAACGAGAGAATGTATCAAATTTTTGCCTCGCGTCATCTGATGGTGACATCAAAGCGCTTGTGATGTAACCGCCGATTGAGTTTGGCGATGCCGTCAATTCAGCAAGTTTAAAAAAAATTAAAATAATTTTCTTTAAAATCGTCCAAACAAGAAGAAAACCGTGATTATTAATAGTCAATTTTTATGTATTAAAACGGCATATTATCATAGGATGCAAAGACAGTTAATCGTCTGGTATCTTTCCTCTTGTAATATAAATAGCAACTCGCTGTCGTGACCGTTATTCACATTTTCATATCACGACCCCGATGTGTGTCAGTTCTCGTACTAAGCCTCGGCAACTAAGCGAATGAAAAAAAAATTGTTCATCAGCCGAACTCTTCTAATAGTGATGACGTGTATACTATTTATAAACTGGAATAATAAGAAGGCGCTTTGATGTCGCTCGCGTGTTTTCTCTTGTATGCTGTCGTAAAGCAAAAAAAAATTAGCTCTAAATTTTTGGTCAAAATGTCACTTACTATGAAATATCGGTGACGTCAAAATCGGGACATGCTACCAATACCGATATTGCCCATGCCCTGATATCGGTAGACCCCTAAATAAAATAATAGAGTAAATTTTAATACTTGTGTATTTGGATTAATTAATTATAATTAACATGGATTAACATTTTTACCATTTAAAAAACTTTTCAGGTTGGCCTGCAAGCAGAGTCAGAAGCTGATAGTTCATACCGTAATGTGTTGACTAAGTTACCAGAAGGCCCTGTTGTGTTGGAATATGCATACTCAGCCATACAGAAAACTGTAGGAGAATTCAGAAAATATGTCAATGTAAGTATATAAAGTCTATTACAAGATTTGCAATTATTATAGTAAGTGCAAATTTAACTTTATAAAATAAAAATTTTTACAAACATTTTCAGCTCAAAAATATAAACATCTAAGAAGCAAATGTATTTTTTTAAAATTTGTTTAGGTTTGGCTCCGCTACCAATCTTTGTGGGATTTGAACCCTGATGTCTTGTACTCTCGACTAGGAAACAATTTAGTTCGATGGATGAAGGCACTAGAAGATATTAAGTAAGTAAAACTCAAACAATCAACAATTTTTTTCAATTTTGCTTTTTTATAACATAAATATCTATGGCATTTAATATAGTCATGCAACATAAGACAGAAAGTAAACAAAATATTATTGATTATAATTGATGTCTTTAATTTTACATGGCTACTGTTTTTAATTAAGATTAAAATTGTTTGTTTTATAATTTAGATAAACAGGTTCCTTAATTGAAAGTAAAAATCAATTATAATTTTAAAAACTTGTTAACTTCCATATTAATTACAGTGATGAGTGATTGAAAACTTAAATTTCTTATTTTTAGGGCTTCTCGCAAAACCTTTGACACATCTGAAACACAAAAAGAGATTGGTCCACTTATCATTCAGTTTGGCAAAGTAAGAAATTTCACCATGGATTTTTAACCTGTCCTGCACATACAAATAATTAATTCTTTCCAGTCATATTTGAAATTGTAAAAGAAGAAATCTTCATGAAATGCATTTTAATTTTAATAAGACACCTCAAACTTTGTTTGCACCTACTACTTGTATTCAACAGTTTTTAACTTTATGTAATTTGTGTATGTCTTATAGGTTCAGTCCAAAGTGTCTTTGAAATATGATTCATGGCACAAAGAGGTTCTTAGCAAATTTGGATCATTGTTGGGTAATGAGATGGCAGAGTTCCATTCCCAGGTTTCAAAAGTAAGATTCATTTTTAAAATGTCAAAATAATCATTATATAGAGTACATCAAAGAAATTAAGAAAATAAATTTTTTAAATATTTTTTTAAAACATATTTCTTAATCTTCTTTAAATTCAATTTGGTTTTATTTAGTTTTATTCAAATGTTTGTAATTTTTTTTTGCAGTCTCGTACGGACCTCGAATCTCAGTCCATTGACACTGCAAACACATCTGAAGCAGTTGGCCTCATCACACATGTTCAATCACTTAAGCGCAAAGTTAAATCCTGGGAGAAACAAGTGGAAGTAAGCAGCTAAAGCATTATTATACTCATTTATGCTACTCTTGACACATCTTTGTTTCTTGATTCACAAATATTTTTAAAAAAATATGTCACTGTCATCGCATTTTTTCCATATATTAAAAAAGATGTAAATGAAAAGCTACTAAACTAAACTGACACTAAAGGTATTTTCCAAGATATACACATCATTTTTATTGCTTGCACTGTCAAACATTGTGTTGTTCATGCATAAAAGTCATAGAAACATTTTTACCAGCATATTTATTACCTTTTTAACTAAAGAACCTTCGTTGTTTCTCTTAATCTATCTTATTTTGATGTTGTTTTCTAGACATATAAAGAAGGCCAGCGCATCCTTGAGCGCCAGAGATTCCAATTTCCAGCTCAGTGGCTTTATATTGACAACATAGAAGGAGAATGGGGTGCCTTCTCTGACATCATGAAGAGAAAAGACTCCTCAATACAAACCAGAGTTGCCAGCTTGCAAATGAAGATTGCCTCTGAGGATACCCTCATAGAAAATAAGACTGGCACACTTTTACAAGAATGGGAAAAAGAGAAGCCTGTAACGGTATGTAGATTTATTGGGTGATGTTCAAATTGTTGAAAAGTAAACTCAGTCTAACCCAGAAATGCTAGATTACTGGCTCACAATTGCATTTTTAGTTCAAAATAGCCTTACTATTATTGTGATAAAATAATAATTTGGCTATAAATCTTCCCACATAAATGGTCCTTGTCCAATTTTTGATAAGTTTTATCAATACATCTGTAACAAGTTCTTTTCCTGTTTTTGAGTAGCTATGAATGCAGAATTTATGCTGCTAATATTTTTAAAAGTTATTAGCTCAATTTTCAATTCATTGACAATTAAAAATCTTATTATTTAAATCTTGATTGTGTTATCCTTATTCTGTATTTTAAGGGTGAGATGAGACCTGACAATGCACTAAAAGCCCTCACTATATTTGAGGGGAAATTTTCTAGACTTAAAGAAGAAAGGGACAATGTTGCTAAGGCAAAGGAAGCCCTTGAACTTACTGAACCAGGTAGGCATTTTTAATCAAGTCATGTTTTCTTAATTATTTTAGCACTAGCTTTAAATATTTGGTTAGGTTGTGTGACCTAAATATGTTTGTTATCAATTAGATTGATGCTTAAGAAAACAAGATCTGAATTAAACCATTGTCCCCAATTATTTAGACTATGTAAAAAGTAAAAAAATATGTTTCAATTACAACTTGGGCCAATTTGATAGATCCAAAAATTAACTTGACCAGAACATAACCTCTGTCATTTTAATTAAAAACCACATTAAATATGACCATGTTATGATGAAAACTTGGGCTAGAGTCTCTGATTTGATTGATGCACAAGTTTACTCAATCTGAACATATCCCCTGTCATAAGATTTAAGTTACCACATTAAATATGACCATATGAAAACTAGAGTCTCTGATTTTTTAAATGTGAAGTTCTTGCTCTGTGCTGTTAATATGAATATAGTTTTAAGAGAAAAAACCTTTTTGTTACCTTGTGGATAAAATATGTAAATGTTTGTTTTTTGTATGAGGTTTTGTAAAAACATTTGTGGAGTTTTTTTTTAATTTTTTATTTTCACTAAAACAAAATCAAATTATTTTATAAAAGTCATGAGTCTGTATTATCTGAAAACATCATTCTTTTCCCCTTAATTCAACACCAAATATATCTTCTTAACCCCTTTACCGGTTGTCCAGACTATAGTCGTCTTTGATCTATTGACCTTTACACGGTAGACCCGACTATAATCGTCCAAATGATATTATGATCTGCAGTATGCGGCAGACCTGATTATTCTCGTCCAAAATGCTATGACGTAGTTACAGTGCTCAAAACTATGGGAAGCCATAGGCCTCAAAAATAACTAAAAATACCTAAAATACCTAAAAACACCTATTTTTTAGAAGACTGCAAACAACACTTTAGCAACATTATATGTGCATAGATGGCAGTAAATAACAGTGTAAAAGTGTTTCTTTTTGAGAGTTCTACACAACAAATGTTACAGACCTTCCAGTTGTTCAGATCCCTTGAAATATTTTATTTTGATGGTTATGAAACGATCAAATTTTTGTGTACACTATGACTTCTTCGGTCTACCGTACTGTTTTAGATTTATTCGCCAAATAAGGGTTAGTTTTAAAATTTTTAATACCCGGTAAAGGGGTTAATAAAAACATATAAAAAAATTATTCCCATTTCAAGATAGCATGGTAGTGGGTGACAAATTTACAACATGGATAATTCCGTCCGAATGAAGAAAACAATTATACAGAAAAAAAGTTAACCACAGTCACAAAATATAGATACAAAAATAAATATATGACCATGTTATGATGAAAACTTGGGCTAGAGTCTCTGATTTGATTGATGCACAAGTTTACTCAATCTGAACAAATTACCACTGTCACTAAATATTAGATACAAAATAAAATATGACCATGTTATGATGAAAACTTGGGCTAGAGTCTCTGATTTGATTGATGCACAAGTTTACTCAATCTGAACAAATTACCACTGTCACTAAATATTAGATACAAAATAAAATATGACCATGTTATGATGAAAACTTGGGCTAGAGTCTCTGATTTGATTGATGCACAAGTTTACTCAATCTGAACTTAACCACTGTCACTAAATATTAGATACAAAATAAAATATGACCATGTTATGATGAAAACTTGGGCTAGAGTCTCTGATTTGATTGATGCACAAGTTTACTCAATCTGAACAAATTACCACTGTCACTAAATATTAGATACAAAATAAAATATGACCATGTTATGATGAAAACTTGGGCTAGAGTCTCTGATTTGATTGATGCACAAGTTTACTCAATCTGAACAAATTATACACTGTCACTAAATATTAGATACAAAATAAAATATGACCATGTTATGATGAAAACTTGGGCTAGAGTCTCTGATTTGATTGATGCACAAGTTTACTCAATCTGAACAAATTACCACTGTCACTAAATATTAGATACAAAATAAAATATGACCATGTTATGATGAAAACTTGGGCTAGAGTCTCTGATTTGATTGATGCACAAGTTTACTCAATCTGAACAAATTACCACTGTCACTAAATATTAGATACAAAATAAAATATGACCATGTTATGATGAAAACTTGGGCTAGAGTCTCTGATTTGATTGATGCACAAGTTTACTCAATCTGAACTTAACCACTGTCACTAAATATTAGATACATAATAAAATATGACCATGTTATGATGAAAACTTGGGCTAGAGTCTCTGATTTGATTGATGCACAAGTTTACTCAATCTGAAGAAATTATCACTGTCACTAAATATTAGATACAAAATAAAATATGACCATGTTATGATGAAAACTTGGGCTAGAGTCTCTGATTTGATTGATGCACAAGTTTACTCAATCTGAACTTAACCACTGTCACAAAATTTAGATACAAAATAAAATATGACCATGTTATGATGAAAACTTGGGCTAGAGTCTCTGATTTGATTGATGCACAAGTTTACTCAATCTGAACTTACCACTGTCACTAAATATTAGATACAAAATAAAATATGACCATGTTATGATGAAAACTTTGGGCTAGAGTCTCTGATTTGATTGATGCACAAGTTTACTCAATCTGAACTTACCACTGTCACTAAATTTATGATACAAAATAAAATATGACCATGTTATGATGAAAACTTGGGCTAGAGTCTCTGATTTGATTGATGCACAAGTTTACTCAATCTGAACAAATTACCACTGTCACTAAATATTAGATACAAAATAAAATATGACCATGTTATGATGAAAACTTGGGCTAGAGTCTCTGATTTGATTGATGCACAAGTTTACTCAATCTGAACAAATTACCACTGTCACTAAATATTAGATACAAAATAAAATATGACCATGTTATGATGAAAACTTGGGCTAGAGTCTCTGATTTGATTGATGCACAAGTTTACTCAATCTGAACTTAACCACTGTCACTAAATATTAGATACATAATAAAATATGACCATGTTATGATGAAAACTTGGGCTAGAGTCTCTGATTTGATTGATGCACAAGTTTACTCAATCTGAAGAAATTATCACTGTCACTAAATATTAGATACAAAATAAAATATGACCATGTTATGATGAAAACTTGGGCTAGAGTCTCTGATTTGATTGATGCACAAGTTTACTCAATCTGAATATTTTTATTGTGACTATAAAAAAATTTCCATAAAATTATAAAATAAATTGTATAGGCTATGTGAGCCCAAGCCATGAGCGCATGCAAGTTGGCTTGGAGGAACTCCAAGATTTGAAAGGAGTCTGGCAAGAACTGGCAAAGATTTGGGAACAAATCGATGAGTTGAAAGAGAAGCCCTGGCTCTCTGTTGCTCCTCGTAAAGTAAGCCATGCTTTACATATTTGTGATCTGAACATTAACATTTTTAAAATTAAATTTGTTTTACTAATTTTTAAATTGTTTTAACTGATCATTGTGGAAAATTAAAATTTTAATATAATTTAACTTTTTTTAAAAAAAACCTTCAATAAGTATTGATTATTTTAACCCTAAAACATTATGCTTCCTTTAATAATTAAGCCCTTCAGATGATGTAATCTGACATTGAACCATACAATTTATTTATCTCATAATCTCTGCACAAATGCAATGATGAAAACTTGGGCTAGAGTCTCTAATTTTGTTTGATAAACAAGTTTATAGTATCTGTACTTATTAAACTTTTAAGATGACCTCAGTTTGGGTTATCCTATCAATGATTTTCTTAATTTAAAAAAAAATTGGAATATTTTGTTTTTTGTAATTAAATACTGAAATTAGAAAAGTCCATTTTTGAAGTACTCAATATTTTAAATGTTTTTATTCACTTGAATTTTGGTCAAATGATGAAGCCTCTAAACATTTTATGTTTACCTATTATCATTTTGGTCATAAAATGTTGTTAACTGATTTAGTTCCCTACAATTCATAGGGACCAATGGAGAAGTAAGCCCATTTATTATTCTTTCCATTTCAGCTAAGACAATCAATTGATGGACTTCTGAATGTGATGAAAGATTTGCCAGCAAGACTGCGAGCATATTCTTCATTTGAATATGTCAAAAAACAACTGCAGCAGTATGCCAAGGTTAGGACAAAATGTAATATTTAAAATGATTTTAAATATTTATCTACAATGATTATAATTTAAGTTTAGTATTTAAAATTATGCACTTAAAAAATATTTTTATTTTACTAAGCATAATAACCATTTTTTTAAACTGCTTGAATTTTATTACTCTTATTCATCAATTAAAACATGCAATAGAGAATGATTCTGATGCAAGTCACTGCTATAATTATGAAGGCTTTGGTAAATTTTCTCAAAGGTTTTCAAATAGGAAATCTGACATCCTGGTATATATAACTATATTTAGGTGAATGTGTTGATTGTGGAACTGAAGTCTGAAGCCCTGAAGGAGCGTCACTGGAAGCAGCTAATGAAAAGACTAAATGTGAACTGGGTGCTATCTGAGTTGACACTTGGTAATATCTGGGACATTGACTTTGTCAGACATGAGCCCACCATCAGGGATGTTATCAGTGTGGCACAGGGTGAGATGGCTCTTGAAGAGTTCTTGAAACAGGTCAGTTTATTTAGTAAAATGTGTCACTTTTACTTTTTCAAGTTCTTTTAATGTCTAGATATTTAACATTGTCCTCTATACAAACAGATTTTTGTTCCTGCTGAATCAAATACAAGTGGATACACATATTTATCTGTATTAATTATATAAAATTATTTAAAGCAAATTATATTTTTGTAAAATACTAATAAACTATTATTAATTTATTAATATTTATTGTTTACATTTTAACAGTACTTCAGAAATAATCAGAGATTTTAAGAAGTAATGTTGCCGTTTTGATTATTCCATAAAGTAAACTATGCTTAACCTTATTAATAAAGATTGAATATCCACTTAAAATGTTTCAGAAGTCAATTTATCCATTGATTGATCTATGTTCATTTTTCACCAGGTGAGTGAAGTGTGGCGTAGCTATGAGCTGGACTTGATCAACTATCAGAACAAGTGTCGTCTGATTCGAGGATGGGATGATCTCTTCACCAAAGTCAAAGAACACATCAACAGTGTTACTGCCATGAAGCTTTCTCCTTATTACAAGGTAAGATTTATTTATTCTCCCTTGGTCTGATGACCAAATTTTTATTCATTTGTTCAAATCATTAAATGGATTAAGTTATGGCAATTTTAACTTAATAAACAATAAAAACCAAAGTATAAAGAATAAATTTGAGTTAAAAATTATGTTACTGATAAAGATCTTTGGATGTTTTACATCATTCATGAAAATTATATGTACTATTTATAGCAATTTGAAGAGGATGCACTGTCATGGGAGGATAAGCTTAACCGCATCAATGCATTGTTTGATGTCTGGATTGATGTTCAGAGAAGATGGGTTTACCTTGAAGGCATTTTTACAGGCAGTGCTGACATCAAACATTTACTTCAAGTTGAGACTACACGTTTTCAGGGGTATGTTGCATAATTATTATTATATTTTATAATAATTTTTTAAATTTATTTTAAAGTTGCACTGAATGTTTTTTTAAATTATGAAATTCTGGTAGTTTGAAATGTTAGATTTTTTCTAATATTTCATGTTATTCAGACAAATTTCAAGTTAAATTAGATTTATGAGAAAGAACTTTAACTAAACGAATTTCAAACATTTTCATTGTCATATTTAAATATATCTTCAGAGTGAGCACTGAATATTTGGGCTTGATGAAGAAAGTGGCAAAGTCCCCACTTGTCATGGATGTCCTAAATATTCCAAATGTGCAAAGACAATTAGAGAGACTCGCAGATCTGCTCAGCAAGATTCAGAAAGCTCTTGGTGAATATTTGGAGAGGGAGAGAGCTTCCTTCCCTAGGTCAGTATTTAGTGAACATATTTTATTTGAGAAAACATTAGAAATATAAAACTATATAATTTGCAATTGTCACGCAAGTCAGTCTGTCCTGACGCTACTAATTTTAAAAAGCGGGGAAAACCAAATTACTGCACCAATGCATCAAAAGGTGTGCAAATTAAAAATCCGCTGTAAAAAAATATAATATTGCGTCATTGTTTTCGCTCATATTTTAATTTTGGAAAAGGGATCAATGTAAAAAGAGGATTTAATGATGGTTAATTATAAAATAAAAAAGTAAACGGGGCGCCGTAGGCGCCCTGCAACGCAACCCCTATTTTATAAAATACTTTGTGTACATTTCAGAAAGTTTAATATTTCGTATTTATCAAACAAGGACAAGTTAGTTGGGCTTTTGAAAAAGGTCGGTGCCATAGGCGCCCTAAAAAGTGCATTTTTTATAAAACAAATAGATTTCAGCTGAAAACTTCCGTCATTTTTGACGGGTGTACACTAGTAATAGAAATAAAGCTTAATAGATGGCATTAAAAGTATGTTATAAATGTAAGGATTGATCAATTGAACCTTTCATTTTTTCGGGGTTGTAGAGGAGCAATTAAGTAACAAAGGACCTTAAAAATGTAAGCTGGAAAAAGATACCAAAGCCATTGAAATTTAACAAATGCTACATTTCATTACAACTTAAATATTTATAAAATAAAAGAACACTGCCAACCAACAGCACACTTAATCTCATACTATGAATAGGAATAGGGAAGACTTACTACTTAATAAGAATGGAAAACAATAATCCACAATAAAAAGAAAATTTGTGTTTATCCACATGCTTTCACAAATAGAGTATTAAGATCTCATAATTCTCTCTCACATCTAGAAAACATGCAAAAATCATTTGAAATCAAGAAGCTCATGTGGTATTTTAGAGTTCTGCATATATTATTAGTTAATTTCACAAACACTAACAACATGAAGAGCCTGTATCATATTTTCATTTAAAATTTCTCACATGAATTGGAACTTTAATAAAAGACTGTCTATTTTGTACACCAAATTTCTTGGAAGCAAAAAGATGCAGACATTAAAACAAATTTTTATTATCTGTTTTATCAATGCCACTGGAAAGCAATAAATATTAATGGAAGAATTTTCTACCTATAACATTTTATTACGAAAACTTTGGCCAGAGTCTCTTAACATGACTGCATAAGCTTACTGACCATTATATTACATTTTCCTTCCATTGATGTACATTAAATAATTTCAAAGTTGGGCTATATTTTTCAAATATTAAATGCATTATATCTTTAATTACTTATATTGTTCAGATTAAATTTTTTAAAAATATTTTAGGTATTATTTTTCTTGAATTTCATGAACTCTTAATTCAATTTGACAATACTTGTATGCTTTCAGATTCTACTTTGTGGGAGATGAAGACTTGCTGGAAATCATTGGTAATAGCAAAAACATTCCTCGTCTGCAGAAACACTTCAAGAAAATGTTTGCTGGTGTTGCTTCTATCATACTCAGTGAAGATGAGTCTCATGTTGTTGGCTTAACTTCAAAAGAAGGAGAGGAGGTTGGGGCTTTTGTCTTTGAAAAACAATCTAAGATTATTAAACTTGGCTTAAATTGTTTTTTTTGTTGTCACCATGCAGGTGTCTAAAATCATTTTAATATAAAACTCTATCTTATTTTCTAAATTTTAATAAATGAAAAGCATTATCTTTTTACAATAAAAGATCTGCCAATATCATATTTCAAGCACTATTTCTAACAGGTGATCTATGTGACTCCAGTATCAATTGCAGCCCACCCTAAAATCAATGAATGGCTGACACTAGTTGAAAAGGAGATGAGAGTTACCCTTGCCAAGCTGCTGGCTAATGCAGTACAAGACATGGCTGCTTTTAAAGGAGGAAAAGTAGAGCCATCAAAGTATCTTGAATGGGTTGATAAATACCAGGTACATACTTCACTCATTGACAAGAAATGTAATTTCACTTTAAAGTTGTCTAAAATAGTGCTAGATTTAAATTTTATAAAAACTAATTTACTGTTATTATATTCCCACAAAAAATCTACTCAATTTTGTTGGTTTCTTATTTATTACAATACTAATATGATTGTCGATTGTCGTGTGTTTCTGTTTGAGTGAAAATGCAAATTAGTATTAAGATTATTAAAATTCATTAGGTTTTGTCTTCAAATTATAAAACATAATTTTCATGTTTATTATTGTATATTATTTTATTGTAGGCCCAGCTTGTTGTCCTGGCGGCACAAATCTCATGGTCAGAAAGCATGGAGCAAGCTCTACAGACTGCAGCAAGCAAAGGAGGTGAAATGGCAGCTGTTTTAGAAGTTTTGGGAACTGTGGAGTCAACACTCAATGTACTGGCTGACTCTGTGCTACATGAACAGCCTCCTGTCAGACGAAAGAAACTGGAGAGCCTGGTAGAAAAATAATTTTAATTTAAAAAACAATAATGTTATGAACTTGCTCTACAAAGTAAAATGTATACCTACATTTTTTGGTTCACTTTCAGGTTTTAGATATTAAATTTGTTTTGAATTTTAAGCCCCAAAATGAATCTTAATTTTAAAAATATTTTCATATTGAAAAATTATTGAAATCCTGAAGATCTGTGATTCTGAAGTAATTTCTAATTTTAATTACATAACTATTTCCATTTGAAAATGCTATAATAATTCTTAATAAAAAAATATATATAAAAGAATGATATATATGCAATGGTATTTGATTTTTTTAAAAACTTTCTATAAAGTTTTATTGAATAGAAATTAAAAGCAACAAATGTTGTTTTATTAATAATTACAATATCATTAGTAAATACATTATTTTGATCAATGATTCCCATAGATCACTGAGCTTGTCCACCAGCGAGATGTGAGCAGAAGTATGGTGAAAAATAAAGTCAACAACCCCAAATCCTTTGACTGGCTGGCACAGATGAGATTCTACTTTGATCCCAAGAACACTGATGTCCTCCAACAACTTTCCATTCAGGTTTGGCAATCTCAATAAAAAATTATAATTATTTTTTTTTGGTACTTCAATTTTAACAAGACTATTACACTGAGGTTTTCTCTAAGTACAATATGTAATTCCTCTTAAATGTGTCTAATTCTAAGTTTTAAAAAAATATTTTAAAATAATTGCACATGGTCATTTAAAGGGATAACAAACAAAACAAAAAAAACCAAAAGAAAAGCAACACTTTTTAAAAAACTATTTTATTCCTCAGATGGCTAATGCCAAGTTTAACTATGGCTTTGAATATCTTGGAGTTCAAGACAAACTTGTTCAAACCCCTCTTACTGATCGCTGTTACTTGACTATGACACAAGCTCTAGAGGCAAGGCTAGGGGGCTCTCCATTTGGTAAAGTATTTATTGTCAGCAAGTCAATAAACTTCACAGAAATTTTAAAGTGGAAATGATTATTACATTTGTGGAAAATAGTATTTCTTTTAAAGAGAATTGTATTAACTCTTATCACAAAGCTTTATTAATTAAAATTTAAATTTTTACTTATAAGAATTCAGATAAATAATACCACCTTTATTTATGTTAGTGAACAAGGATATTTATGTACAGCTTTTTTAGATTAGATATGTTTATTTTATAGGTCCTGCTGGAACTGGAAAGACTGAATCTGTCAAAGCATTGGGCAATCAGCTGGGAAGATTTGTTCTAGTCTTCAATTGTGATGAAACCTTTGATTTCCAGGTGAATAACACATGCCACTAAATATGTGGTTCTGTCCGTTTTATGCTGTCAGTCAAAAGTATGAAACCTACATGTACTATGCTATACTTTATAGAGAAAAATTCATATTCTGAACTATTAGATAATTTTTTGTCATTTTACATTTTTACAGGCTATGGGTCGCATATTTGTTGGTCTGTGTCAAGTAGGAGCATGGGGCTGCTTTGATGAGTTCAATCGTTTGGAGGAACGCATGCTTTCTGCTGTCTCGCAACAAATTCAAACAATTCAAGAGGCATTGAAAGATTTGGCCAGTCCAGACAAGAAGGACAAAGGTAAGACATCTTGGCATTTGTTTTGTTATGTAAAACATAGTATATAAAACAGTAGATTTCTGGCATGTAAACCAGAATTTGAAATTTTTTCATGGAATGCCTTAAAGGTTCAACAAAATTAAAGTTAATTAAATTTAATTTTACATAATTAATTGATTGGGAATATTTTTTACTTTCAATCAATTACACTTATTAGCTGTTATATTTTTGATATTTAATGAAAGAATCTTTAAAATACATTTTTATGTGGAGAAGTATTATGTCAATTAAATGGATAGTTCAATAAGTCTTAATTAAACTTGTTAAAAATGTATTCCTAGGAACGGGCCCTATCCTAGTAGAGCTTATTGGCAAGCAAGTCAAGGTCAACCCAGATATGGCTGTCTTCATCACAATGAACCCTGGCTATGCCGGTCGCTCTAATCTACCTGACAACTTGAAAAAACTTTTCCGCTCCCTGGCCATGACAACTCCTGACCGTCAGCTAATTGCTCAGGTTATGTTGTACTCTCAGGGCTTTAGACAAGCTGAGAAGTTGGCAAGCAAGATTGTACCTTTTTTCAAGTAACTATCATAAGGATTATTTCTAACTATTTGTGCAGAACTTTCTTTTTCTTAAATCTGACAAGCAAAAATTTTGATTAAACAGCTTTTCCATTTAAAGGTCATTTGTAGTCCTATAATTTATAGTTATCTCCAATTATTTTAATAAACTTTTTTTTACAATTGGTTATTTCTTTATCAGGAAAATAGATTATTATCTTCTCTGATTTGAGAATGACATCCAGAAATTGAATTTAATTTCTGAATGGTGTTGTGAAAAAAGTTAACTAATATTTTGTTCTAGGCTATGTGATGAGCAACTTTCACCTCAGTCTCACTATGATTTTGGCTTGAGAGCGTTGAAATCTGTACTAGTCAGTGCTGGTAATGTCAAGAGAGACAAAATCCAATATGTCAAACAGGGAATGATTGAGAGAGGAGAAACAGTGGATGAAACAATAATTGCTGAAAATATCTCAGAACAAGAGGTATAAGATAAAAAGATTGTTTTATTGATTCTGATAAATAGAAATATATTTTTTGTGCACTGTATGTATATATAATTAATTTTTAGAACATACTTTTGTCAATCAAGACACAATTTTACAATGAGAACAATTTACAAATAAGAGAATATAAGTATTTATTTAGCAAAACCATCGGTCATCATATACTCAAAAACATTTAACTTCTTTAGAGATAGTGATCATTTAAATAGGAATTATTTTGTTTTTATAACCCAAATCAGACGAATTCTTAGAAACTTGGTAAAGAGGGTAAAGAATTTTCCAATCATATCTATAAGGGAATTTTCCCTTATTGAGCTCAATAGTTTTTAAAATATTGAAAAGTGTGAGATGCATCATCCTCTATGTTTAATTTTGCAACATTCTCTTTAAATACATTGTCAAGTTAAGGATGTATAGTTTGTTTGATATACTATCTTTGTTGATTATTCATTTTAATCCATCCATTGATCCCTGTGGCACGACAGTCCATGTAGGCCTGCGTCACCACCTCATTCCATTCAGTCCTAATCAATGCCTTTCTTCTCCAAGATTTGATGCCCAGTTTCTGTAGATCTTTCTCTACATTATCCATCCATCTAAGCCTAGGTCTTCCCTTGAGCCGTTTTCCTCTGGGGTTTTGGTGGTGCACCCTCTTTACTCCTCTTGAAATTCTTTCTGTCCTGCCCAGCGCAGTCTGCCCTTTCTTATTTCTGCAGCTATCGTGGGATCCTGATATAGATTGTACAGTTAATTCAATTTAATAGTTGACTGCTATATTACTGTATAAAATTTAATTAACATACTTTCAGAAATTATTCTGCTGTGCTAATAATCTTCTAATTTAATTTTTTTTAGATTTTGATTCAAAGTGTGATGGAGACAATGGTTCCCAAACTGGTTGCTGAAGATATTCCATTGCTGCATAGCCTTTTGAGTGATGTGTTTCCAGGTGTAGAGTATACTGCTGCTGAAATGACTGCCTTGCGCAACCAAATCAGGAAAGTCTGTGAGGAAATGTACCTTGTTTATGGAGAAGGAGATGAAATGGGAACCATGTGGGTTGAAAAGGTTAGAATTGTTTAAATCTTGTTAGCTATCAGATATCCCACTATCAGAAATCAGTTGGGTGTGGAGTGAATTTGTAAATGAATTTTTAATTTTCAATTAAAGTAGCCTGCACTTAATGATTTAACACAAATTTATTTAAGAATAATTATTTGATTTCTTTATTTTATTTTCACATTTTAGATAGGGATGTTATTGACATGTTAATTTCTAGAAGTCTTCACTGATAACTTCATTATTAAGTACATACGTTTAAAAAAAAAGAAGTTTAGCAGCAATCTCATTTTCTTAATATCCCTTCAGGTTCTCCAACTGTATCAAATCACCCTCCTACATCATGGTCTTATGATGGTTGGACCCAGTGGAAGTGGGAAGTCTATGGCCTGGCAGGTGCTTCTTAAGGCCTTAGAAAGGCTGGAAGGAACAGAAGGAGTGGCTCATGTCATTGATCCTAAGGTACTAGATTTTATTAATTAAAATGTAAAAAAATAAGTATATATCTGCCTTAAAACTTGTGTCAAATTATGACATTATGATGCATCAATTATAATTCTCTCTCTCCTCTCTTTAGTCTATCTCCAAAGAGGCCCTCTATGGTAATATGGATCCCAACACCAGAGAGTGGACTGATGGTCTCTTCACCCATGTCTTGAGAAAGTAAATCAACTCCCTTTAATTTATGATATTGTCATGAGAAAATGTGATTTTAATAAATTCCCTTTTTTTTTCTTCATGAAATATATTCTTAAAAAATAAAGAATATCCAAATTAAAGGATGTACTATGAATAAAGGGTGGCAAACTTAAAAGGCTCTGTGGGCCACTTTGAAGGCGAATAAATTATTCATGGGCTGCATGTTATTTCACTTTGTGCTTAAAAAAATTAATTAAAGGAGTTAAAAAAGAAAAACAATCTGCTAAAGGAAAAGCATTTTGTGAACAATACACTGTAAACCTTTATCCAGTTTAGATTTTAAAAACTTAAAATTTGGCAGTTTATTGACAAATATTTTTTTATGTGGGAATTCATAGCATCATTTTTTCATTTTAGGATCATTGACAATGTCAGAGGTGAACTTGGTAAACGTCAATGGATCATTTTTGATGGTGATGTAGACCCTGAATGGGTTGAGAACCTTAACTCTGTGCTTGATGATAACAAACTTTTGACCCTTCCCAATGGTGAGCGTCTGGGCATTCCTCCTAATGTGAGTACTTTTAATTTTTTTTAAATTTAATAAATTCAATTTATTTCTATAAACTTGTTTAATTTTCTATAATCTTTTTTATTTAAGTTACCTGAATTTAAAAAAAAATCTCTTTAATTAAAAACTTTCCTGTTAGTTTAATTTTTCTTATTTGCAATTATTTTTTTTTGGAATTTCAAAATAGCTACCTATTAAACAATAATTTTTAACTTAACTGAGAGAGAAAAAAAGACAAAATGAGAGCAAACAAGCTGATTTTTTTTTCCTTCAAATCAAGAACTGATAAAAAGATATGCTTTACAGCTCTTTATTCTTGTGCTCACTGTTTCCCAGGTGCGCATTATGTTTGAAGTACAAGATTTGAAGTATGCCACCCTGGCCACAGTCAGTCGTTGTGGTATGGTATGGTTCAGTGAAGATGTGTTGTCCACTGAAATGGTGTTTGAGAACTACCTGCGGAAGCTTCGTAGTGTGCCCTTGGAAGAAAGTGAGGAAGATTACCGTCACAACAGGGCAGCTGGCGGAGAAGCTAAGGAGGATGAAGTTTCCCCAACTGTGCAGGTTAGTATTTCATTTTCATGAAATCTCCATCTGAAATATTTATAAACAAACATTCTGATTTTATCTAATGATAAAAAAATTTAAATAAAGAATCTTGATTAGATTTGTTGTCTTAACAGATCCAGCGTGATGTAATGAACATCCTGTCTCCCTACTTCTCACTTGGGGGGATGGTCAACCGTTGCCTGGAACATGCAGAAACACTTGACCACATCATGGACTTCACTAGGTTGAGGGCTCTCACCTCCCTATTCTCAATGCTCAACCAAGGCATAAGAAACATACTCAACTACAACCACTCCCACGATTTCGCCATGCAAGTAAGGATTCAACAAAAAATAAAAAAATAAAAATATTGCTAGGGTGTTACAAAAGAAAAGATTCAAAGAGATTTTGTTTCAAGAATCCTTGAAACTAATGTCAATGTTGTTTTTTTTCAATGGTGACCCTCTTGTAAGTTAAATTGAACAAAAAATCTATTAATCATTTGCGAATAAATTAAAAAAAATATATCTTTGTTAACTTATCTGCTATTAGATTAATTGACAGCTAAAAGAATAAATTATGAATATAAATATTATATTGCTGAATAGATATTTTTAGATTATAAAGAGCAATTCAATATATCTGAACACAAAATAAATACTTAACCTTCCTCACTTTTCTAGCAAGACCAAATTGAACGTTACATGACCAAGTACCTGGTGTACAGTTTGCTTTGGTCAATGTCAGGAGACAGTCGTATCAAAGTTCGCCAGGAGTTGGGTGACTTCATCAGAAGCATTACCACCATCCCTCTCCCTCCACAAACCAATGTAGCCATCATTGATTTTGAAGTATGTTAATTTAAAAAAATTATTTCTGTGCTATGACCTTTTTGGGGATTTTTGTGGATTATTTGCAAGTTTGAAAAGTTCAAAGAATAGTTGTTTTATATAAGTGACTTAATAAGTGCTTAATTATTTGTAGAAAATATTTATGACATTGGGAATATTTTGCTTCAAAACTAGCCAATATTTATTATATAAGTCCAATCTTCAAATGTTTCATCTAATCTCATCATTATGTTTTGCATTGTTATTACAATATTTTCATTAGTGACTTTTGACATTTCACTGATGTGTTCTCCTATGACTTACTACCATCAGGTTGCCACTTCTGGTGAATGGGTAGCTTGGCAAACCAAAGTGCCACAAGTAGAAGTTGAGACCCACAAAGTTGCAGCCCCAGATGTTGTCATCCCAACTATTGACACTGTTCGCCATGAGAGTCTTTTGTACACCTGGCTGGCCGAGCACAAACCCCTTGTCTTGTGTGGTCCACCAGGCTCTGGCAAGACCATGACATTATTCAGTGCTCTTAGAGCCCTGCCTGACATGGAGGTAAAGTACACCTGCTTTAGCAATATTGATTAGTTAAGATAAGCATGAACTTAACTGGACCTATTGACTTCAAAGTAAACATTAAAATATTTTATACAAGACTGTAGCCACCAAACATTGCCAGGGGAAAGGCATGAAATTTCACATCTATTTACTTCTAAGAAATCTCTTCAGCTGATCTATTGAATGCAGCATTACAGCCATGTCTACTAATATATTAAGATATTGTGATTATTAATTGTATAAAAAAAAAGTGTCCACTTAATTTGTCCTGATTAATCAAAATTGAGATATAATAAATGCACGACCACCACTCTTGTGCAAATGGGCTGTATTTTATTGCTTTGTTCTCAACTTTCCTAAAATCATTCATTCATCCATTTATATTCTTAAGCAACCTCCCTCCCAACTGTTGATATTTAAAAATCTTGGCCAGATTGACGGCGAAGGGCTTTTTTTAAAAAAAAACTACAAAAGGAAGCCATTCGAATTATCGGGGTTGGGGGGGGGGAGTATTGACAAATAAAATAGCATTTTTAACCAATTTATGTTTTAAAATGATGGTTGGCACCTCAACAGGTGGTAGGCTTGAACTTTTCCAGTGCAACCACCCCTGAGCTTTTGTTGAAGACTTTTGACCATTACTGTGAATTCCGAAGGACACCCAATGGGCTTGTGTTGTCTCCCATTCAGCTCAACAAGTGGCTGGTCTTGTTCTGTGATGAGATCAACCTGCCAGACATGGACAAATATGGTAAGTCAAATCTGAAAAATGACAAATATGAATGAATGGTCATCATGAATTGGCTCTGGTCATGGTCGTGAAATTTGAAATGCTAAAAAGATTGCATAATGCTAGTAATTGGTAGCTAAATAAAGACTTGAATCCTCAGAATATTGTAGTGTTTGATATATTTAAACTAGGGCAAAAAGTACCCGGCTTTTCCCGGGTTTAACAACAGCAACAACAACAAAAACAACAGCAGCAACAAAACAACAAATACAAAAACAAAACAACAAACAACAACAACAACAAAGCAACAACAACAAAGCAACAACAACAAAGCAACAGCAACAATGACAAAAACAGCAACAAAACAACAACAAAACAATAACTACAACAGCAACAACATGAAGGACATTGTCGTCGCAGGGCAAGGGATGTGGACAACAACAGTAAAAACAACACAAAAGCAGCAACAACAAAAACATCAACAACAAAGCAACAACAACAAAACTACAACAACAAAAGCAACAACAAAAAAATTATTTCATAGCGATAATCGCCTTCTTGTTAATCTCGACACCAAAATGTTTATTATTTTGCGTCATGATTTTACGTCTTAATTTTCAATAATTTTTATTTTATATAGCTCATATAAGGAAAAATTATATTTTGGGCCCCCTGCCCCCAATATCTTATATATATGGAACGAAACCTGTTTAATAACCTTTCCGGTATAATTTTGTGTAGGTGTACCAAATTTCACGTTATTTGGTTGTCTGGATCTTGAGTTATTAGGGAACAGACAGACAACCAGACAGACAACAAATGCGTCTTATATGTATAAAGATTAATTCAGAATACTTTTTGTAAGGAGAAAATGAAATTTGGTGTAGATAGATAAATTACTTTATATCCAGGCACCCAGAGAGTCATCTCCTTCCTGCGTCAAATGGTGGAACATGGTGGCTTTTACCGTACTTCAGACCAGTCTTGGGTTAAGTTTGAGCGCATTCAGTTTGTTGGAGCCTGTAACCCACCCACTGACCCTGGAAGAAAACCTCTGTCTTACAGGTAAATCTCTATCAGATACTTCATGTGCAGGGCATATAATATCAGGGCATATAATATCAGGGCATATAATATCAGGGCATATAATATCAGGGCATATAATATCAGGGCATATAATATCAGGGCATATAATATCAGGGCATATAATATCAGGGCATATAATATCAGGGCATATAATATCAGGGCATATAATATCAGGGCATATAATATCAGGGCATATAATATCAAAGGGAAGTTTTTAAAATGTCTGACTAAGAGTTACTATAATATCTGACATCACAAGTCTTGATTTTCAATGCAGTTAGATTAAGTAATTTGATTTTTTAAAAATAATAAAATAAAATGCAAGAAAAGATCTTTTTAATTCTTGAAGGTTTATTAAATACATAGATTTTGATTTTGGGATAGGGGGTGTGTTGGTAAATATCTAACACTAATTCAATGGTTACTGCATTCCTTTTCATTTAGCTAATAAAAAAAAAGAAATTTCAAAGATGTTGGAAGTACAAAACTATTTATTTATTATGTGTCGATTTCCCCCCTTTTTTAAGACTATACAGTGATACCTCGGTATATGTCCTTATCCGTTCTAGACCCTTGGATGTATATACCACACAGGACATATACCAAACATTTTCCCATAAGAAATAAAGGGAAAATGATTAATCTGTTCATATGAAAAAAAATCATATTGTTATTGGCATGTTATATATGGTTGTTAAGACCGCTCGTTTTTGAGGACTGGTCAACCGTTAAAAAATAGATCGGTTAACCGTCGGTCCGTATTTTTACTATGTTTTGTGAACCAACAAGAGAATTTTTGCCTCGCGTCGTCTGATTTGACATCAAAGCGCCGGTGATGTACTGACTCTAGTGTTCCTGTCAAAACAGCGAATTAAAAAAAAATCCGAACAAGTAGTAAACCGTAATGATATTCAATTTTTAATATTTATGTAATGATAGTAGTCTAATGGCATATTATCAATTGTTGTCAAGTCAGTTTGTTTTTGCGGACCGGTTAATTTAAAAAAAAAGCCCGTTTTACTGTCTGGTCCGTATTTTCCCTTAAATGATTTAGAATCAACATGGGATGGCATCAAATGGCGACATCTGTTGGGGACATCACACCCCTCTTGCGTTCAGCAGCTGTAATGCGCTACGCTCCTTACCGCCGCGCTGTGTTACATCTGGTACATGCTTCGGTAACTAAGCGAATGCATTTTTAAAAAAAAATTGTTCACTAGCCGAACTCCACTAACAGTGATGATGTGTATTTTTATATTATTTATAGACCGGAGAATTAAAAAACACTTTGATGTCAGGGTTGCTCGCGTATTGGCTCTGGTATTCTGCCATAACACACACAAAAAAAATTAACTCCGGTTAATAAGCTAATACTCACTGGCGGCTGGATAGCGAAGTCAATAGTGCGCTCGCCTCTCAAGCTGAGGTCGTGGGATCTATCCCACGTTAAGGACACAATAAAAATGTTGATGAATGACTATTGCTAATAAAAGTCCTCCGCTGATCTGGAGAGGAGATGGGCGCCGCCAGATCTAACAAGCCCCGAGAAAGCTCTAATGGAAACATTAGAACCCCCTACGACCACAAGGTTATGGGACACACACTCACTGAATGAAGTTACGGTTAACTGGTCCTGATTAAACTGGATGGATCCTGATTAAACGGGATGGATCCTGATTAAACGGGATGGATCCTGATTAAACGGGATGGATCCTGATTAAACGGGACCAGTCCTGATTAAACGGGACCGGTCCTGATTAAACGGGACTGGTCCTGTTAACTGTTCACAACCTTAATATTATACATTTATTGACGTTGTATAAAATAATTTAAACACTGCATAATACTAAAATACGTAAATAAAATGAACTTAGCCGGAAATTTTTTCTGTTTTTCTGTTATCCAGATCAAAAGCAATTTTTGAACATGCTCTAATATTCCTGATATTTATTTTGTAATCGATTTCACCCACTTTGAAACATTTGCCCATTTAATAACGTCTTTGTTTTTTCACAATCCTAGAAATCGCCGTTCTCAGCATTCGGTATGCTGCAACAAAGTCCCAGACATGCATGCCAATTTCATACTTGGTAATCCTCACCATTTTTTTTCGTGGCTTGGCTCCTCTGATTAAATTTCTTAGAACTCATTGCAAGTGAATTTACTAAAAATCACGTGACAATTTAAAGTTATTCCGCGGTTCGTTCACTATATGGTAGCAACTGCCGTACTAACCTACAAGAGTATTACGCGGTGTGCTGTGATTCCTACAAGTTAAGCATTTTTACTCAAACATGTTCTAGCTTGCGGGTCGTATTCCAAACAAAGGTCGTATACCAAGTAAAATGTTTCGCGTCCAAATAGGACGTATACCAAGTGGACTTATTCCAAAGCAGACGTAAACCGAGGTACCACTTATATAAGTTTAAATTAACTGTCACTTTCATGTTCTGATCATATGAGGTCATCTCACGGATGTTCATAAAATGAACTTGATCATATGTTCATAAAATTATAAATTTTATTTTGTTACTGTTTTGTTTGTTTTAAAATATTTTTTCATTTCTGTTTAAAATTATCCATTTATTCCCCAGATTTTTGCGCCATGTTCCAGTTGTGTATGTGGACTATCCAGGTGAACTGTCACTGAAGCAGATTTATGGCACATTCAACAGAGCTATGCTTCGACTTGTTCCCAGCCTGAAACCTTATGCAGATCCTCTAACCAATGCCATGGTAGAGTTCTACATCATGTCTCAGGTAACCAGTTAATTTTTCTTAACAAAAATTCATTTAGGCACATTAAAGAATTACGTCTTAAGTATTATTCAGACACCTAAATTCTTAATAAATATAAATAATTTTCATTTTTTTAAACCTAAAATTATGGAATAAATCATGATAGATAAGTGGTTGATCTCTATCAATGATTCATAAGCTATATTTTCTTTTTAAAAATTTCAATTATATTTAGTGTTGTTTTTATGTGAAGATCAGAAGTAAATTCAAATTGCCTGTTTTAAACAATGAATAATTTTTAAATAATTTAGGAGCGCTTCACCCAAGACATGCAGCCTCATTACATATACAGCCCTCGTGAGATGACCAGATGGGTGAGAGGTATCTGTGAGGCTTTAAGGCCTCTAGAGAGTCTAAGCCTTGAGGGACTTGTGCGCATTTGGGCTCATGAGGCTTTGAGGTTGTTCCAGGATCGATTGATTGAAGATGAAGAGCGACGCTGGACTGATGAGAACGTTGATGCCACGGCTCTCAAGCATTTCCCCAATATCAACCGCCAGGAAGCCCTGGGAAGACCAATACTCTACAGCAAGTGGCTTTCAAAAGACTACATGCCTGTTGACAGAGAGGAGCTGAGAGAACACACCAAAGCAAGGCTCAAAGTAAGCCATTGCTTGTGTTGGTTAAAATGAAATAATTAATAAATTTTCAATGTTCTTTTAAGCTTTTTTCCCTCTAGAATATGTATTAAATTTTCTCAATTCCAACATTTTCACATAAAAGAGTCAATAAGCAAAAAAAAGAAGAAAAAAAAGGCTTATCTCTTGATTAAATCAAGTATAATTCTCAGCCATTAATAATTATGCATGGTTTTCACTAGGTTTTCTATGAAGAAGAACTGGACGTTCCATTGGTTCTGTTTGATGAAGTCTTGGATCATGTGCTGAGAATTGACAGAATCTTCAGACAACCACAAGGTCACTTGCTTCTTATTGGTGTTAGTGGCTCTGGAAAGACAACTTTATCCCGTTTTGTAGCTTGGATGAATGCCCTCAGTGTGGTACAGATTAAAGTTCACAACAAGTATTCAGCCAATGATTTTGATGAAGACCTGCGTTCTGTATTGAGGAGAGCTGGATGCAAGGTCAGATTTTTAAAAAAAACAAGTCATTTAGACATAAAATATCTTTATTTTATTTTTCAGTAATATATGATTTTTATCTGGTATTCTTATCTTATTTTTAAAGATCATTTTTAAAAAATAACCTAATGAAAACAATGGGATTAAATAAATGCTATAGTTTTGAAATAATTGAAGATTAAGTTTATTACCATCCCAATGGGCCTCAAACTAAAATTGTGTTTAAATTATTAACAAAATTTGTTTTTTGATTTCAGAGTGAAAAGATTTGTTTTATCATGGATGAATCTAATGTGCTGGACTCAAGCTTCTTGGAGAGAATGAACACACTGCTTGCCAATGGAGAAGTCCCTGGTCTTTTTGAAGGAGATGAGTACACCACATTAATGACCCAGTGCAAAGAAGGAGCCATCAGAGAAGGACTTATGCTTGACTCTGCTGAAGAGCTGTACAAATGGTTTACATCACAGGTATTATATATCTATATATATCTACCTCATTTTATCTCCAGCTGCCTGCCCTTAACGTACATGTTATACAATAACACTAGGTAAACTTTTTGTGCCTTGACCAACTTAGTTTTTTTAAAATAATCTTGTGAACAGGTTATCAGAAATCTCCATGTTGTTTTCACAATGAATCCATCATCAGAAGGCCTCAAGGACAGAGCAGCCACATCACCTGCATTGTTCAATAGGTAATTTGATAAAATGACTTATTAAGTCAAGATAGTTCAAAATAAACTCTCCACATTGTATGAAATGTTCCTACTTAAAACAACCAACCAGCAAAGCTACTTTTGCAGGCTGCAAGAAGAAAAAAATGGTGTTGTTGCTTTTTTAAAATTAATTTCTTTGCATAATCAATTTTAGGGTTAGATGAAAACTGAGGTTAAGAGTAAAGTTTCCTAATGGTTAGTTGCCTCTTTATTCCAGGTGTGTTCTGAACTGGTTCGGAGACTGGTCCAATGGTGCCTTGTTCCAGGTGGGCAAGGAGTTCACAAATAAGATGGACTTGGAGAAAGGATCTGTAAGTAAATTATTTAAAATGGCTAAAATTGTTTCTATGCCAACAAAATGTTTAATAATGGTACTGCCCAGATGAAAGTAAAGTGATTTTTTTAAAATTAAAGATAACACCTGTATTTAAGCTGTCCTAAATCATTGAAATACTTTTTATTTTTAGTACACAGCCCCTGACATTTTCCCTGCTGCTTATGAGAAATTGAAACCAACACCATCCCACAGGGAGGCAGTAATAGACAGCTTTGTCTATGTTCATCAGTCATTACACCAAGCAAACAGTAAGGTTGCTCGCAGAAGTGGGCGTGTTATGGCTATCACTCCAAGACACTACCTAGATTTTATCAACCACTTTGTAAGTAATATATTTCTGAGTGTATATTTTAAACTAATCCTCCTGTAAAATTGTAGTTTTCTTAAATTATCTTGCAAAGAGATGAGAGAAGCTAGAATTTTTTAAGCCAGGGCCAATCACCATTAACTGCTAGACTATACCATTGTGTAATTTAATTTCATGATATCTTGTCTTTGTTCCAGGCCAAACTGTATAATGAGAAAAGATCTGACCTTGAAGAACAACAACTTCATCTGAATGTTGGCCTTCAGAAGATCCATGAAACTGTAGAACAAGTTGAAGAACTTCAAAAATCATTATCCATCAAAAGAATTGAACTTGAGGAGAAGAACAATGCTGCTAATGCCAAGCTCAAGCAGATGGTCAGTGACAAGGGCTATGCTCTCTGCAAATTTCATTTAAAATTCAAACCGGCCATTCTTTTCCCTATTTCAACTATTTTTAAAATATTGTAATGATTTATTGTGATGCTGTCCTGGTAGATGACACCATTTATGTCGTGGTTGAAGGGCCTTTAAGATAAAGCGCCCAGAAATGTCATCTTTATATTTATTTCCTTTGAGACAATACTAATGATGTTAAAAAAAATTTAAATTTTTTTGGTCAATTTTTTATTTGGACTAATAAAAGAATGCTTATTTCCCTGCCATTTTCATTTATGTTAGATCGTTTAAATTTTAGGTGAAAGACCAACAAGAGGCTGAACGAAAGAAAGTAACCTCTCAAGAAATTCAACAAGCTTTGAAGGACCAGACCAAAGTCATCACCGAGAAACAGAGCAGTGTTAGAGCAGATCTGGAGCAGGTTGAGCCTGCTGTCATTGAAGCACAAAATGGTAAATACGAGTCTAGACTTTGGTTGTTAATATCATTCAATTGTTAAGTTTCTCACAAATATTTTTTAAAATATATAATATATTAATTATATCCTAAACACATCAAAAGTTTTAAAATATTTTTAAATGTATTTTTAAAAAAATAATTATCAGCTGATTTTTCATAAAATGTAATTATTGTTTTTATGTTGAAATCACACTATTCATCCACATGGTTTTATTCACACCATTCACTAAGCTTTCAAAAAATCTTAAGGTGTTCTCCCAGTCAACAACCCTTAACATCAGCTTTCTCAACCCTACCTTAGACTGCACGATCCTCACTACCTAAATTAAGAAAACATTTCTTTCTTGATGATAAAATCAAGGGTCTCAAACAAGCTTTTTGAAGGCATGTTAATTCTTATGATGCTTTACTTGACACAAATTCCATTTATACATACTAAGCAAGCCTCTAAATCATATCAACAAGTATACTACATTATCAAACTTTTCAGCGCTTGACTATATATAAGTGCAAATCGTTAATCTAAAATTTAAAAAATAAAAAATCACAACAGTAGTTTTCATTAGCTGATGAAAATTTAAATGCTTTGATAGATTGTGGTTATCAAATCAACTTTCTTTTCAGTAGCTTTTGAACTTTTTGATAAAAATATCTTGATCTTTAGTCAGTGTCCAAGTCAATGTTTGAGACTCCTGCTTTAAGTGAAAATGTTTTTAAAAAGGCTTCATCGAAATAATCATTTGAAGCTTGATGGTTCCATCTCTTGAAGTATAAAGTGCAATTTGATGTCAAATTGAAAAGTGTTATATCTGTATTACAGCTTTCCTTGTGGTGCATGTTTCTTGAAAATATTCAACTTTGTTATTTTAAAAAATACAAGGTTTATTACAGCCATAATAATATCTCATGATTTTTTTAAAGGTGGTCATTTCAAATATTATAAATCAGAAATAGTTTTTCTTGGCAAATTACAGTTAATCCTAACTGTAAAACACCTTGTTTTAACTCATTTTATTATTAGCCATTGAACCTTTTTGTTTTCCACATTTCAAGGTGGTCTTTCCTAAATTTGAGAACAAAGCTTAGACTACAATGAACACTGAATCACAACTAAATTATATTTAGGAATGCATGGTTTATTTACTTGTTTGGAATTACTACCTTTTATTTTGCATGTCATTAAGAAAAGTTATCTTAAGGTGTAGTTAATGAATCTGATAAATGGTGTTAGCTTTCCATTGATTGGTTCAAATGATTTTAGCCATCATCCCATTGCTTAGTTGCATTGATAGTAAAATTAATCATTGAACAAAATTTTATTAATCTTGGATTTTTAAAAAGTAATTTAACAAATAAAATGTTTCTTTTAAAAGAATTAAATGTACACAATAATCTTTTATTTTTACACCTGGTGTATCTCATGACCCATTTTTTAAAGTGAAAAAAATCTGAATTTTAAAAGTTAAAGAATAAAACTTTCCTTCTTTATTTAATAAGCTTAGAACAATTCAATTTTTAAAAGTTCATTTACAAATGCCTCGCAGATATTAATTGTTTTTGGAAGCTTTTACTGGTGCCAAAAAGGGATTTTTTTTTCATTTGCTTCACCCTATTCGCTTTTGTCATTTTGTTCATGTTAGCTGTCAAGTCAATCAAGAAGCAGCATTTGGTTGAGGTTCGAACCTTAAACAATCCACCCGGTGCTGTGAAGCTTGCTGTCGAATCCATCTGCGTCTTGCTCGGAGAGTCAGACCTGGACTGGAAGGCCCTCAGGGGCATCATCATGAGAGAGAATTTTATCTCCACCATTGTCAATTTCAAGACTGATGATATTACGTAAGTGAAAAAAAACCAGGTCAACATCGTGGAATGTGCTCCACTTATTTGATAGATTGAACCAGCACACAGATCCAGCTGATAAACGGAAATGTTGGCATCGCCTCTTACAAGTTTTGGTCATTCTGAAGTGATGACGCTTATCCCTTGCAAATCACTTATGTTGCAGTGATTTGTGCATATGATTGTTTCAAAGAGGAGCTTGTCTTTACTTTCTTGCATGTTAGAATGTTGTTGATAATAAATGCGTAATCAGGAAAATCTTTGGTGTGATCTTGGTGCACACTCATGTAAGTAGTGGGATCAAATTTGGTTGATTGTTGGCCTTTTTACAAGTATGGGCAGTTGATCTGTGGTCCACCTATTTAGTATTTCAAACTATTGGCTGAATTGAATGTATTTGCTCCTTCTCTGTTTATTTTTTTCTAATTCAATGTTATAATTGCTTATTATTGAAAACTATCTTCTACTTTTGTTTTATTCTGTTTATGAACGCATGCATAGACTGCCTTAATTAATTTGGGTACACTGCTATGCTTTCATTGTTGAATGGCAAAGCTACTTGTTATGTCATAGTAAATTCAGTATTGATCACTACAGAGTTTACGTTAGTAAAATGCATGATAGATCCAGTACTAATTTTTATTGTGAACTAAGGCCTGTGCTTTAGGCTTCTATGAAGGTACCCTCTCATTCATTTATCTTAAAATATGTGGACTTTCCTCTTGATTAAATGAAATGTTCATATCTCATTGCCTGGAATAGTGCACATACTCTGTATGTCATTGCTCACAAATTCTCTGGTCCCATACTTGCATGTCATTGCTCACAAATTCTCTGATCCCATACTTGAATCCTAATCCATTCTGATTCACTTGCCTGCTGCTCTTGGATATCTATGCCACTCTCAGCCGTGAAGGGTATCAAGAAGAAAGACCTTGTCGAGATCAGATCCATGGGTAACCCGCCACCAGTGGTCAAGCAGGCCTTAGAGGCTATCTGTTTGCTACTTGGCGAAAGTGCGACAGACTGGAAGGTCATTCGCCAGATTATAATCAAGGACAGTTTCATCTCCTCTATTGTAAACATGAAAACTGATGACATTTCGTAAGTTTGTAAAAGTTGTTCACCGTCTTATTATAACTCCTATGTCTTATCAATCATTAACCACGGGTAATTGATGAAGAAAATTGCACTTCAATTTTGTTAATAAGTCAACGTAGTTTAAAAAATAACAAAATAACAATCATTGAATAATTTTAGGGTAACAGTAAAAAATGCTGATGATTTCCAATAATACAAAAAGATAAGTTGTGGCACGTAAATGTGATTAACAAGGCTGCTTCGTATCATTAATGTTTGATAAACCATAAAATATATCTTCTATATCTGATTGCATTGCATTTGCATAAATTGAGGACATTCATTTGAAATTTTTGGATTTGGAAACTATAAAATAACCAAGGGACATGTCATTTTAATCTAATTTCTATTCTCATAATTGTTCCTCTCAAATATTTATTTTAAAAAACAGGGTAACGAAAATTGTAAGACCTATGGGTGCAAATGACGGTTTCAAACCAACTTGAACAATGTAATACTCGATAGTATTCTTCCTAAAAAAAAATAATAAAAAATGATATGATTCAGTATGGTAAGAAACTGACAACAATATCATTAATATAATTAAGAAAAGTGTTGTTTGAAGATGTTGGATGTGGACATTTTTAGATCAAGAATTTCTTTCAAATTTTTAGAATGGAGGTAAGTCAATGTTGTCCTTAGTCATGTTATTTAGTCAGATGAAAACCGCTCTCCAATAACCAAGTGAGTATCGAAAATTCCTTACTTTTTTTTTGTTTTTTTATTTTAAATAATCAAAGTAATATGGCTCAATTCAGATTTGACATAAAAATAGCCGGAAATACATTTTTTAAGCCTAGAATTAAAGTATTTAATTTCTCAAGTATAACAAAAGACAGATGTACTAAAAATAATTACATCTTGTGAAGCTCATATAGCAAAATATTTTTTCAAGGCTTTTGCCTTCAAAATGAAATAAAGCTTATCTTCACTATTAAAAGCTCAACTACAAAATTTAGAAATCTAAGGTCTGTTTAAGAGTTTCCGAATAAAGATGTGATAGTCCATACAACACAAGATATTAAATTTTTATAGCTTTTTTCTCCATGCGCCTCTGTTTCTGTTAATGATTTTATTTGTCAGTAATTGGTTTAAAGAAATATACAACTTGGTTTTAATTCTCCCTTTTATTTTGAGATTTTGAACCCCACAACCCTCTTTTTTTTTCCCCTTTATTTTTTTAAACTTTGCTGCATGGCACTGATCTCTAGCTTGCAACGAACCCCTGTGCTTCATTGAAACATCTGGTAGCTACCAAAACTTGAGTGCTTTGATCCCGATCAAATAATTACCCAACATTAACACTTGTACATCTGATAGCCAGTGATGTAACCAGGACATTTGGCCCTGGTAGGGGCAGCATCTTCTATGGGGTCTAAATTCCTAAAATGTCTTATATAAGGCCCTGACAACAAGGCCTTGATGCCCTCTTGTCAGTTACACCACTGGCTTAAGAATACATCAGCACCCCCATTTGATGTACAAACATGCTGCCATGGTCACTTACCATGTCCGTGCCACTCACAGCTGTACAGGGTATCAAGAAGAAAGATTTGGTAGAAATCAAGTCCATGGGTAACCCCCCTCCAGCAGTCAAGTTAGCCCTTGAGGCTATCTGTTTGCTGCTCGGCGAGAGTGCCACCGACTGGAAGGTCATTCGCCAGATTATTATCAAGGACAGTTTCATCTCCTCTATTGTAAACATGAAGACTGATGACATTTCGTAAGTTAAAGCAGTTGAACTTAACAGAGCCCCTTAATTATTATAGTTGTATCAAGTAACCATCTCTCACAAAATGACTTTTTTTTGTTTTAAAAAACAGTTTCTTTTTGAGACTGATCATTCACAGTTCATTTTGAAAATTTTAGCTACCCAATGAACTGTTGGTGTAAAAAAAAACACATGGAGAATTGTGATATTACATTATGGTTACATCTTTAGACAGTTGGAAACCATCTGCCAGATTTTAACAATTTTATATGCAAGATTGGAAAATAGTTATGATTACCTGTTTTCAAATTTTGTTACTAGTAAAAACAGTTGGGTAACAAATAAAATTTGAGAAAAATGCGTAAGCAATTTTGAAGTCATGGTAAATTAAATGAATGGCTCTTAAAATTAGACTCTTTCACACAAGTTTTTTATAAATATCAACCAGCTCCTTTGTGAGTTGAAAGGTTTGAATATTATTCTATAAGTTTTTCATATTGTATGTTATTGTTGTTATTTCCTCTGCTCTTGGGATACTATAGTAATTGAAAAAGGTATGATGTTGGTAGTATTGCTGATCTCATGACGTAAGCTGTTTCAGTAATATTTTTTTTAAATGAAGTATTCTTTATGAATTATTATAGTAAAATTAAATAATCAGTTACTCGTTTTGTATTAGCAGGCATCTAATATTCTCATAATACACAATTTGTTTGCACTAGAACATTTAAGAAATAACTAGGTTAATTTTATTGATGGTTTTTCTTAAAAATAAAGATATGTGCATAAAAATTTAAGATCTTTTTATTTTTATTTTAGTGATGAAATTCGCCAAAAAATGAAGAGCAAGTATATGAACAACCCTGAGTACAACTATGAGAAGGTTAACAGGGCCAGTTTGGCCTGTGGTCCCATGGTCAAGTGGGCTATTGCTCAGGTAATGGCACCATTTAGTATTTTTTAAAGTTCCTCTCTCTCTCTTCTCAAGTGCCTCCACTATGTGCCCCGAAATTGTATTAGTTAGTGAAAAGATTAACATATATCAAAGACATTTTATGAAACATTATTCACAGTAAAAATGGTGTGTAAAGTTAAAGTGTGTTTCACTGAATGATAATTTTGGAATTACCATATTAGTTTCAGCGCTCCCTATTTTAAGAAATTAAAAAATGTCCTATTCCACATTTTGAAGTGAGTCTTGTTTTGAAAAATGCTTGTCCTCTCTCTAGATTCAATATGCTGACATGTTAAAGAGGATTGAACCATTAAGGAATGAACTGACTGAGCTGGAAAACCAAGCAGAGGAGAACAGACTTAAAGCAGAAGAAGTGAACAAGCTTATTGCTGAGCTGGAAAGAAGTATTGCCAAATACAAGGAGGAATATGCTGTCCTTATCAGCCAGGCTCAGGCTATCAAGGCTGATTTAGCTTCAGTAGAGGCCAAGGTTAGCCTTCTTTTTAAAAAAAATATGTATATTTTTTCAAGACATACAATTGTTTAGCGTTAAAAATCTTAGGGTGCAGAATTGTTATTTCTCAATGGAAATACATATTTCTACTGTCTTTTTTTTGTTGTTGACAGGTTTAAAAAATGTCATTTGATTAATATACTAAAATTTTACAATGGTTTAGAGGATGTTATATGAGTAATTACTATCTAAATAATTGAATTCCTGTCGTGTACCACAGGTTGAAAGAAGTGTTGCCTTGTTAAACAGCCTGGCAAGTGAAAAGCAGAGGTGGGAACTTGGCAGCGAAACATTCAAGAACCAGATGGCCACAATCATTGGTGATGTTCTTTTGTCCTCTGCCTTCATGGCTTATGGGGGTCAGTATGTATACTTGTTAAATCAATCAATTTCTTCATTCAATTAAAGTCATCAACTTAATTTCAGTTACGAGATTTCATAATTTAAAAAAAATATACCATTGTTACATTGATCTACTAAAGTAATTTCTGCCTTATCATGTGTAAAGTTTGCTTTAACATTCTTTTTAAAAATGAAGAAAATCTCTTATAAATTTAATATTTTTTAAAACTACAATTATGCAGTGGCTGTGTAATTTGTCTCACTATTTTTTATTAGGTATTGAATATAATCAGAATATAAATATCTGAATATTATCCACACAACCTGTTTATCTTTTAGGCTATTTTGACCAACTCATGAGACACACCTTATTCTCCAATTGGTGTGAACACCTTCAAACAGCACATATTCAATTTAGGAATGACTTGGCAAAAACAGAGGTATGAGGGGCATGGCTTTGTAGTGTTCTCAAGCTTGTTTTGCAGCGCCCATCTTTTTTTAAAAAAAATGTTTCTTAGCAATTCTTAACTATTTCATGGCATGCCTCAACTCTTTTTCAATGGTTTTTTTTTCAGCATTTCTTTTAGAAATTATGGGGTTAAAAAAAAATTAAATTATACAAAATACATCATTTGAAAGTTTATAAATGTTAGACAGCTTTTAAGTCTGAAAATTTTGCGATGAGATTAGTTTAACTTGGGTCAGATTTAAATCAATGTTTCATTCCAAAATTTCAATCCACATAAAACAAAAATTAATGTTATGGTATAACTTTGATATCATCTGTGATGATGCTTTCATAAATGAGACAGCTTTTATTGAAAAAATCATTAATACCAGAAAAGTATCTTTAAATTTCTGTCTTGATTGTTCTTAAAACATGAATAAAGTCGCAATTAATTTTTGTTGAGTTTAGAACTAATTGTACTTATCCTAGGACTTAGTTTACTTATGTTGTGCTTGCTTTGCCCATGTATGGACAGACTTACCTCTAGCATGTTGAAGCTCAGTCATGACTAGCTTTTAAACTGTCCCACATTAACTGGCTGTCGCTTGTACCCACCCTATCCCAAAATCTTGAATGGTGTGGATTATGTGATTGCCAACACTAATCTCAGCCTTCCTCATTCACTTAACCTCATTTCTCTGCTTTATCCCTTCTATTAAATGTATTGCTGTTTATGCATGGTTTCTCTTTAACAATTTGTTTGAAACTGCAGGATCCATCAAATAAATGAAATTGACAACTGAATGTTATCACCAAAGAAAGTATATATGTACTTAAAGCTATATTATACTTGTTTTTAAAAAAAGGATAAGGTGTTAAACAATTTTTATGGTCTGCATCTCTATAAATCTTGGGTAAATACATCCATCTCTAACGAAAAATGCTATCATCTGAAATATAAATATAGCATATGATGCTAAAATAACAGGTGCAAAGCGTACTTATATATTATAGGCACTCCTATACCTGAGATTATCGCATCCTACACTTACTTTTCCTTGGTTTATGTCTTGTCTTGCATTTTTATTAAGAGATTTGGATGTTTATAGTCTGTTTGTTTTCCTGGTTTGTTCAGGCAATCCATTATACATCCAATTGCCAGATGTAAAGGATTTGTATTTGTTTGTTCTTGCATGTGGAACAAGAAAAGTTTTTTCTTTATGTCTGATTGTTATTAGATTGTTGTGTTGTATTTCCAAATCAGGATTTAATGCCTTACTACTATGCTCTTTGTACTTCTATCCTATAGTGCTTCTAGGTTAAGAGATTTAACCATAATGGTGCTACTCTTGTCAATTTTGCTATTTAGGCTAAATTAATTTCTGAAGAATATTTCCTATCAATTTTACTTACAAAATTTGTTATCTAAAATATCAAAGTTTCAAAATGTATACTCTAAATGTTTTTTTTAAACTGCTAGACACATTTGTTTTACATTAACAATTTATCAGCTTCTTTAATGATCCATGGCCTTACATTTTAAATTTTGTTATAATTTTAAAGATATCTTTAAAAACGTATTTAAATTCTAAAATTTATTAAAATATTTTCAGTACCTGTCCAATGCTGATGAGAGGTTGAAATGGCAGGCCAATGCCCTGCCTACAGATGAACTGTGCACTGAGAATGCCATCATGTTAAAGAGATTTAACAGATACCCACTCATTATAGACCCCTCTGGACAAGCTACTGAGTTCATTATGAATGAGTTTAGAGAAAAGAAGATAACAAAGACAAGGTAGTAATGGAGTTTGTTTGATTGTAAAAAATGTATTTCAAGTATGTGCTAAATTTGATTTTGTAAAAAAAAAGGGCTACATTGTTACATACGTGATTATAAATGATTGTTATGTAGAATTTCAAATATCATAATTTTATTTATTAACTGCCAATGACAAGCCGCCATCTCTAGCATGTGAAAGTCATTACATGTTTAGTTTTTTGCTTGTCACACATCATATTAGGCTGTGCAAATCTCATGTTGTTCGAATCATACAACTGGGGAGGTGTATTACGCCAACATTGGATACAATTTAATAACTTAGTTGCAAAGCACTCACTGCCAAATATTAAGCTTACTTTTACAAATGTCATTTACCCTATGCAAATTTGTTTAATAGATAAAATGTTTTACTTCTCAAATTTAACGCTATTTTCTATATATATTTATTTATTTTCACTCAGCTTCCTGGATGATGCTTTCCGTAAGAATCTGGAAAGTGCTCTTAGATTTGGTAACCCATTATTAGTGCAGGTAAAATGTTGTCATTATTTGTATAAGATAGTAAGTTTAATCTCACCAAACATGCGTAAACATTTGTTTAAATTTGTAAGAAAATTGATGTATCATGTGGTTTTGTTATTTGACCTCAGGATGTTGAGAACTATGACCCTATCCTCAACCCTGTGCTGAACAGGGAGCTTCGCAGAACTGGTGGACGTGTTCTTATCTCACTTGGTGATCAGGACATTGATTTGTCACCATCATTTACCATCTTCTTAACCACCAGGGATCCTAATGTAAGACTTTTTGTTAGATAAATTGTTTCATGTAATTAGCTCCTGGTAAAAAGCTGCAAACGGATAACTCAATAACTTCTACTCTGTATTATTCACATACGTATAGCGGAAGAAATTACACCACAATCAGATTTTAATATAGAGTTTGTTTTGTTGTTGTAAAATAGTTACACCCAACTCAGCACCACTTGTTGTAGGCAGCATGTATTGACCACCCAATGCCAACCTAGAATATATGAAAGGTCTTTGCAGTGTATTAACGTTAATAAAAGAAAATCATAAAATGCTGAAATTTGGATTATGGGGGACTTTAATCTTATGGACATAAATTGGAACAACCGTGCCATAGATCAACAACAAAGTAATAAAGAAATTAACAAACACTCTATTGACACAATTAACACCAGAAACCTAGAACAAATCGTCAAAAAAGCCACTAGGAAAAATAATCGACTAGATTATTCTTAACAAATAGACCAGGACTAGTGATAGATTGTGAAATAATTCATGGACTGTCTGACCATGATATTGTTAGGGTAAACAACACAATAAAGACTAAAAATTTGTAAGACACCCAGAAGCAGAATTTATCTCTGGAATAAATGTAATTCAATAAAATTACACCAAACAGCGGCTACTTTCCTAAAAATTTAATGAGTTAATACAACACAAATAGCCCAGTAGAAGAAATTTTGGAAATTTATAAAAGCAAATCTAAATCTACTATGGATGAGAATGTTCCTAGAAACTAACATCAAATAAAATTAACTAATGCTGGTTCAATACTAAATTAAATAAATTTTGCAGATAAAAAGATATAAGATATAATGATTACAGCACATTTCTATTAACTAAATTGTTTTTCAAAATTTGCAGGTTGAATTTGCACCAGATCTTTGCTCCCGTGTGACTTTTGTCAACTTTACTGTCACCCGCAGCAGTTTACAGAGTCAATGTCTTAACCAGGTAAGTGATTTTTTAAATTGATTATTTTTCTTTTTTTTTCCTCTGGCGTGCTTAGTATGTTCTTACAATTTATTCATAATCGCCATTCATACATTCATCTTTTAAGAAATTCATATTTTTTTAATCATGCAGCTTTTTTTAGACATGTTAAATTTATAAATCTAAACTTATAACACAGGTTCTTAAAGCTGAACGACCTGATGTTGATGAAAAGAGGTCAGATCTTTTGAAACTTCAAGGTAACATAATTTCTCAATACCTCGTTCGATTTTTAAAAAATGATTATAAGGCATTAATTACTCATAAAAATAATATACTATATAAAAATAATATACTATGTCAAAATATATTGGGCAAATACATTAATAAAACCCCAAATTTGAAAAAAAAATCACATGCCTAGCATTTTTAAATAATTTAAGGTGAGTTCCAACTGCGTCTCAGACAACTGGAGAAATCACTGCTGCAAGCTTTGAATGATGTCAAGGGTAAAATCCTGGATGATGACAGGTGTGTTTCAATATTTTTTAGTCATGTCTACTTTAATCTTTATAGCTACAGCAAGGGTCTTGGTTCTCTGTCATTGAAATCTTGCCTCCTCATTGTTGTATAGCCATGCAATTTTTGAGACGGTTAATCTGTTTTTGTGGTCTTAATTTCTATTGAAATGATTGGCATTATTTGTGCAGTATTTTGAGCCACCTGGAGACACTCAAAACTGAGGCGGCTGAAGTTGCTAAGAAAGTTGAAGAGACAGATGTTGTCATGGCTGAGGTGGAGACTGTTTCTCAACAATACGAGCCCCTGGCCATGAGCTGCTCTAGTATTTATTTTACTCTTGATGCACTTCAACAGGTGAGCCATAGTAGACTACTTTGCTGCTTCTTCTACGGATGGGGCACATAAATGATCACCATTTTGGGTGTGATGGCTTATAAGATTTATGGATGGTATAGGACGATAATCACAAAACTGTTTCTTAATATATAAAATAAGTAATCTGTAACAGAAACTAGATCACAAGTCAACATGGTTCAAATTACCTGAATGAAATTTTCATTTGAAAATGTTTTGTTTCAGGTCCACTTCCTGTATCAGTACTCTCTGCAGTTCTTCTTAGAGATTTTCCATGCAACAACCAGCAATAACCCTCACTTGGCTCTGTTAAATGTTCATTCAGCAAGGCTTTCAAAGATCACCACAGACTTGTTCTTGGTAGGGCAAAATAAATCATAAAAAGAACATCTTTTTTTAATCCATGACTTCATGTCTAATGTTATAATTTTAAAGATTTTTTTTTGTAACTCGATGGGAAACACAGATTACTATTAGTTACAGATATGTAACTGTAACATTACAGAAAAAATATTTAATGCTGAAATCCAAAGACTAAAAAAGATTAATGTAGTATAATAAAAAAAAATTTTGAGGAGTAATTATAATTTAAAAAACAAATTTATTTTATCATTGTGATCAATAGTAGTTAAGATTTGGTCATGACAAATTTTTAGACTTTAAACACAAATAAACAAAATAAGGAAATTATGTTATAAAACACATCTATTTGAATACCAAGGATTTTATCACATACTTGTTAAAAAACATTTTTCCTAAACCTATCTATGGTAAGGATGGAGTTGACCCCTTTCTCCAGGAATTTGAAATTATAAATATCTGAATATTTTTTATTAAAAGAGTTAAACAATATTCCTAATACACTTCTAGGAAACCTATAGTCGTGTTGGCAGGGGTATGCTTCACCAGGACAGGATCACATTTGCCATTCAGCTATGTAGAATTCATCTCAACGGTCAAGCCAAGTAAGAATTAAGATTATCTTTGTTTTTAAATAATTGCATTTGTCATCTTTCTAAACTTTAATAGTTTTTTTCCCTTTCTTTCATTAAAATAATTAGATGTCATTATTAAAAATGAACTAATTTGAAAACTACATTCAACAAAAATAGTGAAGGAACGTATGAGGCAGAGTTTGAGCATTTCATGCGCAGTCAAGAGGGCCTGCTAACAGAGAAACCAACATCGTCAATCCCTGGACTGACCAACCAACAGGTAAAACAGTGTAACACTATACACCATTAAATTGAACTTGAGTAGTTGTATTTCTCGATTTTAACCAGTATCCATTAATTTCACATGTGTAAACATTTTTAGTGTCTCAATGAAGAAAATGTGTCTAATAATTTAGGTTGAATATGAGATGAAAACTGAATTCCCTTTTTTACTCATTAACTTATAGAACAATTTCCTATTATCTTGTCTAATTTAGCATGCTGCCTTAGTGCGTCTAAGCAAGCTGCCATCTTTCAGAAACGCTGTCAGTGAAGTGACAGGCAACCCTGTAAGTAGCACACAAAAAAACACTTCTTACCCTACCTATTTCAAAATACAAATATTTCAAGACCATTTATTTATATTACCAAATAGTTTAAAACCTCCTGTTACATGTTGACTATATAAATTGAATCTCAAAATATGTACATTTTATAACAGCTTCTACAATTAAGGGTATAAAAGTTATAACTATATATTAATAAACTTCTTTTACGTTAACGACTGCTATAATGAAATAAAAAGTCTTCTAGTTTTGAACAGGTAATTAGTTTGTGAGCATGCTTGATTGGTAAAGCTGGTCTTCTTACAGGTTTTCCAGTCATGGCTTGAAAGTTCCAACCCTGAACAAGATGTACCTCAGTTATGGGTGGAGGATAAACCATTATGTAAGTTCTATTCTTAAAATCTTATCAAGAAAATCAGTTTGCCAGCCATACTTTTAACTTTGTTACTGAATTTTTTGTTGTTATTATCTGAATTACATTATCTCTTGTACACTGACATGTGAACATTTTGCTTTTTAGCTCCAATTGGAAAATCTGTTCAAGGCTTGTTAGTGATCCATGCTCTGAGACCTGATCGATTGACTGCCATGGCCAGGATTTTTGTGGAGAAAGTACTGGGCTCAGAGTTTGTCCATGTCACAGATAAGGAACTGAACCTGGCTTCCATCTGTGAGAATGAAGTAAGAATTTCTGTTATAATAGGACTAATAAATTTGTTATTAATTATTGCAAAAAAGTCAGTATTATAGCTAGCTACTTCCAATATTAATGAAACAACATATCAAAATTCCCACTTAAATAAGAGGAAAAAGGGAAATAACTACATCAGGGGTGTGCAACATTTTCCAACGTTGGGCCACATGTGAACTTTGTAACAACAATGAGGGCCAGTACCCGTAAAAAATGTACTCTTGATAACTTTAGTAAAGTGCGCGAGTATAAAAATCAAATATGATTGGCGGGCCACATGAACTGGTCTGGCGGGCCGGGTTGTGGCCCGCGGGCAGCCTGTTGCACACCCCTGAACTACATGATGTTAAAGAATATTTGGTTCCTCAGCTGTTAATTACCTAAAATTTTTGAATAACCAATATGAAAATGTTCTATTAGTGTTCTTGGAGTTTCTTTTATCTTTCTTAGAAAATTATTTCCTTTTTTTAAAAAAAAATAATTCTTTTTCTCAACTGTTAATTAGTCTCTATATCAGAGGTGCTACCAAAATTTGAACTTTGCATAACCAAAGCTTATAACACCTCATTTTGTAATGTTTATATTGTAAGGTCCTCTCTCACAGACAGCTCTTTCAACATTAACGCACTTCTTGTTTGTTTTGTAGATTAAAGGTGCAACTCCAATTCTCATGTGCTCTGTACCAGGCTATGATGCCAGCTCCAGAGTTGATGACTTGGCTGCTGAGCTCAATAAACCTATTACGTCTATTGCTATTGGTGGGTTTTAAAACTATTGAGCTGTTCGATCTATAAAATGTATTTCTGGACTTGTCATAAAGTTTATGAATTTATTAAGTTTGGATCATTTGTAGTTATTTATACATCCCCTTTTTGCAGGACTTTCATCAATGTTCGATCAGAACAAACATGCATCTGGTCCTACTAATGCTTTAGTTAAATATCTAGCAATCCAGTTCATTCTCGTTTAATATAAATAACTAAATTTGAAGCTGGTGTTTTGATTTTTTATCTTATTTTCAAAACCCAGGATCTGCTGAGGGTTTCACACAAGCTGATAAAGTAATCAACTCATCAAGCAAGTCAGGGCGATGGGTCATGCTGAAGAATGTCCACCTGGCTCCACAATGGCTGATCCAGTTGGAGAAGAAACTCCACAGCTTGCAAGTTCATCCTAGCTTCAGGCTCTTCTTGACAATGGAGATTAATCCAAAAGTAAAGAAAAAATATAGTAGTTCTTTTAAATGAATTATGAAAATTGTCTGGCCTGATTCTTTTATTTTCATTAACTTAAACGCTTTTCTTTTTTACAAAACCCTTGAGTTAATATGGTGTTTTTTTTATTACTACAGCTCCCAACTAACCTTCTGAGAGCTGGTCGCATCTTTGTGTTTGAACCTCCCCCTGGTGTCCCTGCCAATCTGATGAGGACATTCAGCACAGTGCCCACAGCTCGGATGTGTCGGGTAAGGCATGATTACTTTAAAATGTGTTGTCCTCTCAGATGACTAATTTAAAATATCCTAAACAACAAATAATCCTTTTATGTGGATGTATTTTTTGTCTTTATAGAATCAAGTTGGGAGTGAGAACTCTGTTCTTAAATTATCACTTGCGATTTTCTGTTAAAAATCTAATTTTATCAATAGTTTCATAAAGTTTCATATATTGCACTGTTTATTATAATAGAGAATGTGAATTATCAATTAAATTTTTTTGTTTTCATAACTAGGAACCCAATGAAAGAGCCAGACTTTACTTCCTTCTTGCCTGGCTACATGCCATACTGCAGGAACGTATGCGATACACCCCTCTGGGCTGGTCTAAGAAATATGAATTCACAGAGTCAGATCTTCGTGTTGCTTGTGACATGCTTGATGTCTGGATCGACTCTGTGGCCATGGTCAGTTTTACAATACATTTAAGGTAGTGAGGAATAAAATTTATAGTAATTGAAATTGAAGAAGAAAAAAAGGTTCATGATGATTGAATGACCTTCACAGCAATTGCTTTTGGCAGCATGGTACAAATATACTAATGTAATGGACTGTTCATTAGTTTAATAACATACTTAATATTACAGGGACGCACAAATTTGCCGCCGGAAAAAGTTCCTTGGGATGCCATCAGAACACTCCTGTCACAATGTATCTATGGTGGAAAGATAGACAATGACTTTGATCAGGTGAACAATTTAATTAAATAATCAGAAAATATTTAAAGAACTCTTTTGGTCATCCATTTGATATATTATACTTTTTAAATTTATTAGCTGTACGTAATGAAATTGAACATTTTAAGATAGGTTTTTTTTTAAAGTTTCAATTCTATTCAAAGCTATGCTTTATTTTGTTTTGTTTTCCAGCGCCTATTGAATACATTTGTCAATAAATTGTTTTCGCCAAAGAGTTTTGAAGGAGACTTTGTTCTGGTTCATGACATTGATGGCATTAAAGGAAAGCATATCCTCATGCCTGATGGTGTCAGGTATGTGTAGTCAATGATGAAAATGATGAATGTTACTGAACTAGTTAAATAAGTTTCAGTTTTAATTACATTACATACAATAATATTCTGTATAGGAGCGTCTGTAACAGATGAGATATTATTGCAAATGATGCATTCTTTATTACTACCTTACAGGCGTGAGCAGTTTGTTCAGTTTGTTGACAATATGGAGGGTTCCCAAACTCCTTCATGGCTGGGACTGCCTAACAATGCTGAAAAGGTTCTTCTGACAACATTAGGCAAGTTTTCTTACAATTAGTCTTTATAAACTTGCATATGAGTGATCATGTTTGGAATAATTCTAGGTACTTGATTTAAAAATGTTTCTTTTCTCGCATTATTTTAGGATTGGATTTATCAGTTTTAAATTGTAATAAAGTCATTTCTTTTATTTTTTTCAGGAAGCAGCATGATTGCAAGCCTTCTGAGAATGCAGTTGCTGGAAGAGGAGATTGTTAGCTCCCCTGATGAGAGCAAGCGCATGGCTGATGGTCGACCAGGCTGGATGAGAACTCTGCACACATCAGCCACTGCTTGGCTTGATCTAGTACCTAAGGTAAAATTCTTTGCTAATTTTTACCGTCTCATGTGTCGCGTTTTTTTAATAAAACTATCTAATTACAGAAACTATGACTGGTGTATACAGTCATTCTTTTTATAGTTTTCTACTAACTTTAATTGTTGTTAGCCCTTGTGTTAATAATTGGCTTAGAATATCTGACATGCATATATAAATGGCCACTACAGCAGTAGAGTATGGAATGGAACAAAAAATAAAACAATTATTTGAATTTCTATGGCAATCAGTTGCTTCATGTAGTTTTGGCACACATATTTGGAGTATGACAACCATGCTTTCTTAAATAACCAATTTGTCACTGTCTAATAACCTAATTTGATGATTGAATGATTTATCTAGGAAAGTGCAGCAGAGGTAAAGTTGTTATCCCTTTGACTTATGAGTTGATCCCACAATCCTAATTGGCTTGTTAAAAGATTTTTTTTATAATTATACAAACGTAGTTGGGATGATAGAAATGAGTCTTAACATGTTCAATAGATTCATTGTATTTTTTTTAGGGTTTACAAGGTACTAACATTATTTTTTAACCTAATAAAAAATATTATGTTGGAAACAAGATGTTTTTCATTTAAAACCCTTTTATTTTTATACTTTTACATCTGAATATTTTCTTCTGCCAAAAATATGTGTTTTCCCAAGCATTCAGGAGTTTATTCATAGCAGATATTTATTTAAAATTAAGATAAGTCATATTCATACATTATTTTCATTATTCACACTTCAGACCACTCCTGCTGTTATATTTTTATTATTTACACTGGTTTAAGACCACTCCATCTGTTCTGTTCCAAATTAGGGGTCTACTTCCGGTTTTGAAATAATGCATCCTTTTATTGTTTATATCTACCATGTACAACACGTGATGAATCGAATTTTATTTATAAATATTTATAAATTTGTTTTTTTATTATAAATTTAAGGCTTAAAATCTGGTAGTTAAAAAATGTAACGCAATAAAAGAACATATTAATTTTTATTTCCAAATGCATATTAGTGAAATATATTATATAAATAGCACCATGAGCTGCGGCTTATACCTAACTACACTAATGTTAGGGAATTTAGGGTTGCCTCAAATTTGAGGATTTTGATAGCCGATATAGAATTTAGTATTAGGGTCAGGATTAGAAGGCTTATTAGGATGCTTAGAGTTTGAATGCAATTCTGCAAAATCATCAAATATGACCACTGGTTTTTTTCCTAACAAATACTTATATCAGCAAAAATATATAGGTAATATCGGTAGCGGCAAAAATGCATATCTGTAGACCCCTATTCCCAATCCCAATCAATTATTTTTAAAGGGAAAGTAACTGTTATTAAGTTTCAAATAGCTAAAAATTATCTCAAAACATAAATTATACATTTTCAATGACTTCAAATTTTTTTTTAATATTTAAAGTCACCCATACTCAAATTTAATTAATATTTCATAAATATTAAAATTATATGAAAATGTTGGAAATTATTTCTACACCTTAACTCTTCCTTTGATTTACATAGATGTTCTAAAATGTATTTACATTATTCTCAGCAGTTATGTTGCCTAATTACATAACAATCAGTTTCAAGACTTTTTGTAATTTGCAGGTTTTTAATATTTAGTTGAAGGAATGCCATGACTTTCTGTTAAACCTACTAGTGACCCTTACCAAAAGGCAAAATTATCTTGGTCTTTCACATCTTCTTTAGAATTATAACAGGAATTTGTTACTACAACGCTAGTTATATTTTAAGATGTGAAACTACATGTTGGCATAATTTTATTTTGGTCAAATGCTTGCTTGTTTAACCTGTTTTATTTGCATAAAGTTCCTTGAAAAGAAAATATATATATATAATTCATATTTACCTTTACCCAGAATTTCTTTAATTAATGTGCAGGTTTGTCTCAAGTTTGTTTTCAATGTTCTATTTGTGGAAAATGTAAATAATGTTTAGATTATTATTTTCTTCAGTGAAAATTTATGAACAACTGTGACTACCATCTGCATTAACTAGGGACCTGAGCGCACATATTCCACTTGATTGATTTCAGGCCATGCTGAGCAAAACTCTATTCATTCCTGCTGCCTACCCTTTTCTTTTGCTGGTGTATGCTAGTCCATACTCCCAAACTACTATACAAACTTTTAAGTTAATGGCTATTCTTAACCAAATGACACTACTTCTGAAGAAATGTTGTTTTTATTATATTTTTTTAAAGTTACATTTAACTAACTTAGTAACTACCATAGATGTTTAAAAGTATGTAGAATTTAATAAAATTAATTTAGAGGTAATTTTGATGACCTATTGATTTCTTAGTTTGACTTAAAGATCACCACTATTAAATTATTTTGGAAGTAGGCTTCAATTTTTGGGTGACATTTAACTCGACCAGAGATAGTAATTTTGTTTATTGGGCCATATTTTTATTTTGATGGTTATATTTCTTTTATTTTTGTATGTAGTAAAAATGAAAGAATAATTATTAAATTATATTTCTTTTTTTTAATTGTACATTACAAAGTTTTCTGGTCAGGGAGGTCAAAGTTAGTCAGGCGTGAGTTATAAGTCATTTATGATATTCATAAAGTCATAGGATTCAGAAGACAGGAGTTATTAAAATATTGAATGTTTTACAGGCACTTGGGGGCATGAAAAGGACAGTAGAGAACATCAAGGATCCATTGTTCCGTTTCTTTGAACGTGAAGTGAATGCTGGCTCTAAGCTTCTGTTGGATGTTCGCAGAGATCTGCAGGACATGATTAAAGTTTGTGATGGTGAAAAGAAACCTACCAACCACCATCGCTCTATGATGGCTGACTTGGTCAAAGGTATTTGATGCTTTTTATTTTAAGGGCCCAATAATGCATTCATCATATTTTAACTATTTGTTTATTAAAAACTATGTTGAAAGTTGATGAGGCAGTTGAATCTCTCTCCAACAGCAATGCCAACAAATGAACCAGAGTAATGTTTGGCCATCAGTTATTACAAGTTTCTATTTTAAAATTTTTTTTGTCTCTGATGCAGGTATCATCCCATCATCTTGGAGACTGTACACTGTACCAGCTGGCCTGACTGTCATTCAATGGATTACAGATTTTAGCATGCGTATCAAACAGCTACAGACCATAGCTCATGCTACACAAGGAGGAGCCAGAGAGCTTAAGGTTAAACTTTATTTATAGTGGGATATTCATGGTCAACTTTGTGGATATAATTGGAATGGTTCATTTAAAATTTATTGACAATTTTTGTGAGGTTTGGGATCAGGGGGCAAAAATCAACAATTTGTTACGTCATTTATGGATGGCCCTTCACCGAAAATTTATCAAACACAGGAAAAGTTTTAATATGAATAGAGAATTGTAATACATTAAAATGTTTTTAGCTGCTAGGTCCAAATGTAGTTTATAGTAATAGAGGGTGAAAAATGGAACTTACAGCTGTACAACTGGTGATAACTTAAAACAGCTTTAACCCATCAAAATGCTTGCCTTGTTGATGCATAAGAAATTCTGAGAACCCACAAGTTGGTTAAAAAAAACAACACCTCCATACTTGACCTTGTATTCAATAACGTTTGAATGGTTCTGTAACATTTTTGATGGTGGGATGCTATAATTATTAAAATGTGGCATGCTTCTATGGCTACCAAATAAAGGGATTAGGGCAATGCTTTAAAAAAAAACAGATCAATCTAGAAGAAGAAAAAAAACACCATATATTTGGTTTCAAAATAACTTTATATGCTCAACAATTTGGCAAAACAATATTTCTAACATCTTGTAATAATTTTTAAAGTATTTATTTAAATTTTAAAAAATGGCCTAACTCATCCCTCCTGATGCCACTAAATACATCCTGGAAAGGGGGCTGGTGTCATCTAGTTGGTACCAAATGTGTCCTGGCACATATCAGCATACTGGCATTTTATTTTAATTGAAACCTCGCGTTCCTCCTGGATATTTCCAGCAAATGCGTGATTCTGAGTGATTTCAATATTTAAATTAAAATCTGAAGTTTATCTTGTATCACTTTAAGTCTGTGTGTGCTTTAATAAGACACATCTAAATCTACCCTGTGTTCACCAGAGGTGTCAAAAATCATGTTATTAGTTTGTTGTTTTTGTTTGTTTTGCAGTAAAATCTGTATTATTATTGAACATTATTCATTTGTTGGTGTATCTATTTTTGTAATAAATTTAAGATTAGTCAATAATTAATGGGGGGAAAATGTTTGAATGAAATCAAAGGCCAAAAAAAGCTACTGTCCTTTTGTCAGGAAAATTTAGTTTAGTAAGCATGGAAGTAGCATGTCAGGGGGGCAGGGAATGTGTTAAGAAACCAAATAAACCAAACCCCAGAAAACCTCAAATCATCAACTTTTTTGTTGATTGCTTATCTGCTCTTCTGATTTATCTCAGAGGCTGTTATTGTTTGGAGGCTTTTTGCCAAAGGACTTAGCTGATAGATATGTATTTCAGAGCTCCGTTATTAATTCATTAAAAAATAATATTTTATAGGAATAATTATGTATTTCAATATGCATTTAACTTACTAAACACCCCTAATTTGTATATCTACAGAATCTGCAAGTTTGGCTGGGAGGACTCTTCATTCCTGAAGCTTACATTACAGCGACTCGGCAGTTTGTGGCCCAAGCCAATCATTGGTCACTGGAGGAATTGTACTTGGATGTGAGTGTATGAATAAAATTTGGGGAGATTTGATGAGCTATTAATATATGCTGTTAATGAAGAATAATTATAATTTTGCAGGCAAATTATTATTCTGGTTTACCAAAACATAAAAAAAAATAATATATTTATATATATATTTCAGGTCCATGTGCAATCAGCAAAAGCTGCAACTTTAGATGACTGTAGTTTCTCAGTGACAGGTAATCATTGTCTCAGAGTAGAAAATAATCAGCCTCTTAATTCATTTGTATTTTAGAATTAAAAAAAAATAATTTGATGTACGTTCTTGGAGTGAAATCTTTTAATTCTGATGTATAAATGAAGAGGCCACATAGTGATGCCATTGACATATTTTATTTACAAAATAGAACAACATACCAACCAATTTAAATGCATCAATAAAGCTAAGAATGTCAACAAATTAAAAAATATTTTTTAAAATAAAAAAAAACTAAATGCCAACTGTTGGTATTGCAGGTTTGAAGCTGCAGGGAGCCCTATGTAAAGACAACAAACTGGTGCTGTCTACAACCATCTCCACTGAGCTGCCACTCACCATTCTACGCTGGATCAGGTACACTCACTTTTTCAACAATTTTTTTTATCCATTTAAAGATGTGTGTGGAATTACAAAATTAAAAGTTCCCACAAAAACACGTTCAATCTCACACTACACATACATTTAGTCCCTTTGTGTGTTTTTCATACTATTGTATAGGTTCAGTAACCCTCTACCTTGTAACGTTTGCATGGTTTATAATTATTTTTATTATTACAGTTATAGCATATTTAAACATATATGCATTGGTGTGACAAATTAAACATAATCTGAAATATAACATTTAAAATGTATTATTAATAACTATTTATTATAAATAAATGTTATAATTAATAGTTTTAAAATGTAGTCACTTATTTCCCTTGAATATCATTTTATTCCCCCCACCTCACGCTTAAAAATTGTTGTTGTTTTTTTTTCCCCAAAAATTCTTTTAAACTTATATATATTATATTATTTTGTCCTGAAAGGCTTGAGAAAGGTGCTGATCCTTCCAATGGCAAGGTAACTCTGCCTGTGTACCTGAATTCCACCAGAAGTCAGCTCCTGTTCACCTTGGACTTTGCTGTGACTGAAGACCCTGCTGGTAAAGACCACAGCTTTTATGAGAGAGGTGTGGCTATCATCTCTAATGACCTCAGTTAAGCAAAAAGCTGAGTTGAACAGTGACAACATTTTGTTTCAACTACTGGTTATTTTTTAAAGTTTTATTGCACCTTAAATAAGATTTAAATTCTCCATATATATAGAATGATATTTGATTTCATTACATAACTCGATAAATTACACTAGAATGCTATAATTATAAATATAATTGTTTTCATTTTGTTTGTTTAATTTTAAATAACTGATTTTTAAAGAATTATAAGAAATTGTAATTTCATTTTTTTAGTGTTTCAATTTCTGTTTCAATTTCTTAGTGAATGATTTTGGACAATCTCTAAACTGTTCAATATATTTTATCTTCTAAATAAGATTATAATCTAAATAATTCCATCTTGGGGAAAATAGATTTAAATATGACATAAGCATGCATCTATTGTAGATTGTTATTGTATTTTTCTTATTAAAAGAACTGCTTTTGAAGGCTTATTTTGTATTTAGTTTTATGATGTTTATACCATTTCTTAAATATTTATTATCTCTTCAAGAGAGCATCTTTTCATACATTTCTTTTGGAACTTTAAATAGACGTTTGTGATAAATGTTATATATTATTAATTCTGTGAGATTTTTTTTGAATACCTGTTCATGAATTTAATTCAAAAACAAAACCTTTTTCATATTATGTTACTTCTTTTTTTTCTTTTTTTTTCATTATTTCTTGAATGTTGTTAACACGTTTATTGTGTCAGTAACAATAATAAAAATTTCCCAATATCCAAAAATAATCTTTTGAATGGAGTTTGATTTACACAGTCTTGTACTATTACTATTGGATGATGGAAGTGTCACCGGGTGTCTGTTTGTCCTTTGTTGAATTAGTTGGCAGTTCCCCAGTGCCTCTTCTGGGATGGTACCCACTATTAGTTGTCAGTTCCCCGGTGCCTCTTCTGGAATGGTAGCCACTATAAGCCTGTGCCATGTAGTTAGGCCTGAAGTCCAGGACCTGTGGGTATTGCATGTAGTTTGAGGGGGAAACTGACCACGACACTGACGGGATGCTCAGCGGTTGGAAGGATTTCTGCGCAAGAGGATTTTGCTGGTACTGGTTGCTTCCTTTGTCACGGCGCTCACGAGCTCTGCGATTTTGGAACCATATTTTGACCTGAAATGAGAAGTTTGTGATACTAGAATTATTGCATTTTGAATTTATGTTTGTATGGGATTCATGTTTCACTATCAAGGTTGGTGATACAATGAATAATAATGTACATGTATGTTATGCAGCTGTGCATATAAATTTGACAACATGGCATGGGATAATATGATTAAAGTTATTTGGAAGTTGGATACCCTATCAAATAACACTTTTTTTTAGCATCAAGGGACTTGAATCTAATGTACTTTAAATAGAACTATAAATATTAAGCATTCTTAGATCTAAAACACGAGTGTGGGGTTGAAGTTGAAGAGACTAATTAATGTTCAATGTTTAGGAATCAAAGGATGTTCGGGAAGTCTTGTTTTTTGGAACACACTGAACACTATTATGGTAATTAAAACTGTGGGTTGGATTCAGTTAAGTTAAAACGGAGTTTAAAAAAAAGAATAACCTTCAAGTTATTCCACCACTTTTGACATTTGACCCATTAGTAGCAGCAACCAGGTGTGGCCCCAGAGCTAATATCTTAAACAGGCAGGTTCAGACTTAGATCATGATCATCAGAAATGTACTAATCGGTCCCTCCAAAAAAAGAGTTAACTTGTCTCACCAAAAATAAAACTGTTGGGTGCCCTTGAAATTGAACAAGATATTAGGTGTAAAAAGGATCATGATCAACAGGGCAGCACTACACACGGTAGCTTTGATTTTGAGAGCTCGCTCGCATTCATCATCAGTAACAGTTTCTCTCTGTTAAAGACTATAATTTAATATGCATAAGGAAACGCTTTAGTAAATTAAAATATCACATTCCCTGATCCAAATATTTCAGTAGAAGTAGAAGATAACTCACTGATCGTGAGCGATTTTAAACTTGGCGGGGAGGGTGTAACTGTAAGTGTAAGCTTACAAAGTTTCAGCTCCATTGGAGTTGAGTTTGGTCAAGATTGAGAAGGACTGGATTCCTATAGCATCTGCTACTGTTCAGGAATTTGAGAAACCTCATGGTTCACAATAAACTATTTTTCCTTCACTAAAGTAATTTCTGACTTGAGATCTTGATTTTTTTAAAATTAATAATAATAATGTCCTGACATTTTCCATTTTCTCCCGGGGAAAACTCCTAGAATTTGAATGATGCCACTAAAGGTTAACTGAAAATCACTAGCTTTGGTACTTCTGACCACGTTATAATGTACTAGATGCGACGCAGCATACGCCGCAGACTTGCTCATAGATAGTGCAATGAACGGGGGGGGAGAGTAACGGACACAAACAGCAGCACGACAAAATGAAAACAACGTCGAGGGGGGGGGGCCCGACTACGAATTGTTGGTCTCGAGACATGCGCACTGCGGTTGTTGTTACCCCCCCCCCGCCCTCGCCTTGCACCACCATCGCTTGCAAATCATAAACTGTGATTGGTCGACCCCAGCAAGGGTCATTCGTCATGTGACGACACTTCTTGTGGTTGTCCTGGTGAACTATATAAATAGATAGATAAACTTCTCAGGTCAAATTGTTAAAATTAAGACGCAAGATTGCAGCCAACACTCAAGCAAAGCTTCATGCCCGGTGATATAAAGGATATAAATAAAAAACATTCCTTCAAGGAAACGGTGATACCATTGTTAATTAGCTGCCCCGGGGCATGGGGGGGGGGATTATAATTTTGTATTATAAAACTAATTAATTACCTTCTCAAGTTTCCATAATTTCTCATTTCTTCCCCAATAATTGAGCCAATTTATTTGCTGGGTGTTTTGTTTTTTTCCCATGAACTTTTTTCACGGCTAATATGTATATCATATATTTAGGTATAATCGTAACTTTTAAATTCGAGAAGTAGGCAACCTATGGCTTGCAGGCAAAAATAATGCCGCTGAAACCTATTACCTTGTCTGCACAACCTTCCGGGAAATGAAGTAATGTTATATCAAAATTAGAAAAAAATTGGAATTATAATCCTTAAAAGCCTTTGAAATTTTAAAAATATTAGATATGACACATGCTCACACAGTTTATTATCTCAACCCCATTCATTCCATGTGGCTCGTTTGATGAGATTTTGGTGATAATAGGTAAACAAAATAATAATTATGAAAGTCGGATCAAAATTTTTTTAAATTCTTCACTCTCGCTGGTTTGAAAACTTAGTGATGTGAAGTATACAACACATGTTTCCCTGTGTTCACCTCCATTACGTGAAGTATACAACACATGTCTCCCTGTGTTCACCTCCATTACGTGAAGCATACAACACATGTCGTCTTCCTGTGTTCACCTCCATTACGTGAAGCATACAACACATGTCTCCCATGTGTTCACCTCCATTACGTGAAGTATACAACACATGTCTCCCTGTGTTCACCTCCATTACGTGAAGTATACAACACATGTCTCCCTGTGTTCACCTCCATTACGTGAAGTATACAACACATGTTTCCCTGTGTTCACCTCCATTACGTGAAGTATACAACACATGTCTCCCTGTGTTCACCTCCATTACGTGAAGTATACAACACATGTCTCCCTGTGTTCACCTCCATTACGTGAAGTATACAACACATGTTTCCCTGTGTTCACCTCCATTACGTGAAGCATACAACACATGTCGTCTTCCTGTGTTCACCTCCATTACGTGAAGTATACAACACATGTCTCCCTGTGTTCACCTCCATTACGTGAAGTATACAACACATGTCTCCCTGTGTTCACCTCCATTACGTGAAGTATACAACACATGTCTCCCTGTGATCACCTCCATTACGTGAAGTATACAACACATGTCTCCCTGTGTTCACCTCCATTACGTGAAGTATACAACACATGTCTCCCTGTGTTCACCTCCATTACGTGAAGTATACAACACATGTTTCCCTGTGTTCACCTCCATTACGTGAAGTATACAACACATGTTTCCCTGTGTTCACCTCCATTACGTGAAGTATACAACACATGTTTCCCTGTGTTCACCTCCATTACGTGAAGTATACAACACATGTTTCCCTGTGTTCACCTCCATTACGTGAAGTATACAACACATGTTTCCCTGTGTTCACCTCCATTACGTGAAGTATACAACACATGTTTCCCTGTGTTCACCTCCATTACGTGAAGTATACAACACATGTCTCCCTGTGTTCACCTCCATTACGTGAAGTACACAACACATGTCTCCTTGTGTTCACCTCCATTACGTGAAGTATACAACACATGTTTCCCTGTGTTCGCCTCCATTACGTGAAGTATACAACACATGTCTCCCTGTGTTCACCTCCATTACGTGAAGTACACAACACATGTCTCCTTGTGTTCACCTCCATTACGTGAAGTATACAACACATGTTTCCCTGTGTTCGCCTCCATTACGTGAAGTATACAACACATGTCTCCCTGTGTTCACCTCCATTACGTGAAGTACACAACACATGTCTCCTTGTGTTCACCTCCATTACGTGAAGTATACAACACATGTCTCCCTGTGTTCACCTCCATTACGTGAAGTACACAACACATGTCTCCTTGTGTTCACCTCCATTACGTGAAGTATACAACACATGTCTCCCTGTGTTCACCTCCATTACGTGAAGTATACAACACATGTCTCCCTGTGTTCACCTCCATTACGTGAAGTATACAACACATGTCTCCCTGTGTTCACCTCCATTACGTGAAGTACACAACACATGTCTCCTTGTGTTCACCTCCATTACGTGAAGTATACAACACATGTCTCCCTGTGTTCACCTCCATTACGTGAAGTATACAACACATGTCTCCCTGTGTTCGCCTCCATTACGTGAAGTATACAACACATGTCTCCCTGTGTTCGCCTCCATTACGTGAAGTATACAACACATGTCTCCCTGTGTTCACCTCCATTACGTGAAGTACACAACACATGTCTCCCTGTGTTCACCTCCATTACGTGAAGTACACAACACATGTCTCCTTGTGTTCACCTCCATTACGTGAAGTATACAACACATGTCTCCCTGTGTTCACCTCCATTACGTGAAGTATACAACACATGTCTCCCTGTGTTCACCTCCATTACGTGAAGCATACAACACATGTCTCCCTGTGTTCACCTCCATTACGTGAAGTACACAACACATGTCTCCCTGTGTTCACCTCCATTACGTGAAGTACACAACACATGTCTCCCTGTGTTCACCTCCATTACGTGAAGTACACAACACATGTCTCCCTGTGTTCACCTCCATTACGTGAAGCATACAACACATGTCTCCCTGTGTTCACCTCCATTACGTGAAGCATACAACACATGTCTTCCTGTGTTCGCCTCCATTACGTGAAGTATACGACACATGTCTCCCTGTGTTCACCTCCATTACGTGAAGTATACAACACATGTCTCCCTGTGTTCACCTCCATTACGTGAAGTACACAACACATGTCTCCCTGTGTTCACCTCCATTACGTGAAGTACACAACACATGTCTCCTTGTGTTCACCTCCATTACGTGAAGTATACAACACATGTCTCCTTGTGTTCACCTCCATTACGTGAAGTACACAACACATGTCTCCTTGTGTTCACCTCCATTACGTGAAGTACACAACACATGTCTCCCTGTGTTCACCTCCATTACGTGAAGTACACAACACATGTCTCCTTGTGTTCACCTCCATTACGTGAAGTATACAACACATGTCTCCTTGTGTTCACCTCCATTACGTGAAGTACACAACACATGTCTCCTTGTGTTCACCTCCATTACGTGAAGTATACAACACATGTCTCCATGTGTTCACCTCCATTAATTTTGTGTGATACCGGGATGGCCTCTTCTGTTTCACAGAGCCTATCAGTGAGTATCAGACAGCTTACTTCACGTCTACACTCTACAACAGGGGAAACTACTGTAAGCAAAGGAGTCCTCGTAGAGCATTTATCTTCCCCTTAGAAAGATATCCAGTCAACCATTCCACAACTTTAAATGGTGGTCGGTTCTAGGGTACTACTTCACGCTCTATATTTAGTATGAGTGTTAATAAATTTAATTTAATTTTTCAAAATGAACTACATCAGATATCTTAAAGTATGGTATGAAATCAATATACATATTTAAACAAATGAATGTCTGTTTGTGTGTGTGTTTGTCCTTTATGCTTTACTAAACCATTCATCCTATCGCCATGAAACTTTGGGAGTTTGTTGAATACACTTCCGGGATGGTAACTGAAAAAATTAAAGGTATAAAAGGATTTAAAAAAACCCACGTTTTTATAAGTGGACTAAAAAGAAGAAAATAATTTAAAACTTATAAGTTCAAGTACTTCCATTTAATATGACTAAAAACGTGGGGCGGGCGCTTATGAGGTTTAACATATGCGGTTCACTCATTCTCTCACTTATAGATCTCTCTTTTGCCTTCTAAATTAGAAATCCTTAATTTTTATACCAAACACCCGCCCCACGTTTTTATTCATATTAAATGGAAGTACTTTATACGTTTTAAATTATTTTCTTCTTTTTAGTCCACTTATGAAAACGTGATATTTTATAATCATTTTTTTACCTTTATTTATTTTATTCTTTTTAGTCCACTAATAAAAAAGTGTTTTTTAAAAATATTTTTTTTTACCTCTATTTATTTTACCAAACACCTCATCAGCGCGCCCAACGTTTAATAACAAAGCGATGAGGTCACGGGGTGAACTCGCCACGTAAAATTAAACTACGGCAGGCGGGTACAGATGCCTATATAAAGATAAACCAAGAAATGCATTAATGTAATTACGGTACATTCGATCGATCTTAAATTTTGAAACAATGTATTGTCATCCAAGATCTATCTGTGGTAAAATTTTGAGCTCTCTGGGACCATCAGAAGTGGTCTAATTTTACGCTGGCAAATTTGAAAAATTGCGGGCAGACAGACACGAAAGCAAAGTATAAAATAAAATATAGATAAACCAAAAAGTTCAATAATTTAATAACGGTACATTCGATCGATCTGAAATTTTGATAAAATGTATTGTCATCCAAGATCTATCTGTGGTAAAATGTTGAGCTCTCTAGGACCATCAGAAGTGGTTTAATTTTACGTTGGCAGATTTGAAAAATTGTGTCGTTTTTTTCCTCTATGAGCTATATAACAATTAGTTTAAACGTTAGCTACTGGGTTAAAAAAAAGATCTTGACCAAACTAGATAGGCCTTGTACAAACTTGGTAGCCCTATAGGACATTGAACTCCCTAATATGTCCCAATTCTTTGGGGGCACATATCAAATTAGCAAAACCTCAGGGGATGTGTATTAAACTCAAATGAAATGTTTAAATGAGGCAAATCCAAACCCCCAAATCCAATCATTATTAAGTTCCAATCCAATTTTTTATTTAAACTATCAAAATTTCATCTAAAAATATAGTTTTGATACAATCACTGGTTAGAAGTTTTATCATTTCGTTTGCTGAAAAATTCGAAGAATTATTGAACTGTTATCGAATAACTACACATAGTTTTAAATATATATATATATTTTAAAATATAATTAACTAAAACATTACTTGTCATTTTACGGTTTAAAAATTTAAATACATATAAAAGGCTCGTTTCACTGACTTTTGTGTTTTTCACTGCAGGTCTATATATATATATATAATAAAAATCATTTTGATTTCAGGCGGCAACCTAGTTTCAGCTTATGGAAAACGAAAAAGTGCACAGGGGCAGCTGTCTCTCGGAACACAGCAATTAAACAACGTTTGAAACTCTCTATAACTTTCTATCTTTATATTACGATCTTGCAAAGTTAATGATAAGGCGTTTGCAATCTTATTATGATTTCGGTCATTTCACTATACAGAAGGAATAATGTCATCGTTGTATTACAAATATCATGTATTTATTTTTCATATACAATTTTTACAAGTTAGGACTTTTTTGTAAAATTTATAAAAATTCACAATCTCTTCCATAATATATAAACCAGTACTTTTTCCTCAATAATTCTTAAAAGAGCAGAAGAATCACGATCCAATTATTCAGCAGTGTTATCTTATCTTATCTTATCTTATCTTATCTTATCTTATCTATACAGACGCTCCTTCTATGCAGAAGATAGTTGCGTCCACAGACCATGACAGATGATCTGTTGGCAAGTGATGCAGCATTCACAGGCCACGGCTTTGTGGGTTCCACGCATTACCCAGCCGCCTAACATGTAGTTAGGTACCCATTCGGAGCGGGGTGACTCAGGGACGCCCTAGGCCCCGGGAACAAACCCTTGCCTTCACACGGATTCGAACCCGTGACCATCGGTACGACAGTCCAGTGCGCTGCCACTCGACCACCGCGTCCCCAGTGTTATACCTGGACACTAATGGAAGCCACTGAAAGCAAGCTGCAGGCATTCGAAAACAAATGCATGAGGAAAATTCTCCAGATCTCCTATTTAGAACATAAGACCAATGAATATGTCTGGGACAGGATAAACTCTATTGCGGGTCACCAAGAAACCATCCTAACAACAATTAAGAGACGCAAGATGGCATGGTTCGGTCATGTACTGCGACATGATACCCTGACAAAAATTATCCTTCAAGGGACTGTAGAAGGGGGCCGTCGAAGAGGTCGACAACGGAAAAGCTGGCTGGACAACATAAAAGAATGGACAGGGATGAGATTGCATGAATTATTGGCCGCCGCTCAAAATAGGCAAATGTGTAGATCGTTATCTGTTGATGTGTCCATGCGCTCCCCACAACGACCGCAACGGTCACGGGACTGATGATGATGATGATGATGATGATACCTAAATCCCTTTTTTCGTCTTTTTTATCTCGACTCAAAAATTCACCTGACTCTACATTGTTGGATTTCCCTTTCTCACCCTTTCTATGATTAAGCGCTGCACACAATACTAATGAAGTGATCTCATATTAGCGTATCAAATCTTTTACTAAACCCGATCCCCCAACCAGACCCGGCCAGCAGACACAGGTGTGGTTGGAACCATTCTCAGCTGCTTTCGGTTCGGCTTGATTGAAAAATATTTCTAGAAAACCAGGCTGTCCATAATATCAACACTCTCTCGCCTCCTTTTCTCACTCTCTCTCTCTCTCTCTCTTTCTCTCTCTTTCTCTCTCTTTCTCTCTCTTTCTCTCTCTCTTTCTCTCTCTCTCTCTCTCTCTCTCTCTCTCTCTCTCTCTCTCTCTCTCTCTCTCTCTCTCTCTCTCTTTCTCTCTCTTTCTCTCTCTTTCTCTCTCTATTTCTCTCTCTTTCTCTCTCTCTCTCTTTCTCTCTCTCTCTCTCTTTCTCTCTCTCTTTCTCTCTCTCTCTTTCTCTCTCTCTTTCTCTCTCTTTCTCTCTGTCTTTCTCTCTCTCTCTCTCTTTCTATCGTGTTTTTTTTTAAATAATTTTTTTAATAACAGCCTCCCTGCTCCCCTCACCCGCTCGCGTATTCGTCCACTAATGCCTTCAAACGGTCTACACCATATTCTTGTATTAAAATGATGTATTATTATTGCTTGAGACGAGTCCGCTCGAGCCGTAGCACGCGCCGTGTCTCCTTCGTACATTTATCTTTCGATAATTGGTGTGTAACCCGATACTGTCCCTTAGATGAGAGAACTCTCCGATTTGAAAATTAGATTAGTTTTTGCTGCATAGACTTATTAAAGGGGGAGAAGTGGGTCCGGGGGTAATAAATTGGAATATGAGTGTTCGTTCATTTAGCTAAAATCCTGATTAATTATTTTTTTTTGGTCTACTTTTATCTCGAAAATAATCTTTCTCTACACGAAGAAAAAGAAAGTTTCTGTATTTACGTGTATAATCTACCCGACAGATGATTAGTTAGTCAAGTCATGTTTTTTTTTATTTGTTTGTTAGTAATTTTTATAAACATTTGATAAGGAATGATCAACACCTCTGAGAAAAGAAGGGGAAAAAAAAACACACACACAGCAACAACATCATCTTAAAGATAAAGTGGCTTTTAGTTACTTTAAAAAAAATATATATATAAAAATTGAATATGGGTGCTGGATCCCCGAGTGATCTAAACTGAGTGGGTCTCAAAGTGGTGGGCTCATGTGCAATCCCCAAGACATGAACACGAGACATCACTAGCGCCCTGGGTTCATGGGCATCGTTGATAGCTCGTGTGAGGACAGGAAAACTCCGGCATCACCGGCGGATGGCGCCCATCTGTATCATCAACAAACGATGGCAGCTCTGTGTTGGATATCCAAATGCGTGGAGACAGATGATCTGCTGTCTAGGACACCAGAGCATCAGGGCACCATGGCTCAAGGGCATCGGGGCACTAGGAAACCAGAGCACCAGGGCAACATGGCACAAGGGCATCGGGACACCAGGAAAACAGGGCACCAGGGCAACATGGTTCAAGGGCATCGGGGCACTAGGAAACCAGGGCACCAGAGCACCAGGGCAACATGGAACAAGGGCATCGGGACACCAGGAAAACAGGGCACCAGTGCACCAGGGCAACATGGCACAAGGGCATCGGTACACCAGGAAACCAGGGCACCAGGGCAACATGGTTCAAGGACATCGGGGCACTAGGAAACCAGGGCACCAGGGCAACATGGCACAAGGGCATCGGGACACCAGGAAAACAGGGCAACATGGTTCAAAGGCATCGGGACACTAGGAAACCAGGGCACCAGGGCATCTGGGCACCAGGTTATCATCCTAAAGAAAGTCCAAGGCGATTGGTTTTATTTGAGGGATATATATATATTGTTTATCGACCATAGTGATGATAAAAAGACGTTGAATATTTGTGAAAGTAGCATTCTAAAAAAAAAGCCTTAGGGATTAAATCCCAAAGTTGAACGTATTTTTGAGGCCCCTATCCTATTAACTCGTGAAGGATTCTGGATTCAAATTCAACGCTTCCGGATCTGTCGTCAACTTATTCAAAACGCTCGTAAACACGTTTTATGACTTGGTAGAGAGCTGATATTTTCACAGTAGGTTTGGATTGTGGGGAGGATAAAGCTATTAAATTTTCAGATCGATCGAAAGTACCGTAATTAAATTAATGCATTTTTAGTTTATCTCTATATGTAGCGGCCAGCTTTTGTTGACATTTTACGAGTCACGCTGAGTTAAGTTCAGCCATCCATGACGAAACATTTTAGCGTTTTAAAACAAAGGGTATTTAAGGCAATCTCAGTCTATAAATGTTTGTCGCATTTAAGCATGATACATACATTTTAGTTATGTCTCATATATAAGGGATTTATAATTTTAAAAAACTTTGTTTTTACGGGGTTGTTTAATTCAATCCCTTATATTAACTTCACTGTCATCTCTTGGGTTCGCAGGCGGTCGGTCGGGCGGAAAAACAAAAGTCAGAAATGACACACTTCCCGTTGTGAAAAAATATTTTTTCTGCTAAGTGAATCAGCGCACATATGAAAAGGAGTTAAGAATGTGTAAGTTTATATTTAAAGAAAATTTCAAATTTTGCTCACAAATTTCGTTTCTAGATGAACTTGGCTAACAGGACATTTAACAGGACTTCATGAATGAAATTAATTTTTACAAATCTTTTGTTAACGCGTAAAGGTAGAAAATAAAAATGAACAATAACCTTTTTAAAAAAGATGAAGCCCAGCTGCAGTGAGGAATGTAGAATCGCGCATGAAAAAGCAGAAAATATTTTTTTTAGTCACAAACTAAGTAGTCTCAGAACTTTTGTGTTAGTTGATCAAATTTTATATATCACATTAAATCCCACAATCGATCACAATAAATATCAATAAAACTTAGAGTTCTGAGTCCCCATGACGTCAACACATTGAGATTAATTGTATCCCTCTAGGGCGAATTGAGGCATTGTTCATTGATGCGAGTGATAATATTTTATATAGACAAAAACTAAAAACTAAAAGTGAATTAATTTAATTACGGTACATTCGATCGATCTGAAATTTTGATACAATGCATTGTCATCCACGATCTATATGTGGTAAAATTGAGATCTCTAGGACCATCAAAAGTGGTTTAATTTTACGTTACAAGATTTGAAGGAAGGATGGATGGATACAACATACAAACAGTGTGACTTAAATAAAAGCGTGTAATAAAAAAAAAGAAGTACACACACACATGCACACACAGTGGCGTTGCTAGGGGGGTGTGTGGGCGGTTCGCACCGGGCGGCACTCATTTAGGGGCGGCATTTGCGGGCATTTGAAAAGTACAACCATTTCCGACAACCGCCCCTGTTCTTTTGAAAGGGGAAAACCAAGGTGAAACAAAAATATTCGTAATTTCGAGTCTTAATTAACGGATTCGCACAACATTTGTTTGATTACATAGTGGATATTATAACTAACGCAAAACCGTTCAAAAATTTTACGCCTATCAAATTAAAGTAATAGTAATGTGTAAATAATTTGATTTCGTCTCTTTTATGGAAAATTATTAAGATTTATGACAAGAATATGTAAATATTCAAATTTCTCTGTTAATAAACACCACAATAGGCATAATAATTTCGAAAAAGACCTCTAAACTTTTAAGCGTCTTGGAAAAAATGACATCTGAAGAAGTAACTAGGAACACGAGATCAGAGGCTGGAATTTTACTCAATTCAATGCAATATTTTTCTCTTCTATGTTATCTCAATTTATGGGAACCCGTCATTTTTTTATTAATGCAAAGCCATTGCATGGAACCAAGAGGTGTGCTAATAAAAATGCTGTTATATGAGCGGCTCATATAACAGCTGCACACACATGCACATACATGCACATACATACACATACATGCATACACATGCACATACAAGCACATACATGCACACACATGCACATACAAGCACATACATGCACACACATGCACATACATGCACACATGCTCATACATGCTCATACATGCTCATACATGCACATACATAAACATACATGCACATACATGCAAATACATGTACATACATAAACATACATACACATACATGCACGTACATGCACATACATACACATAAATGCACATAAATGCCAATACATACACATACATGCACATACATGCACATACATGCACATATATGTATATACATGCACATACATACACATACATGCACATACATGCACATAGATGTACATACATGCACATGCATACACATACATGCACATAGATGTACATACATGCACATACATACACATACATGCACATACATGCACATACATGCTCATACATGCACATAGATGTACATACATGCACGTACATTGCACATACATACACATACATGCACACATGCACATACATGCTCATACATGCACATGCATGCACATACATAAACATACATACACATACATGCACACATGCGCATACATGCACATACATACACATACATGCACATACATACACACATGCACATACATGGACATACATGCACATACATACACACATGCACATACATACACACATGCACATACATAAACATACATACACATACATACACATACATAAACATACATACACACACATGCACATACATAAACATACATACACACACATGCACATACATAAACATACATACACATACATACACATAGATGCACATACATGCACATACATAAACATACATGCATATATATGCACATACATAATGGACCTGTCAAAAATTTAGAATATTTAATGCAGGCCATCATGACAAGGCGATAAAACCCCACTTCCTCCATTATAAATCAGCTACCTACTTCCTCCTTTATAAATCAGCTACCCACATTTTCCTTTATAAATCAGCCCACTTTACGCTTTAACAATTTTGCCACCTACTTCCTCCTTTATAACTCATCTACCCACACCCTCCTTTATAAATCAGCCCACCTCATCATTGTTTCTATCTTTCAGCATTCAATTAATAAGCTATAACAGAATATAAAGAACAATTTGATTGATTTGAATTAAAAATGGTGGAGGCGGCAGGACTGGTTTTCAAAATGTTGAAATTTGAAAAAAAAATTTATATTGTCCAAAATTTCATATTTAGTAATAATCATTTTATTATTTATTTATTTATTTTATTGTTATTTTATAAAAAATTTTTTTTTAAAATCTATTATATTTTTTTCTTTGGCATTGGAAAGCCCATAAAAAGACACTAAAAGCAAGCGGTATTTTAATTAAATTTTTTTTTAAAATGATTGTGATATGGGTAACATTTCAGCAACTTTTAATATACTTATCAGAAAATAAAAAAATCAACAAGAAAGAAACAAAGGAAAAAAAATTGATATGAATTCAATTAGATTTCACATAACTTCCCCACATTTTACACAGCTCAACAGTGCCTCCGAGAGACGCGATACAATCCCGTCTACATTGCTAATTTTTGTATCTATATTATGTTTTCAAATAAATTTCCGAATGAAAAAATGTACGGCGTATTTCTTACAACTGAAATCAAGCCTCTGTAACAAATTAAACTAATAAAAAATTGGGGCCAATTTCTTTCTTATAAGGTTGTCATTTTTCCTGGAACATACCACCTTCGTAAAACAACAAAATACAAGTTAGAAAAGGTAAAGTTTAATACTTATTATCGACAGCTTGAATTTTTTCTTTTCCAAAATTTAACTTGACACCACGTTATATTACTTTATTACACGAAATGGTAAAAGAACCAACTAGTGATTGGGGCAATTGGGTGGGGGGTGGGTAGGGGGCTTGAGGGCTTGTTCAAACGGAAGCTTGAATACCTGGTATGTTGTATGCCTGGCACAGTTGTATGTCTGCGATTTTGTATGTCTGTGAGCTTATATGTCTGGGAGGTTGTATATTTTGGACGTTGTATGTCTGGGATGATGTTATCATGTCTGAAGGTTTGTATGTCTGTGAGCTTATATGTCTGGGATGTTGTATATTTTGGACGTTGTATGTCTGTGATGATGTTATCATGTCTGTATACAGGTTTGTATGTCTGTGAGCTTATATGTCTGGGAGGTTGTATATTTTGGACGTTGTATGTCTGGGATGATGTTATCATGTCTGAAGGTTTGTATGTCTGTGAGCTTATATGTCTGGGAGGTTGTATATTTTGGACGTTGTATGTCTGGGATGATGTTATCATGTCTGGAAGTTTGTATGTCTCGGGGTTGAATATCTTGGAGGTCCTACGCAGTTAACTTCAGAATGTGAATAAATCAATCAAGGTAATATATCATTTGAGTATTTAAATAAAATACCCCCCCCCCACCGTTTTTCTTGGACCCAATCTTATGTCTAGTTTCCGTGATACACCCCCAGGTATGACATTAGATCCAATTACCTTACAATACTTAATCGCCATTCGTTAATTAAATTTTAATATTTTCGGTTTTAATCTTATAATATATATATTATTTTTTATTCTTAAAAATCTAACACTCTTGCTTTTCCCATTAAAAGAAATATTGAGAGATTTTAAAAATATTCTTATAACACTAAATTTTATGTAATTTAATCTTTCTATTTATTGCAAAACTTAGTTTTAAGGACATTGTGTTTTTAGTTTGCTTGTTTGAAAGATTGAAATTATGTTTAAATAAAGAGATGTGGGTGTTATTGTTAAGAGGTTATTGAATTTGGTAAGTGTTCTCTTCTACCTAATCTTACTGAAGTCTAATTGGTGTTATAATAATTATCAACACAATAAGATAATAGAACTTTAAGTCCCGGCATAAATCAAGACAACAGAAGAGAGAGAGAGAGAGAGAGAGAGAGAGAGAGAGAGAGAGAGAGAGAGAGAGAGAGAGAGAGAGAGAGAGAGAGAGAGAGGGAGAGAGAGCGAGAAAATACTATTTGGATTGGTTTACTCTAGTTGGAATTGTCAAGAAAGTTGTCGGGGCTCCGGCTCAACAAATTATTTACAATCCTGGTGACATTTCCAAGGTGCGATTGCATCTGGCACAGACAACGATTGCATCTGTCACAGACAGCGCTCTTACAGTGAAATACTACAGCTCCCTCGTCGTGTATATTAAAACAGACATTCAAAGGTATAATTCTCCAGCCGCTGACATCTTCGTGGGTAACTTGAGCTCGCGGCGGTCGAGGAGAAAGCGTTCTCAGAAACGAGAAACTTCGCGGGGGAAAAACCGCGCGTGCGATGCGCATCCTGTCAGGGATGAAAGTGTGGCGTGGTCATAGCAATTACCTGGCCAGCGACACTCACAGTCCTGAGGGTCGGGCCAAACTGACCATTGGCCAGCTCGTTCGCGCTCTCTCTCTCCCTCTCTACAGCCGAAGACAGAAAAACTCAGGGGGGATAATTATAGCTGCCCCCCGACCCTGTCATTTGACGGGCTTGTCTTTAATCGCCCTCGGCGTAGCCTCATCATTCTCTCGTGGTCACTGACTGCACTCGCTTCCGGATAGGTTCGGCGTGACCGTCATGGTCCGGCCTCGGGTCAGCGGTCAAGGTGCTTCCAGGGAGCACAATGGTTCTCGGGTTCTCCATCGCTATCTTGCTTGCTAATGAATAGTAAAGTATCATCTCCCCCCCCCCACAACCTGCGCTTCCCTTCCCTCTCCCCGTGTTGACATCGGAGGCCCCCCGTGCGAGACACAAGCTGAGAGATCAAGTGACCACTAAACGGTTTTCATCGGCCCATCACACCCAGGCTGTTGACATAACATGATTAGGCCGGTCAGCGCACGGTCGTGTTAGTGTCTGCTCGTCCTGACGACGCTTCGTCATTAGCGGGTGCCGGAGTCTGGTGATTACGGCGAGGTGGAATTTCAGCGGCTGATTTATGGGTCAGGGGAGGCGACGCTTGTGCGAGGAGGGAGCAGAGTCGTGGATTCAAGTGGGAGAGTAGTCACCCTGTTTAACACTTGACAATGGGAAGATTAGAAATGACGTCATCAAGCTCGACCACTAGAGGGCGCCAGGTGGAGCTGAACCGTTAAAGCAAAAAGTTCGGATAATGAATCAGAATCGCTGTGAAACTAAGGTGGCACACATTTAACTTGAATTGTCATTGAAATTTTTCATTTCTTTTTTTTTAACTGTAAGTGAAAAATTTTGAAATTACTTTAACTTTAACAGTATATATCGATTACTCTGTCGTGTCATCGTTTTAATCAAGAAAATGTCTTGGCGCAAAAGGTAATAGTTGTTAGGGTAAAATGTTAAATGTTAGGGATAAGATGTTAATTGTTAGGATGAGATGTTAAATGTTAGCGTTAGATGCTGGGATGATCAAGGTATAAAGTCAAGCTTAAAACTAGCTGGTAGTGCCAGGACGATGGCGTAAAAAGTGGAGGGGGGGGAGAGATAGAGGTATACCTACAAGTTACCTCCTCTGAGAGGAAAAAAAACAACAAAAAGAAGAGATACAAAAAGGGAGAAGTTCTCTGGTTCTACAGTGTATTATGAGACCCAACACCAAGGAAGGGGAAAAAGGGGGCAGGGCGCTGGTGGACAAACAGGAGTCTGGTATTGCGCTGACAATGTGCGTAGTCCGTCAGCTGTCTGGAGCCCAAATATTTTGGGCAGTGGACCTGGCAATATCTTTGAAGGAACCCTACTAATCTGAACGATGTATGTTGGAAGCCCAAATAACATACCGTCAGGAGTCAGCAGAGATCAGTTGATAAGTATTATAGTTTTGGAATGTGCGTACAGTGCTGTAAATACGCGCATAGCTCACCATTGACAGAAAGAAAAGACAAAGTTAAAACTAGACATTAAAAAAAAACAATGTAAAACCCCCCCCCCAAAACAAACAAAAAACAAACAAACAAAACTATTAATTATTCTAAAACAAACACACAAATTTCATAAATGTTGTTTATATTCATATTATTTCATATCTCTGGGTCTTCGATTCAGTTTTACAAAAATATATTCAGGTGTTTGCCAATCCAATGTTACCTTTAAGCTGCGCGGCTGCGCAGATATCTGACCGACGGAGCGCAGCAGTTAAGAATTACCGCGCAACACAGTTATAAAAATATTGCACAAAAATTGGATGCTGTGCAACTTTGCACACCAGTTTAGATTTGCACACAGACCAACAAACCTTAGAGGGAACATTGGTGTTTGCCAAAGTTCATTCATGCACTTTTAATTTGTAAAACATTTTCTGATCATTAACTCACTGTACTAGTGTGTCATGATATTAACTACATAGCGTATATAATGGTATTTATTTCAAATAAAGAGAGCAATTGAAATATCCAAAGACAGATTCATCAAAATAAATGGTGTCATGAAAAAAGAGAAACATCAAAATATGTACCAACATGCGCATATGTTTTGTAAGGTTTTATTTCATGGGTGTGAATGTTGAAAGATAACAACAGGGCTAGGCAGGCCCTTAGATTGGAACCCCCAGGGCAAACGACAACGAGGAAGACCCAAGCGTACACGGAGACGGAGCATTTTGGACGAGGCTGGAAGGACTGGGAAGAGCTGGGAAGTACTGAAGCGACTGGCAAAGGGACCGTGTAGAGTGGCGAGCTTTGACAGAGGCCCTATGTTCCACAAGGAACTCAAAGGACAAATGATGATGATGATAATGATGAATGTTGGACAGTAGAAAACTAAACAAGGAAAAAATTGGAGGCAGTAGAAATGTAGTTTCTAAGAAGGATGATGAGAATATCATGGACTAATTAAAAATTAAAAAAAAACACGTAAAAACTAAAGTTTTTGACTATAAATCCTTTATATGTGAGGCATAACTAAAAGTATGTTCAATATAATACGCACCGCGCGTAATGCGCGCCGTGCGACAAACTAGCATAAATATTTACATATCGGGAAAATGTTATAAAAATATGTTCAATATAATACGCACCGCGCGACAGACTAGCATAAACATTTACATGCTACATAGAGATAACCTAAAAATTCATTTATTTAATTACAGTACATTTGATAGATCATTTTTATCGTCGCCACGAGTCTGCCTGCAAAATTACTCGATAGAATACCGGGAAGTTGGTTGAAAATCGATCCAAAGTTTTTTTGCGACAAGCAAGCAGACGCTACGAGTTAATACAAAGGATTTTAAAAACTAAAAAGAAAACAATTTCTGGGGTGCCAACAACAGCACGTGCCACAAGGTCACTCATCAAAACTATAAGGAAGAAACGAATGAAATTCTTAGGACGCGTATTTAGAAAAAAAATGGAATAGAAACACTATACGCATTATGTAGAAAGATAAATGTTTGGGGAGACTGAGACAACATACGTGGTGAGCCGGAGCAAATTGACAACAAACAAAAGTGTAAGTAATAACGACTTCCTCGAAGCATCCAACAACCGAGAGAAACGGAGAATCATGATCGCCGATGTCTGTTTCAGACGTGGCACCGGATGATCATTATAATTTCATTAAATTCCATGTATTCACCCTAGCTCCCACCCCTTCCCCGCAGGTATATGATGAATGAATCGGCGGTATATGGAAAAACAACAACAACATCATGTCCCATGATTGATGTTCGAACTGAACACTGAAGACAATTGGACTATGTTCTAATCTGAAAAAATGTAAATATGGTCTTCAGCACAGTTGATACCACACAAAATCTTATCAGACTGATCGCCGTTTGCAGTGAGGTGAAAACACTTTTCAGTTTCAGCGTCGCTACGGACTGCATCAACAAAAATCCATACTACCATTATACACCGACGGGAGTTAGTTCCCTTTTTGTTTACAACACGAGTTTCCTCGTGACAACAGGATGTCATCTACGTACCGCTGTCCGCAGTCTCACCACCTACCCGCTGGACAATGGTCAGTGTGAGAAATGGGCTCTTATTTCCCCCCTGACACAGACGAATGGCTCCATAAGCGAGGACAAGCACTTTGAGCTCGCAGATAAAAATCTGATGAATGAGTTATACTCCCTCGGACGTTACGGCTCGTTGGTCACGCCCACAAAAAGGGGTGGGGTGGTGGTGGTGGGTAGGGGGCTTGTATAGTTGGGAGGGTGATCAATAGGGTGGGTGCAATCTCAACTATACGCAAAACTTGTATCATTATTTGACTCTATAGATTGTAGGACACACGTTTCAGCCGTGGCGCGTGCATAAAGATTTCTCAATAGGTTAAAATAAATTGTTTGTTTTATTGCATTTTACAGATTCGCTTTCACCGCATACATTTATAATTGCTCTTAGAAATACTCTTATGTTTCCAGGTTACAAGCAAAATGTAACGAGCAAGCACAAGACGCAAACTATTTCTCTGGCGTCAATATCCGCAATTAGTGAGTCACAATTAATTAAATTATGCTTTATTTGTTGATTATTCATATTTTTATTTATTAAAAAAAAACAAAAAAAACTGTACGAGTGGCTGCTCGGGTAAGTTGGTTGGAAAGAAGTAATTTTTACATCATTCGGGCTCAAATTTTCGGGAGGGTTCACACTCTGGTCAAGATGATCATACAGTTAGTTATGTGGCATAAATAGCGTGAGACGCATTCAGAAATTAAAAACAAATGATTTGAAGCAACAATTTCATCACATAATTTTTTTTTACAAATAAAAGATGGTTTGTTCGTGTAAAATTCACAAGTTTTATTCGTTCTCCCCTCCTCTAATTCGGTGTGCCGAGTTTGAATTACAGAATATATTTTTACGGTCCTCTCTTTTAAAAGAAAATTAATACGGTATATAGAGGTAAAAAAAAAGATTTTTAAAAGCCACGTTTTTATAAGTGGACTAAAAAGAAGAAAATAATTTAAAACTTATATGTTCAAGTACTTTAATTTAATATGACTAAAAACGTTGGGCGGGTGTTTGATATAAAAATTAAAGATTTATAATTTAGAAGGCAAAAGAGAGATCTATAAGTGAGAGAGTGAGTGAACTGCATATGTTAAACCTCATAAGCGCCCGCCCCACGTTTTTAGTCATAATAAATCAAAGTACTTGAACTTATACGTTTTAACTTATTTTCTTATTTTTAGTCCACTTATAAAAACGTGTTTTTTAAAATCTTTTTTTTACATCTATTTTTTAAAATTCTTTTTAGTCTAACAGTATGCTATGGTGAGTTTTGTCGCTTCCTTTTGATTATTGATTATTGAATTATTGATTATGTTAAATATAATACGCATTATTGATTATTGAAGTATTGATTATGTTCAATGTAATACGCATCGCGTGACAAACATTTACAGACTGAAGGTGACTGAACTCCTCTTGCTGTTAAACACGGGGATGTGGTCATGGATGGCTAGGGTGAACTGTGGCACGTGGATGTCAACAATAGGAGACGGATACAGATCCTATATTGAGATAAACTAAAATGCATTAATTTAATTACGGTACATTCGATCGATCTGAAATTTTGAAACAATGCATTGTCATCCAAGATCTATCTGTGATAAAATTTTGAGATCTCTAAGACCATCAGAAGTGGTTTAAGTTTATGTTGGAAAATTTGAAATTTTGCAACAGGAACGAAGGCAAGTTAATTATAATGTTTACCACGTTTTAAGGACAACATATGAAAACTACTTAAATCTCAAACCTTTTTATCACTCTAATTGTATTATTATTTTTTTTGTTATTTGAAGCAAAAAAATGATAACATGGTGGGACCTCTGAGATCAGGATTTTTTTTTAGTGCCCGTTAAAATTCACCAATCATAGAAAATCAATGTAAAAATCCGATAACTGGCATCCGTCTAGAGGCTAAACTGTATTTACCGCCACCTTTACTTTTACCACCCGCACATCTTAAAATGAACGTAACTTACAACAGTTTATGAAAGAAACACTCAATGTTACAAAGAGAGATAGAAAATTAAAAAAAATAGTCATTATAAAATAATTTTTTAAAAATATTTTTATTACTCCCCCCCCACCTCCCAACCCTGACGCGGAAAGAGGATTAGCGGCATCTAAGGTCGTAAAGAGTTATCTGATCCTGGCATTAAAATGTGTGATGAAAACTGTTCAACAATGCCACAAAAAACAAGGTATAATAGAATATCTGTTTTTACAGACAACAAATGACAGCGGCCTACAGTCTTACAGTCGTTATAACTTAAACTGTTCTTATTTTTATACAATTGGAAGCACCACAAAAATTGGTTATTTAATCTTCGAGTCTGTCTAGTTTATTTTCTCTATTCAATTTTTGGAAAAGGATTTTTGAAATGTATCTTCTACGCAGCTCTGATTGAAGAATTTAGTTGACTTCTTACCCCGCGATTGATATAGCGGGGTGGTGGAGGCGTTAGCGAGTTCTAGGCTCAATTTAGTATGGCACTGATCAGCAGATGGAGCAGGTTTCCCAGGTGTTGTATGGCACTGCCCAGCAGATGGAGCAGGTTTCACAGGTGTTGTATGGCACTGCCCAGCAGATGGAGCAGGTTTCCCAGGTGTTAGTCAAAGCTTTAAGAGAGTAAATCTCAAGCTTTCCAGAAAAATTTTGCTAGCTAGTTATAGCTGCTTCAGGCCAGACCATGTAACAGAGGCTGTAACTACTACATTGCATTTCCATCTAGCCCTCGAAATAGTGGCTCACAGGCTAACTTCCTGTCCCACGCTGGACATTGCCGAGGCAGTTAGTGGCGATTTGGTCCTACGCTTAGACACTATTTTTTTGGCACTGCCCAGCAGATAGAGCAGTTTTCCTATGTATTTGAACATTGTCCCATACGAAGCTACTTGTACACGTTCAACACTAGAATTGAACTGGCCTGTCGGTTGTGTGGCCACCCGGAGGAGCCGGTGGCCCACGTACTCGGAGCTGTGCGGGGATTTGGAAGGAGAAGTACCGGTACCTGCAGAGCAGTACCTCTATGGCGATGCCCGCTTGATGAGGCCCTCATCAGAAGTGGTTTAATTTTACGTTGGAGAATTTGAAATTTTGCAACAGGAACGAAAGCAAGTTAATAAAAACGTGGTAAAAATTATAATGACAACATTAAAAAACTACTTAAATATCAACACTTTTTATTATTCTAATTTTACTTTTTTTGTTATTTCAAGAAAAAAAAATGTTAACAAGTTGGGACATCTGAGATCAGGATTTTTTTAAAGTGTCCGTTAAATTCACCAATCATAGAAAATCAATTTAAAAATCTGATAACTGGCAACCGTCTAGTGCAGTGGTTCCTAACCTTTTCGGGTCTATGCACCCCTTCAGATGCCCAAAAACGTTCATGCAACCCCTCGTAAAACTTGTAGAAAATGTATAATAAACTATGTTTATCTTAGGAACACAACAATAGGCAACAGGGAATTTAGTGAGTTATCTCATGCTGATTTTTACGATCATCAGTTATTTAAATCTGGGGACTGTTTGGACAAAGCAACTCTCATTTCATCCTCTGCATTCAACTTATTCCTTTCCTTGGTTTTAATCGTCAAATGTGTGGAGAATCCTGCTTCACAGAGATAGGTTGTGGCAAATGTTGTGCCTTTTTGGCTAGTTGTGGGTAGGAATCTATCTGGGCGCACCAAAATTCAATCGATGTATTGCAACTGAAGGCACTACTCAGTAATTCTCTGATTCTCAAATCAATCAGGTCATCTTTAGCAAGGTCGCTGTCATCAATGTTGTCCAAGTAAAAGAGAAAAGGATTGCGAATCCAAAGGTCTTTCCTAGCAATTTTTTGACAGAAATACCCATCAAAGGACCTTTGCAATGTTGAAAGGTGCTCTGAAATTTCCCCTTTGATGTTGTCAGGCAGTGATCCCTCCGTGCTTCCTTCTGAAGCAGATATCACAACTTCATCCAAGAGTGGAAAGTTGGCCAAGTTGGACTTTTCTAGTCGTCGTTGGAATAGTGGTAGTTTGTTAAGGAAGGCTTGCATCCATTGCAGTCATAGCAGGTCCTTGGAGAGATGTGTTAAACTCATTCAAGATGGAGAAGATGTCAGCCAGGTATGCTAAGTAATGAATGAAATTTGGACTTTCAAACTTGTCAGCTAGGTCACTCTCATTTTCTCGCAAGAAAATGGCAAGCTCCACTCTCAGTTCTACTAACCTAGAAAGTATAGTCCCCTAGACAACCAGCGCACCCCAGTGTGGTAGAGCAGAACTTCAGAGCCCAGCTCCTGACAAAACAACTTGAAGAGGCGGTGGTTCAAGGCATGTGAGGGGATAAAATTTACAACTTGGACTGAAGTAGAAAGAAATGACTTCAAGGTTGGAGGTGGAGTTTTGCATGCCAGGGCCTGACGATGAAGGATACAGTGTGTAGTAACAATATATGAAACTTCTTTTTTTACCAGTGCTGAAAATCCTGACGAGTATCGAAGTATCTATCAAAAAGGTTGTATATGGGCGCCCTTTTACACGACATGCCTTGCTTATGGTTTTCATTTTCAGATTATCAATTTTTCTTTCTTTTTTTTTCCTTCATCTTTTTTATATTCCTTTTTCTTTTTCCCCCTCTGAATCGTTCATGCACCCCATTGAACCTGCTCATGCACCCCTTGAGGGTGCATGCACCACTGGTTGGGAACCCCTGGTGTAGTGGCCAAACTGTGTTTACCGTCACCTTAACGTCTACCACCCACCCATCTTACAAGAACGTAACTTAACAACAGTTTATGAAAGAAAAACTTAGTGTTACAAGGAAAGAAAGAAATTATAAAAAATAGTCATTGTAAAATAACATTTTTAAAAATATTTTATTACCTTCCCCCCTCCCACCCCTGACGCGGAAACAGGATTAGCGGCATCTAATAAGTGAATATATGAATAAGTATAACAAAGTCAATTTTAATTATGTTAATTTTTTGTCTACGTTCAAGTTACCAATCTTATGAAACACTGGTAATAAAAAAAGCATAAAATAAAAGTTTATTTATCTTATCTATACAGACGCTCCTTCTATGCAGAAGATAGTTGCGTCCACAGACCATGACAGATGATCTGTTGGCAAGTGATGCAGCATTCACAGGCCACGGCTTTGTGGGTTCCACGCATTACCCAGCCGCCTAACTACATGTAGTGTTAGGTACCCATTCGGAGCGGGGTGACTCAGGGACGCCCTAGGCCCCGGGAACAAACCCTTGCCTTCACACGGATTCGAACCCGTGACCATCGGTACGACAGTCCAGTGCGCTGCCATATATACATATATACTTATATACATACATGTATATACATATATACATATATTTGGTTGTGCTGCGGCGCCGTGGCGCCCACCTTTTTCAAAAGCCCAACTAACTTGTCCTTGTATTATAAATACGTAATATTAATCTTCCTGAAATGTACACAAAGTATTTTATAATAGGGGCTGTAGGGCGCCTAAGGCGCCCACTTTTTTAAAAAAAAAGCAAAAGTAACCTATCCTTTTTTTTAAAAAGCGAAAGTAGCGTCACGGACAGGACAGACGGGACGTGCAGTTAAAAAGTCGTATGTTATATAAATACTTTGTGTACATCTTATCTTATCTATACAGACGCTCCTTCTATGCAGAAGATAATTGCGTCCACAGACCATGACAGATGATCTGTTGGCAAGTGATGCCGCTTTCACAGCTTTCTTTTGTGGGTTCCACGCATTACCCAGCCGCCTAACTAGTGTTAGGTACCCATTCGGAGCTGGGTGGCTCAGGGACGCCCTAGGCCCCGGGAACAAATCCTAGCCTTGACATGGATTCGAACCCGTGACCATCGGTACGCCAGTCGAGCGCGCTGCCCCTCGACCACCGCGAATATTTCGTATTTATCATACACTAATTTTAGAAAGCAGCGCACCAAATTACTGCACCAAAAAAAAACTCTCTGAGTCAGTCAGCACTGTTTGAGTCTATATTAAAAAAAAAGCAGAGTGATGTCCCTTAGCGTCAGGCGTGAGGCAGTCAGCGATAATTGAGCGTAAATAAATATATATATGATATATATATATATATATATATATATATATATATATATATATATATATATTAGGGCTGTTAACCATTAATTTCAATTTAATCGTAAACTTTTGAAAAAATAACGATTAATTAATCATTAATTTCGATTAAAGCCAAAAATTGAAATTTATGGTGTCATAAGTAACATTTATTAAAATACTTGTCGAAAATCGAAATAACACTAGAATGTCTTATTTATATGACATCTTTTAACCAACAACGAACAAGTGTATTGACATGATTTGGTTCAAGTGATGAGCGGTCTTAATGACAATATAACCAGCCGAGCTGAACAATCGTTCACATAGCTTTAGATTGTCTCAGCTGTATTTTCTGATACTGTAGTGGATGTTTGGTTTGCAGGTGATATGTAAGCAAAGTGTTAGAGCCATGGTAGCAATGTTTCCTTTAGGCAGTCGGCTGCACAAATATTTGACCGACGCCACGCAGGACTTTAGATTCACCGCGCAAACAAATTTGGTAAAATATTGCACAAAAAATGGACGTTGTGCAACTTTGCACACGAGTTTTTTAAAACTTTGCACACGGACCAACAAAGCTTAGACTTAGAGGGAACAGTGCATGGTAGGCAAACGATTTCTCTCAATGGACACAATAACCTTTATCAACATTTTTAATATTCACGCCAGTGAATAGTTTAAAACCAAAATATTCGTGTAGTCGTCCGGAAATTAGTTTATATTTATCGGCCGAAATATTTTACTTTTTGACTTCCAGTATATTTATAAGTGGTGGGTCGATTAATTGTGAAAAAAATAATTATAATCGTTAAAATTTTTAACGATTAAAAGAGACATTTTTCGTTAATTTCTGCAGCCCTAATATATATATCCTATATATATAATAAAAGATAAGTTTCTGTCCTTTCTGTCCGTTCTGTCCCGTCATCTATATCGATTGGTCCCTCAAGCACATATGACTCCTACAGCCAATCATATTGAACACGTTTACCCCATTTACGCGGACGTTCAAAACGAGTTATTTTTGGTGCAGTATTTCTTTCAAGACTTTATTTTGAGTTATGCGCGTTGGGATTTATAGTAAAAAATCTCTGTTTTTACGAGTTATTTATTTTAATTATAATGAATAGTATTTTTGACGTGATGCACGTGTATGCCGGTCGAGACGGCTGTTGGAGGGGAGTTTCAACATGCCACCGAACGGTGGCGGAACGTCCTTGGACGGGCTTTGTTGCTCGTATATATATAATAAACAATATAATTTGCTATGTCTGTCCGTGACGCTACTAATTTTAGAAAGCAGGGCACCAAAATTACTGCACCAATGCATCAAAAGGTGTGCAAATTAAAGATGCGCTGCAAAAAAATCTTATATGACGTCACTGTTTTCGCTCATATTTTAATTTTGGAAAAGGGATGAATGTAAAAAGAGGATTTGATGATAGTTAATTATAAAATCAATAAACACAAGGGGTGCCGTAGGCGCCCTACAACCCCTATTATAAAATACTTTGTGTACATTTCAGAAAGTTTAATATTTCGTATTTATCAAACAAGGACAAGTTAGTTGGGCTTTTGAAAAAGGTCGGCGCCGTAGGCGCCCTGAAAAAAGTGAATTTTTTATAAAATAAATAGATTTCAGCTGAAAACTTCCGTCATTTTTGACGGGTGATACGCTAGTATATATATATATATATATATATATATATATATATATATATATATATATATATATATATATATATATATATATATATATATATATATATATATATATACGTAATATTAAACTTTCTTAAATGTACACAAAGTATTTTATAATAGTTTTTTAAAATTATTTTTTATATGTCAAAAGCCGAAGTAACTTATCCTTGTATGATAAATACGAAATATTCCTGAAATGTACACAACTTATGTATATAATATGGGTTGTGCTGCGGCGCCCAATATTATTTAGGGCGCCTACGGCGCCCACATTTTTCAAAAGCCCAACAAACTTGTCCTTGTATGATAGATACGTAATATTAAACTACCTTAAATGTACACAAAGTAATTTTAAATTGAGGTTGTAGGGCGCCTACGGCGCCTACTTTTTTTTGTTGGTCAAAAGCCCAAGTAACTTATCCTTGTATGATAAATACGAAATATTCCTGAAAATTAAACAAAGTATTTATATAATAATTTTTACAGTGCTAATCCCCACACGATTTTTTAAACTAATTTTAGAAAGCAGCGCACCAAATTACTGCACCAAAAACATAACTATTTGAGTCAATCAGCACTGCTTACAACACACAATTTTAAAAAAAGCAGAGTGATGTCCCTTAGCGTTAGTCATCAGCGATAATTGAGCGTAAATATATATATGAGATATATATATATATATATATTATATATACGAAAATCATTGCATTACATTGTCATTGTATCCCTAATATAGGGATCGAAGTCAAGTGGCAAGTGCCACTTACATAATTCGATAGCACAAGGGATATAGATCACTCGGTGCAAAAATAATTAAAGAGACATATAGATTAACCTTAACATATTCATTTCATAGTTTCTGTAGATAAAAATAAAAGCTATATATAAAATTTATTTTTGTATTTTTGGAAAATTAAGTTTAAGTTACTAAAAATAATATTTAATATATATGTCTCACAGCGTTAAAATTAAATTTCAAAAGAGTTTAAAAGAACTTTTAAAGATTCTCATCTTGTCGCCTAAATTTTCTCAAGAACAGAGCAATTCATAAAATTTATTTGTACCGGTGCTTTGTGGTGCAGCGATTACGGGCAAATAAATTGTCAGATGTTGACAAAAAGTTATTTTCAGAATTTTCAGTGTTCTTTTTCACTGACAAAATATAGTGACTTGTTGTACACCCATATAGTTGAAAATATAATTTTAGTATTTATGTTTAGTTGGATACAAATTACGCCATCCAACATTAAAAAAAAATTAAAAAAAAATAATAATTAAAAAAAATCAACAAACTTAAGCATTGATTGATTATTGTTCATTTACTATCGTCTTCACTTCGTATTAAAATATGTTGAGAACATCCGATAGAACATTCGATAGAACATCTGATAGAAAATTCGATAGAACATCTGATAGAACATTCGATAGAACATCCGATAGAACATCCGATAGAACATCCGATAGAACATTCGATAGAACATTCGATAGAACATCCGATAGAACATTCGATAGAACATTCGATAGGACATTTGATAGAACATTCGATAGAACATCCGATAGAACATCCGATAGAACATTCGATAGAACATTTGATAGAACATCCGATAGAACATCCGATAGAACATTCGATAGAACATTCGATAGAACATCCGATAGAACATCCGATAGAACATTCGATAGAACATCGCTGCAACTAACACCGCGAGGTGTCGGGATATCATCCACACTTACAAAACTGAATTGAATTTACGAAGAGTAATATTCTCAAGTGAGGCTAGAACCAATTCGTTTCCCCGATGAAGCTTCGGTTTCATTTATGTTGCCATCATCTAATTGTGCAGAAGAGTCAGAATTTGTTTGATGCTCGGCATTCATGATTCATCTATTTTTTAAACACATCCATTGGTCCTCTCTTTTCCTTTATATAAATTGGGTTTAATATAATAAATCTTTTCGGTATCAAATATCAACTTTATTGTCTCTATCATTATTTTTGAAGTTTTGAGGGAAAAAATCAAATTATAATTTTTACATTTTACAACACAAAGGATAGCAAATCTATTGTTTGAGGTCGGGAGGATATATAATATTTATGTGCTATATTTTAAAAAGTTTTTTGAAGTAGGTTGAAGTGAACTAATCACCAAAATTTGGGGCATCTCTTTCACCCCCCTCCCCACCCATGATTGCTATTATTATGACTACGTATTAATTAAGACTTTAAATAAATCAATTCATGCTGTATAAAAAAAAAGCGCCGTGTCAAAACTAAATTTTATTTTTTATTTTAAAGAAAAATTAAATATTTTTTAAAATATCCACACAAATTTACTAAATTTTTCATGAAAATCAATATAAATTATTAATATGTCCATTGAAATATATAGATTGTTATTTTCAGTCGGATATTTTGTTTCTTAAGATCAGCAGACGGCAAGTTCCGAATGCTGGTGTAAGAAAACTTAAAGATCAATTTTTTTATGTATGGGTCAGTTCCAGCATCCCATCTATTTCAAATTAAAATATAAATATAAATAATTATTTAATAATTATTGAAATTAATTTAATCTATTTCATTTTTTGAAAAAAATGTATGTGTTTATTGTTGAAAAATTTGACATATTTTTATGGTATTAATGGCTGCCAATGGAAGATTATAATTATATTTCCCTTTCCTTTCTTGACAATATCTGTGGACCGGCAGATGATGCACCGGTCCGCGGACCACCACTTTGAGTAGCACAGGCCTATGCTGTCTGTATAAGGGGACCACGATGGGATCTTTTAATATTAAAAAACTCAATTAACATGAATTTTTTTAAAACTTGCATCGAAAATGTAAATTAAAAAAATTAATCCGAAAAGTGTCAGTGGACTAAAACATTTTTTTTTAAACACTACTGCCGTAGTTCAATTGTTAGTGAATAAAGATGTTCATCTCCAAATAAATGTAAGCATATAACATTTTACAAGGAAAAAAAAATGTAAAAAATAATTTTGAAGTAAAATTTAAACGAAGTTTAAGTAAATTAATTTTTGGGTAATAACATTTTCAATAGTAGTCAATAAATACTCTCCCCTCCCCCCTCCCCAAAGTCACTTTCACCAACATCCTATACATCGATTCGCTATGCATAGTTTCAACTTCCTGCTCTGACTAAAAACTTTTTTTTTCGAAAGTCTATGACTTAATTTACGTCTTCGTGTTGTAGGTTGGGGAAACTTGAGCTGAACTCAAAGATCTTCTCAAGTCTACGGGCCTTCCCAAAACCGTACGCGATACTAGCAATTTTCCCGTCTGCGGTTTCATTCACTTTCATATTCACATCTGATCTGAGAGCGGGGCTGCACGGTTTCTCTCTCATTGCAGCTGCTATCAGATCTTCGATGAAAGTATCCCCCCGCCCCCTCCAGATAGAAGGTGCTGTCCCCGTGTGATGGATGGCGTATTAAGTGATAGTGAAACGGGAGGCGGGTGCATGGTACTACACCCCTATCGCTTCTTGCTTGAAAGGACACAAAAACACACATACACACGCAGAGAAGTGAATTGAGAAATCTGTTTGACACAAAAAGCTCGATAGAGACCTTCTCCGCCGGTGCACTTACTCAAAGCATAATTTAGTTGTAGGTTTTGTTATACAGGTCTAGTGAGAATCGAAAGGCGTAGAGCCGGTGTTCAGGGCTTACCCCAATTCAATGTTTGTGTCACCGACTCAAGAAGTTTATATTAACACACGATTTTTCCCTGAACTTAACATTAAAATGTATCCTGCGCTGAGTCATTTTCCCGTATTACCTCTACACCGTACATCCGATCTTTTGACAATACTCTGATAATTTAATACGACTTATTGGACGCCAGGGTGGTTTTGATTAATTTATTTCATAAGTCCCTAAAAGCTATAATCTCGAAACAATTTGGCGTGAATGTAAAGACGATAAATTCCAAGCTCGCTGTGTTGAGAGTATGATTATGCCCTATCAAAATAAATTGAAATCAACAACAACAAAACAATGCCGTATGATGTCGCCTGGAGTGAACAGTGAACAGCCCTGGACGTGGGTGTCGTGGCGTTGGACTAGGTCACATCCTGGCGAGTTTTTTTTTCTTTCTCTATTTAGAATTTAGGGGCGAATAGCATCTTCCGCAATGTGAAACGAAAAAAAAGAGGTTTTAGAGATAAAATACGGTTTGCATATTTTTGGTTAATCCTTAGTTACTACTCACCATTATGATATTTAATATTATGTAACAAGGAATCATGTCTGTGGTATTTTGTTCTGACCCAGTTTTAAAAAAAACCTCAGAGAAGGGAAAAAAGGTGTGGATGGGTTTATGAAAAATAAATTGCCGCCAAAAAAAAAGAGGCTATTATAGAAGTTAGTTTGGCATTTCATACTTCATTTCTTGTAATGACGTGTGGTGAGAAGTGTGTTTAGGGTTTCAAAGCCTAGCGGACCAGTGGCAGTTTTATTTGTTCTGTTTTCTGGCTTTGGACAGAAATCACCATTATTGAAGACCCAATCAAACGAATCATTCTGTTGGCATCTATTTCTAATTGATTTGTTGTGATCAAAGTAAAATTTGAAGAAAGAGAAGAAAAAAAACAACCCAACAACCTTAAGAGCCCTTCACCTTCATTCCCACGGTGAAGGAGCAGAAATACTAAACATATAGATCATTTCTCCCCCTGAATTATTCATTTAAGTCATTTACCAAAATGATCTGCAGGTATGCAACTGGGCCCACACACCCGGGCGCCTGTAATGTACCAACGGCCAAAGTATCAACTGTTGACACGTGACTAACACCAGGGATAGGGCCAGACATACCCTGCAGGGGATTGTATGAACTCACCCTCGTCTCTGTCAGGCTGAGAGCACTAGACAACTCGGCCACGTCCATGCTGCTCAGGTAGTGGGTGCGTCTGAACTTCTCCTCCAGGACGTGGACTTGGTGCTGCGTGAAGGGTACCCGGGGGTTGCGGCCCAGCTTTCTCTTCTTAGGGCCGTCTTTCTTTCTGTTTCCTGCGGAGTGGTAACAAAATGAAGAATTTGTAAGAAAAACAACTTTGTTTTATTTCAGGCAGTAAGGAAATGGAACATAGGAAGACTTATTTTTTGTCTTTGTCTATAAGAAAATGAAAACGAAGAGGATTTTTTTTTCTAAGGCAGAAAACGTGAGGTAAGAATTGTTCTAATTTATTTTTTCTTTGAGGGGAGGGGGGAACAGCATGAACATGGAAGCATCGCAATAAAATTTCCTCCATGATGTCAACATTTTCCCCGAGTAGATTTTAAAAAAAAAGAAAAAGAAAGAAACCCAACCTCTAAAACTCGATGAAAAGATATAGCACTTTTAAGGCGTAGTCAATTTTTATGGTGTTGTACAGTATGTACATGATAGGCAGGTATCCATGAACCGGGACATTATTTAATGTTGGATTATTTAGAGTTGTCCAGTAATCTTGAGAGACATTAATAACTAACAGACGGGCTAGAGGAACCATAAAAAAACAAAATTCCCTTTCTTGTAAACTGGGGTCATATACGGGAATTGTGGCATGTTTTTTTAATTTTTTACTTAACCTATTTTTTTATTTTCGTTGTTGTGAAATCAAAATTTTAAAATTAAATTTTTTTTAATAAAAAATTAAAGAAAAGCATTGATCCTGGAACAGAAACCACACAATTACTTTTTAATTGCAGTATTAGAAAATTAATTATTTCATGTGTAAAGATATATTCTTCATTTTTTATAAATATGGTCGTGTGAAAGAAAAATATTTTAACATTTTAAATTGTTTCATCAAACAAATCACGAAAACGCTGTTGTGTTTTTCTTTTGCACAAAAAAAAATATTTAAAAAAAACGTGTATGTAAAATCTCATTTATTAGCATACATTGTAATTGTATACATAAGGAAATTTCAAGCAACATGTTAATATAATGCCATTATATTGGTTTTCATTTATCTCAAATATTCGGTTATCTCGACGCTTTTTTTACAGTCCCCTAGGCCAGGGACATAAACCGGGTTCTGCTCTCTTTATCATATATATATATATATATATATATATATATATATATATATTATATATATATATATATATATATATTCACCCTCAATTATGTATGACTGACTCACTTAGGCCTAAAGCTAAGGGACATCACTTTGCTTTTTTTAAAATTGAAAATATTGACTAAAAAATCATAAACATTTTGGTTTCCAGATTAACATTAACCAAATAACGCACGAACCTTTGACGTCAGCATTTGTGTTGTAAACAGTGCTGACTGACTCAAAGAAATATTTTTTGGTGCAGTAATTTGGTGCGCTGCTTTCTAAAATTACTTTAAAAATCGTGTGGTGATTAGCACTGTAAAAAAATATTATATAAATACTTTGTGTACATTTCAGGAATATTTAGCATTTATCATACAAGGATAAGTTACTTAGGCTTTTGACACCCCCCCCCAAAAAAAAAGTGGTTGCCTTAGGCGCCCTACAACCCCTATTATAAAATACTTTGTGTACATTTAAGGAAGTTTAATATTAAGTATTTATCATACAAGGACAAGTTAGTTGGGCTTTTGAAAAAAGTGGGCGCAACGGCGCTGCAGCTCAAACTAGTATTAGTATATATTATATATATAGTAATATTTTTATTCGAATATATACCAGGTCAAGGTTTATTCTTTAGGAGGCAATCGAGCGAAAAAAAAATCCAAATGACTTCCTTTAAAGAATATTAAAGAACTTAAGGAGAGAAGTAGATTTTTTTACCTAACGATGCATACAAACGACACCAATATATTACAACGGCATTACAGTTTTTTTTTATTGATGAACTGTGTTTTAAAAAACATAAGAAAGGATATTTATTTAAGAGCAAACAACTTACTATGTAGTTTGGGCGGGTGGTATCGGGTACACTGCAGCCATTGGTAAGTTATTTCGTCATCCTCGTGCCCCGGCTTCTTCAAATCATCGTCGCCATTGTCAGAATTGAAATCCTCGACCCTGCTCGTCTCCTCCACATCGATGCTGTCCTCCTCATCACAGTCGTCGCCCTGCTCTTCCGCAGCTTCCCCCAAGAAATGTACCCCGTTGTATGTGCCTCGGCTGGGGGCCAGGCCAAGAATCCTTTCGATGGAGAACTTCAGGTCCGGTTTGCTGGCCGTCGAATCCTTAGGGACACATGCGTCACCGAAGCAATACTTCGTCGAGTCATAATTTGGTGACTCCGAAGAGTGACAGTTTTGCGACGCCGCAGAATGAAAATTTGGTGACTCCGAAGAGTGACAGTTTTGCGACGCCGCAGAATGACAATTTTGTGACGCTGAAGAGTGACAATTTTGTGACGCCAAAGAGTGGTATTTATGCGACGCCGGCACGATGTCCTGCAAAGATTGACCAAACTGTTGAGGTTGCGGGGATAATTTACCGATGGCGTGGAATTGGCGCGTTTCAAACTCATAGGCCAACTTTGACGGTGATTTCCCTTGAATTTTGAAGAGCTCTAAAGTGAGTTCTCTCTTGGTGAGAAATTCTTGGTACGCGGAAGCCATCATTTCGTCAGGAGCTGTTCCGTACGAGTTGCAAGGAAATCAAACACATCGGCATCGGGAATTTAGTTTCACTTGCATTTAGATTTTTTTTGTGTGTGATTTAAATATATATTATGAGTAAACTACAAAATAAGTTTTTTTTAAAAAATATTTGTGTGTGTGAAAATTTTACACTTTTTGAAACCAAAAAATATGTCTAATATATTGTTGTAAAAAAAAAGGTAAATACCAACGAAACAAATTCCGGTGAGTTCCAGTGAGTGCAACATCAACTGTCACAGGTTTGTGTGAAGTGCAGTCCCTGTCAGACCTGCTGTTAACATGTCTGGTGTCGTCACCAGATAGAAAAAAGGGGGTGGGGGATTTAAACACGTGACGGCCGGCGTGGCATCCGATTGGTCGCCTGCTAGTGACAGACAACGAAGGACGACACGCGCACAAGGCGGGGTCCAGGTGATGAGACAGTCAGGTCGGAAATGTTGGAACAAATCACCTTCCGACGGGCGGCTTGGGAGGGGTAGAGGGGAGGGGGGCTCCGGCTGACCCGTACAGGTAAATACCTTGTCCTACCCATGATTCCCTTATCTGTGTGTCCAGAAGGTGACAGTTGGCCATTTCCATGTACAGATAGGCACTACCCGCACGAGCGAAACATTGAACGAGCTCGGGACCTAGAAACCTATTGTAATGTTATAGACTTGGTTTTGTGTATGAAACGAACGACAATTTAGGAAATACGTCCTCCCCCAAATCTTAACATAATGGGTTTTTGTTTTAGCCCTATGAATCATGTAAGCTTGTAAACTTATATACAGTGGCGTAGCTAGGGTCATCTGCGCCCGGGGACATGACACAAATTTTGCGCCCCTTCCCAGACCGACAATTTAGAATCTTTTTGAAAATTTACGGATTATATGGTTCATTTTCGAAGAATCTGGTATTTTAATAAAGTAGAATAAAGAGTAATAATTCTCTATGCGATTGTAAACAATTTATTTGAAAAGAAATTGACTCTACTAATTATACATGATTGGAATAGACATAGTCTACAACAAATTGATCGTCCTTGGTTTGACAGTCGCAAACTCGCTAATCACATTGTCAAAATTAATATTCTAAAGTGTTTCTCTTTCGATGCTAAGGAGTGCAAGATCACTATGACGATCTTGTCCCATTGAAGCATGTAAATAAGACAAAATAAGCTTCAGTTTGCTGATGGACCGCTCACAGCTTGACATCAGTGTCATAGAAATTTCCAAAATCTAAGAAATTTTGACGAAGTGTATCGACATTTGTTTCGGCGAGAAGAGTTTTGACGTTTATTAAATATACAAATTTTGTGTTTAGGTTTTTTTTAGACAAAAAGCGTATTGATATCTCCTGTTGGAGTCTATCAGTTAGGCTGTTCATAACACGTGCAATTTCTCCTTCTGCCAAAGGTCCTGCATCTCTTGCTAATTCTCCAGGTATCCTCCCATGTCGTCTAAACCATTCTGTCAACCTCGATTCCCCAAGTTGTGCATCTTGTTTTTCCATTGTCTATCGCAACTATGCTAAAATTATCACAAATGTTGACAAGTTCTTGCACCAGCGATTCAAGATAAGATGCTTATTCCTTGAAATTCATAGTAGGATCCTGCAACCGTTACTGGACACTATCAATTTTCCCAAGCATGATGTTCCAGAAATTTATAAAACTATGAAGTTTAAATTCAATATACCTACCAGTAAAGTTTCTTCATCCCTTCTGTTGTCAGGCGTCATAGTTGCATCTTCTGATTATTTTTCCAACAGCCCTACTAGTTCATATAGTCCTTCATAAATAGCTTCAACAGCTTCTGATCGTGCACTCCAGCATGTTTTACACTCCCTCTTTACTTTGATTGGCACAATTCTTTTTTAATTCTTCCCAACGAGTTGTTGAACGAGAGAAAAACAAATATATACTTTCAACTCTTCCAAAAAACGTGATCTTGTTTAGCTATGGTTGCCAGATACGTGGACACCAAAAGGAGGGCATAATCAAACAATAAGGAGGACATTTTGAATATTTCATTTGAGTCGTCCCGGATTAAACTTAAAGTCAGTTCAATTTTATTGTAATAGCTGCCACTGTTCATGCCAGAGTCTTAAAAAACTGTTCATTTTTGTCTTGTACAAATGATTTAAGATTGCTGTATTGGTCAAACAATTTCACATCAACTACAATACCTTTCTCTTTCAAATACAATATACATGGCAAAAGGTCATCAAGTTTACATTCTATGATATTATCTAAGTACATCCAATTAAAGCATTGAATTTCATCAAAAGTTTTCAACCACTTTTCTAAGTAACTAATGCATGCTTCATACACCAACTTAACATCTGCCAAACTCTTCTTCTTGACCACTTTCCTTAAGTCTTCTCAACATGTCCTTGACTTTCAGTGAAATAAATGTATCCTCCAATCTATTTTTCAAAACTTACAAGGTTGTGTGAAGACGGATCATAACCTCCAATACTGCTGTTATTTCCATTTCATTTTCAATGACTGCGATTTTTTAAAAACTTAGATTTTTTCGTCCTTTTCTAGATTTCTAAGTTTTAATTATTTAAAAACCCGTAAAAATCAAGTTTTTTACTATAAATCCTTTATGTACGATACGTAAATAAAATAATGTTCATTATAATACGCAGCGCAAGACCATCCAAAAATACAAAATTGCATTTGTGTCGTAAAACATGTTTAACATAATGCGCACCGATCAGGAATATGTTTATAAAAAGTGTTGTCAATAAAATACGCACCTAATTGCGCGACAGAAAGGTTGTTCAATATAATACGCACCGCGACACTCTATCACAAAAAATAACATGTTACATAGGAATAAAGAAAATAATATAAAAATTCAATAATTTAATTACCGTACATGCGATCGATCTGAAATTTTGATACCTAGTTTTTATCATCGCCACAAAACTGCCTGATAAATTTCAGCTCGCTAGCTTACGAGGAAATGGGTTAAAATCGATCCAAACTTTTGGCGACCGACAAGCAATCAAGGGTTCAACCAAGCAACCAGACACCACGAGTTAATATAAAGGATTTAAAAATAGCCACAATCTATTTTCATTTAAAGTAAACATATGATGTAATAGTTGTAAAAACGATACATAAAAATTATAATATAAATTGTAAGAAAAGTCCGACATTTTAAACGATTTTATTTTTGCCTACCGGACGGAGAACATTTAGCTTAAAAAGTGGACATGTCCTCCTTCTGCCGGACGTCTGGCAACACTATGTTCAGCTGAGTTTAAGCTGTGGTTGTCACAGTTTGCAAACAATGCTCTGTGATTTCTGGCACATATTCGCTGTTGAAGGCCGGATATATGCCCAGTCATTAGATCAGCATTGTTATTGTTATGTTAAAGTTACAGACTGTTGGCTAGAGGTATGTTATTATTGTTATCATATTCCAGTTTCTCTACGATAACCCTTTCAAGGACTGCTGCGTCTTTGGAATGTATCTGAACAAAACCTAAAAATGATTCTTTAATGGTTATTTTTTTTAGTATGAAAATACACATGCGCCCCTCAATGCTGAATGGGCGCGCCAAAATCATGCTTGCCAACTCGTTTGCAATGAAGATATTTTGTGGAGCTCCAAATTCAATCTTGCAAAAGTATTTGAAATACATTAGTTTACATCAAAATAAATTTAAATAATTATTTTTAATACTCATTTTGGCGCCCCCTAACGTGGCGCCCGGGGACATCTGTCCCCCCCTGCACCCCCCTAGCTACGCCACTGCTTATATATACGTAGCCTCATAACGCTAACCTAAAAGATATAAGATGTAAATTTGAACCTAAATTTGACATCAAGATTTTTATTATATTTAAGTCAAAGCATAAGAGCGTGTAAGAATTTGTTTATTATCTTTATTATTTACACCAGTGACGGCAATTTTGTCAAAGTTTAGAATTTATTTCTTGGTTAATTTATTTTTGGGTTTGTTGTGAGGTGGTGGGGAGGGGAGGCGTTGAAGAAAATGAAATTCTTTTCCCCCCAGACACCACTTATTGTGTCGACGCCTCTGCATCCACGGACACGTTTTTACTTTCTTCTGACGATTTCCTTTAACAAACTCCCTGTTAAATAAAATCCCGTGACTGAAATATTTCATTGAACAATAACGCTCCATTTGCTCAGATGCCAAGATAAACATCAAATGGAGGAAAGTCTTTACGCCATTCTATTCAAATCAAGACTTTTGATGTCAATTTACTTCTTGTCGAGGCCGACACATTATGACGTTCTTATAAATATAGACGCCCCGACTTTCTGATTGATATATAGATGTCTCATGTTGTTATTGACGTAGACATTTGATATTCTGGTTGTTATAGACGTCTGATGTTCTGAATGATATAGACGTCTGATGTTGTTATTGACGTAGACATTTAATGTTCTGGTTGTTATAGACGTCTGATGTTCTGAATGATATAGACGTTTGATGTTGATATTGACGTAGGCATTGGATGTTCTGATTGATATAGACGTCTGATGTTTTTAATGACGTAGACATCTGATGTTCTGAATGATATAGACATCTCTTGTTCTTATTGACGTAGACATTTGATGTTCTGCTTGATATTGACGCCAGACGTTTCGATTGGGGCAGAAGTCTGTCGTTCTTGCTGATGAGTTCGTCCAACGTTCTGATTGTGAACCTTCAAAAATGGCCCGACAGGTCCTATCAAGGTGCAACCTACCGAGAAGCACGTATTTACACGGAGACCTTGCATCTGCAGACCTCAGATACGTTGATTCCGTTCAAAGTCGATAAGCCGAGTTGTGCACGCCACCATCACCCCCACCCCAGAATATTATCTAATCGGTGTCAGTTGACGTGATCTACAGCAACGAAGAAGATGGATGGACCCATCACGCCGTTACATGTATACTTGACAGGTTCACTTCATCCGACCCAGTCCATGAGACATTGTAGAATTCAAATGGTGCGTTCAAGGACATCCAAATCCAAATACAAGTAGAAGTCATAGTTCCGTCTCTCTTATATATATATATATATATATATATAATTCACCAAAACGAGTATGTGCAATCAAGCATGACGAATGGCCCTCGCTGGGGTCGACCAATCATGCGAAGTCGGTTCAAAAAAAGGGGGTGGGTGGCGGGTGGGCATGTCTCGAGACCAACAATGCTTCTTGAGTTCACTTGCGTTATTCCTTCTCAGAATTACATGTGATTCGTGGTGTAGTTGTTATCACGTCCGCCTTTCACGCGGAAGGTACTGGGTGTCATCGAAAACATTATTTTTTATATTTTAAAAAAAATGTGTATTTGTGCCCGTTCTTTTAGCCCTTTTTGTGAACATTGCTGACCCTCGCTAGGGTCTACTAATCACATTTTATGGTTGGCAAGCTAGGATGGTGAAGGGTGGTGGGCAGGTAGAAAACCGCAATGCGAATGTCTCGAGACCAAAAATGCGTCGGTGTTTCCCCACGCCGACGTTCACTCGCGTTGTTTTGATTTCTTCGTGCTGTAGTTTGTACTCGTTCTCCCCCCCCCCTTTCTTTGCACTATCCATGAGCAAGTCTGCGGCGTATGCTACCCCGCGGGTCGTATCTAGTAGTTAATATTGAAGTTTGAAAGTATCAAGGGATGCGTTGTTGCGTTTATTACCTCAAAGCATTACTCACTGGTTTTATGTAAATAAAAATGATTAAAGTAATAAAAATATAAACTGGCAAAACAAACAAAACTAACTATGCATGTTGTTGGTAAGGCGTGAAGGGATATTAGTACTCATTGATGTTTGGAGTTTTGTACTCACGGCTTGGACTTTGTACGTACTGACGGTGAAGGGTTTGTTTGTCATAGGGCACTGAGCATATATTCAACAGAACTTGTGAAAAGCTCGACTTTTGTGGACGACGTCTCGAGTTGAAAGCATCGGTTGGAGACAAAGGACAATTGTGTTTAAATCAATTTAATACACGGGGAAAAAACCGCCATGTTCAATTTATAACCTAACACTATATAAAGAACTGGCATAATACGTAGATCTTTTTATTAAATTATTTACACACTCTCCAATCAAGGATATAACTAAGATTCATATACTAATATGTGGCATTCTCTTTGGAAGATCGAGCCTTCGGCTTTAATGATTCGGCTAACATTTCCTGCGGCAAGCCTCAACATACGGGCATCGCCATACAGGTCCGCAATTCTAGCGCTGCCTGGCCCTGTTTGCATCCCCAATCGCCGCAGAGCATTCGACCAGCAGGTGTGGGTCACCGTCTCATCAGCCATGCCACACATGCGGCAGCCGGGGTCCCTATTTGGGTTTATCCTGTGCAGAAAGCTGTTTGTAGGACATTGTCCAGTCCTCATTTGCATAAGGAGGACTGGGAGTTACGAGGTAGTCCCCCCCCCCAATATACAAACTTACCGATCTGACTTATTGAATAGAATAGGGATTATCTTGCCTCAGACGGAAAACTTCTTATCTCAGTAAGTAATGTTACTAAAATTAGAAAAGTTTCGTCTCTCTCTCTCTCTCTCTGTGTTTGTCTGTGTGTGTCTGTGTGTGTCTGTGTGTGTGTGTAGCAACAATGTTATCAAACATGGATAAATATAGACGTAGCAGTGTGCTTACAATTTATTTTGTATAAAATGTAAACAAACGAAACAGTTGTTGGTCTTCTTGATCATCCAGCTCAAGCTGACTCAAAGTTACGTAGTATGAGCAAATGTCTGCCTAAATCAGGGCTGGGCAAACATTTTAGGGCGAGGGCCGCATTAGTAAGATAAGAAACGTCAAGGGGCCGCATTAGTAAGATAAGAAACGTCTAGGGGCCGCACCTAACCAAAATTTAGCCATAACGCAAGTCAAAGCATCAATCTTTAACATAAATTTATAGATTTTCTCGATATTGCTACAGGCTTCCGCCGGCCGCAAAAAACCCCGTAGCGGGCTCCATGCGGCCCCGGGCCGTAGTTTGCCCACCCCTGGTCTAAATAGAATAGCCGGATGTGAAAGGCATTGATATCTTAAAGAAATTGGTCCCTGATTTACCCCGGATATTCCGCAATTATTTATACAAAGCCTATTGGTTGTAGTATTTGTAGTGTATTAAGACATCGGCCTCTCGTACGGCCTACAATTTCATAATCGCCATTGCGTCAATTGAGAAGACGTCAAAGGTAAATACGTCAAGTAAAGACGTCAAAGTGAAGACGTCAAAGTAAAGACGTCAAAGTAAAGACATAGAAGTAAAGACGTCACAGTGAAGACGTCAAAGTAAAGATGTCAAAGTAAAGACGTCAAAGTGAAGACGTCAAAGTAAAGACGTAAAAGTAAAGACGTCACAGTGAAGACGTCAAAGTGAAGACTTCAAAGTGAAGACGTCAAAGTGAAGACGTCAAAGTGAAGACGTCACAGTGAAAACGTCACAGCGAAGACGTCACAGTGAAGACGTCAAAGTGAAGACGTCAAAGTGAAGACGTCAAAGTGAAGACGTCACAGTGAAGACGTCAAAGTGAAGACGTCAAAGTGAAGACGTCACAGTGAAGACGTCAAACTGAAGACGTCAAAGTGAAGACGTCAAAGTGAAGACGTCAAAGTGAAGACGTCAAAGTGAAGACGTCACAGTGAAGACGTCAAAGCGAAGACGTCAAAGTGAAGACGTCAAAGCGAAGACGTCAAAGTGAAGACGTCAAAGTGAAGACGTCAAAGTAAAGATGTCAAAGTAAAGACGTCAAAGTGAAGACGTCAAAGTAAAGACGTAAAAGTAAAGACGTCACAGTGAAGACGTCAAAGTGAAGACTTCAAAGTGAAGACGTCAAAGTGAAGACGTCAAAGTGAAGACGTCACAGTGAAAACGTCACAGCGAAGACGTCACAGTGAAGACGTCAAAGTGAAGACGTCAAAGTGAAGACGTCAAAGTGAAGACGTCACAGTGAAGACGTCAAAGTGAAGACGTCAAAATGAAGACTTCAAAGTGAAGACGTCAAACTGAAGACGTCAAAGTGAAGACGTCAAAGTGAAGACGTCAAAGTGAAGACGTCACAGTGAAGACGTCAAAGCGAAGACGTCAAAGTGAAGACGTCAAAGCGAAGACGTCAAAGTGAAGACGTCAAAGTGAAGACGTCAAAGTGAAGACGTCAAAGCGAAGACGTCAAAGTGAAGACGTCAAAGTGAAGACGTCAAAGTGAAGACGTCAAAGTGAAGACGTCAAAGTGAAGACGTCAAAGTGAAGGCGTCAAAGTGAAGACATCAAAGTGAAGACGTCACAGCGAAGACGTCAAAGTGAAGACGTCAAATTGAAGGCGTCAAAGTGAAGACGTCAAAGTGTGACGATTCTCCATGATTCCTTAAGAACGACGATGGTGACATTAGACAACTCGTCTGCGCCGTGTGGATTGTTCCAGGAACCTCTGACGGGGAGTTTTGTTAAAATCCATTTACACAGTATCCATAGTTTAATAAAATTTTATTTATCTCATATAAGGTGAAAAAAGAACGTTTTGGCCCACGGCCCCCAGTGAGTGATAATTTAAATATTATTTTCCACCTGTTACCATTGCGGGAGGGTACTCAACAACTTCCCAAAGTATCATGCTCCTATCTACACGGTAGGTTGGTGATTTAATGATGAGTCTTTTTTATATAGCTCATATAAGGAAAAAAACCGCCCCCCCCCAGTAAGTGATAATTTTATATTCTTTTCGCCTGTTACCATCGCGCGAGGGTACTCAAAAACATCCCAAATTTTCATGCTTCCATTTACACGGAAGTTGGAGAATTAGTGATGAGTCAGTTTTTATAGAAGAGAAAAACTACATTTGGGGCCGCCCCCCCTGGGAGTGATAATTTAAATATTTTTTTCGCCTGTTACCATCGCAGGAGTGTACTCAACAACTTCCCAAAGTTTCGTACTTCTACCTACACGGAAAGTTGGCGAATTAGTGATGAGTCCGTTTTTTACATAAGAAAAAACTTCATTTGGGCCCCCGGCCCCTAGTGAGTGTTAATTTAAATATTTTTTCGCCTGTTACCATCGCAGGAGTGTGCTCAACAACGTCCCAAAGCTTCATGCAGTGGCTTAGCTAGAAGGGTGATAGTTGTGGGGGAGGTCCGCCCCGGGCGGCACACTTTTAGGGGCGGCATTAGTGGACATTTGAAAAGTGCAACCTATTCCGACAACCACGCTTTTTCTTTAGAAGGGGAAAAACCAAGGTGAAACAAAAATAATCGAAATTTCTAGTCCTAATTAACGGATTACCACAACATTTTTTTCATTACATAGTGGATGTGTGGATGTTATAACTAACACAAAACTGTTCAAAAATTTTAAATAACTCAAAAAAGGTATTGATTTGTTTGGAAAATTAAGCGGTATACGGTACGACCAGATGACGTTTTTATAAGAAAACTACACAAAACACATCACAGCTCGGCCCAATAATGTGCTATTAATATCGCCATGATGGTTTTTGCGTGGAATTTCGACATTCGCAGAATGATGCGCGAACAAGTACCTACAAATCATGGTGGTTCAAATATTAAGTTTAACTTGCAAGTATTAATTTATATAAAATATAGGTAATTTATAGTACCGTTTGAGTTTTCAGAAAATAATTGTAAGGTACGTTATTAAAAATTAATTTTATTTGATTTTTTATTGCATTTAAGTAGAACACATAATTTGTGTTTTTCAGTACAATACAGTTATTCATTAAAAATGTTAAGACTATCCAATTAAAGTAATGTGTAAATAATTTGAATTCGTCTTTTTTATGGAAAATTATTGAAATTTATAGCAAGAACATCAAAATATTAAAATTTCTCCGTTAATAAATATCATAATAGGCATAAATATTTCGAAAAAGACATACTTTAAAATTTCAAGCGTTTGGAAAAATTGACACCTGAAGAAGTAACTAGTAAAACCAGATAAGATTCTAAAATTTTACTCAATTCAATGCAATCTTTTTCTTTTCTATGTTATCGCAATTTATGGGAACCCGTCATTTTTAAAATTATTGCAAACCCCATTGCATGGAACAAAGAGATGTGCTAATACAAAACGCTTTTATATCAGTCAAACAATTTGTGAAGAGTTGGAGATATCAACTGAACGCTGAGTTAGAAGGAGAAAAAAATATAAGTGGGGAAAATTAAGAAGACGTGGTTCTATCTTTAGAACGAGCAGTACAACGGGAAATGTTTTATCCATGGATGGAATTATAACGGAAAATAAAAGAACGCTTTGATGAGTTGCAAGTCCTTGCAAGAAAATATTCGTATATAATAACATGTAACCTACATTTAGTACATAAAATAAATTACTTTATTTACATTGATAAAGAACAGTTCAATATTGAAAGAAAAACGATCCAGGTTTTTATGGCTGTACCTACACTACAAGAATAGGCATTATGTTAGAAAAATGGGGTGAAAGGCACCCTTGATCTATTAAAATTTATTCAACAGTAAGATTGGAAAATTCTGTACCCAACATTGTAATTTTGCTATGAATTTTTTCAACAATTGCTATCAGTGTCGTAGTTGTGAAAGGAGCTTCTCCAAAGTGAAGTTGATAAAACTTATCTTCGTTCCACAATGAGCGATTTACGACAACAAAATCTTGCAATATTGTCCATAGAACAAGATATTACAAATAATTTAAATTTTGATATCATAATACACAATTTTTCTATTATGAAAGTTAGGAAAGTAAATGTATAAATATGATTACATACTAATGTCCACAATTTCTTTCTTTGTAAAAAAAATCATTTATATATAAATATAAAATAAAAGAATAGTAATTGATAACGTTTTTTTGTGTGTACATTTGGAATATGTTTTGTCTCATGTGGGGGGGGGGCTGCGACCTCAGTAACTTTCTTGCGGCCTTGAAAAAGATATAGTGTATTTTTATAAATGTGTATTTATAGGTATATCATCTTATGCGGCCTCTTTAATTACTGCTTACATATATATGGCATGCAATGGTAAACATGTTCCCCACCTTTACTTCGTTTCAATTAAAACTATTTATTCATGTTAATTAATTTATAAAAACCATCATATAATCGACTAATTTGCCGTCCATAAATGACGTCACGCGATTTTGACTGATTATTCACCCCCTCCGCCCTCGTCACATGTCGTCACAAAAGCTTAGACCCCTTCTTCAATATGATGTCATAAAGTTTTGACCCCCCCCCCACCATAAAAGCCGTATTTTCTATTTGAAATTAAGCCTGTTTCAAATCAATTTTTTGTCATTTAAGTATGTTTTTAGTGCAAGGCTGCACTCTGATATCGTAACACGCGTTTTACTTAAAGGTCATTTAATAAAGTGTCAGTAATCAATATTTAAGTGGAAATTTTATTTAAAGTTGTGCGTTTTGACGTGACCTTACATTTCTCAAACATACCCCCATCGTCACACATCGTCACAAGTGTATGACTCCCCTCCCCGCCCCAGGTGCGTGACGTCATTTGTGGACGGTCCTTAAAAGGGCGGGACATTGGAGACCGCCCCGGGCAGCAAAAGTTCTAGCTACGCCACTGGTTTCATGCTTCTACCTATACGGAAAGATGGAGAATTAGCGATGAGTCAGTTTTTATATAGCCCATATAAAAAAAAACTTTTTTTTTGGGCCCCTGGTCCCCCATGAGTTGGAATTTTAAAATTATTTTTCGCCAATTATTGTCGTGGGAGAGTACTCGGCAAGTTCCCAAAGTTTCATGCTTCTATCCACACGGGAAGTTGGAGAATTATTGATGAGTGATTGTGTGAGTCAGGGCTTTGACATTTATTAGTTTAGATAACAGTTTTCCTAACATGTGATTTAAAGCTCATAATAGTCTTAGTAATAATATATAAGGCAATTAATTCTAAATTGGAAATACAACGCACATAATACAACCCTCGGATAGACAAAGGGATAAAAACGATTTTATCCTTCCATATGCAAGAACAAACACATACAAATTGTCGTTCTTCACGTCCGGAATTCCGACGTGGATGGGTTGCCTGATAAAACCTGGAAAACTATTAACATTTAAAACTCCAATAAATATGGATAATCGTAGGACGCTATAATCTTCTGTATATAAGGGACGTCTATAATAGATAAGATTATATATGGTGATAGAACATTTTTGCGTATTTTCCAGCTTTTTTTTTCTCCGTTTAAAAAAAGAGCATCTCCCACAAAATAACCGTAGAAGATAGACGCCATTTTATTGTCTTCTACCCCAGCCCCCCCCCCGCCCTCCCCCCAGCCTGTGGTGTTAATTACATTTCAATTAATTACACACCAGACAAACTGCTGAAAATAAATTGATTTTCAGAGCTTGAGAACCCGCGATCCATGAATTACCTGAATATCCCATGTGCGGAAGTTCTACCTGTCACCAGGACGGGCCGTAGTCACGCCCACTTCTTTTCATGGCCGACCAGATACCGACTCCAAGAACCGTGGTAATTTATCTTGGAGAAAATGCCGGTTCTGATCCTGGTTGAGGAGATGAAACTTGAGTCGGGATGTTTTCTCTTAGGGGATATCGTGTGCATGTTACTAACTCTCTAGATGGGTTGCTTGTAAAATTTGAATTTAGGAGCTAGGGTAACTCCTCACTCGATAGGCAAGGGATGGGAAATAGGTAAACTACTCACTCGATAGGCAAGGGATGGGAAATAGGTAAACTACTCACTCGATAGGCAAGGGATGGGAAATAGGTAAACTACTCACTCGATAGGCAAGGGATGGGATATAAGTAAATTACTCACTCGATAGGCAAGGGATGGGAAATAAGTAAACTACTCACTCGATAGGCAAGGGATGGGAAATAAGTAAACTACTCACCCGATAGGCAAGGGATGTGAAATATATGAAAACTATACTCACTCGCCATGCAACGGGTGTAGAATAGGTAAACTACTCAACGGCTTGGCAAAGGGGTGTGCATATGCTTTTATCTACTCACGTTCTATATAGTGGTGTGACAATCGTGCATCTGTGAACCAGGTAAGCAAGGTGCTGGTCGAGGCTGTATCTACTCTCACGGTGGGAGAGTATTTACCAACTCGATGACCAACTCATGTACAACGTACACAAAAGAAGAGTTGGCTTTGATTTCTTACTTATGCCAAACACTTACAACAAATTGACTAGATTAACAAAGAAACAATAATACAAACACTTAGAACAAATTCACTAGATTAACCAAGAAACAATAATACAAACACTTAGAACAAATTCACTAGATTAACCAAGAAACAATAATACAAACACTTACAACAAATTCATTAGATTAACCAAGAAACAATAATACAAACACTTACAACAAATTGACTAGATTAACCAAGAAACAATAATACAAACACTTACAACAAATTCACTAGATTAACCAAGAAACAATAATACAAACACTTACAACAAATTGACTAGATTAACCAAGAAACAATAATACAAACACTTACAACAAATTCACTAGATTAACCAAGAAACAATAATACAAACACTTACAACAAATTCACTAGATTAACCAAGAAACAATAATACAAACACTTACAACAAATTCATTAGATTAACCAAGAAACAATAATACAAACACTTACAACAAATTGACTAGATTAACCAAGAAACAATAATACAAACACTTACAACAAATTCACTAGATTAACCAAGAAACAATAATACAAACACTTACAACAAATTCATTAGATTAACCAAGAAACAATAATACAAACACTTACAACAAATTCACTAGATTAACCAAGAAACAATAATACAAACACTTACAACAAATTCACTAGATTAACCAAGAAACAATAATACAAACACTTACAACAAATTCATTAGATTAACCAAGAAACAATAATACAAACACTTACAACAAATTCACTAGATTAACCAAGAAACAATAATACAAACACTTACAACAAATTGACTAGATTAACCAAGAAACAATAATACAAACACTTACAACAAATTCACTAGATTAACCAAGAAACAATAATACAAAGACATTAAAACAGGACTGAAGCAACATTTACTGAAGTACTATCCTATGTGCTACTAACCCCTACATCATAAATAAAAAGTAATTCAATTACATAATTTTAAAAGATTTTTTTTTGGGTTAAAATATTTGCCAATTAAATTAAGAATATAGCACGCAAAATTAGGATTCTACTCGTAATTCCTAGCCCTGGGTGAAAACAAAAGCAGTGGTCATAAATAAATTTCCACTTTACCAGACTGGCATGGCCAGGCAGGTGGAGCCGTTTTAATTTTTATTGGGTCATTTAACCCAATTCCAGTTATCAAATCAGACCTGCCCAGGGGAAGGTAATAAATTTTAAAAAATAAATAATAAAAATCAACGCCGAACAACTTTAATCTTAGCCATTTATTGATGTTCAAGCCGAGAGGGTTGGAGATTATTAAGGGAGGCTACTCCTTTAGCGGACACAAACCTACCATTATTGTGATTGCGAGGATGGCTTCCCTTGGTATTGGCAATCGTAAAAGCGCCCGCGTCTGGAATCGTCGTGGGCGTTGCACGTCGTTGATGTCACGGAGGTGAAACCCAACACCACGCGAATGAAGGTTTTCATCGAATTCATTAAATCGAGCAGATGCGGCCCATGTTAGAGGCTGCGGAATAATTATAATCAGGGTGACATGTCGTTAGCACTAGTAGAGTAGTTCAGGTGGAATAGTAAAGGGGTTGGGGGGGGGGTTGATGTTGTAGTTACGGAGCTGGTTGCTTTTAAGTGGTGTCAGGGCTAACAAGAAACAATGCGTCCCGGCAAGGTCAGAGTGGAAATGTGCACGCCATCTAATTATCAGTTTGTTTTAGAATGTATACGTCATTTAATTATCAGTTTGTTTTAGAATGTATGCGTTATCTTTATTGACTGTTTTGGAGGGTATGCGTTTTATTTAACTATCAATATGTTTTGAAATGTAGACGTTTTCTTAGTTTGCTGTTGTTATTATAATTATCGTTTGAGTGTCCCATGATTTAAAAAGCAATAATAAAATTTTGTAAAAATAGTAATAATATTAGTATCTAGATACGCCCCGGGGTGTAGCATAAGCCGCAGACTTGCTCATGGATAGTTCAGAGAAAAAGAGAACGGACACAAACTACAGCACGAAGAAATCAAAACAACGCGAGTACACTTCGGTGGGGGGAAACCACCGACGCATTGTTGGTCTCGAGACATTCGCACTAAGGTTATCTACCTGCCCACCACCAATGTTCCCTCTAACGTTCGTTGGTCCGCGTGCAAAGTAAAAAAAAACACGTGTGCATAGTTGCGCAGCATCCATTTTTTGTGTAATATTTTTTACAAAACTTGCTGCGCGGTAATGCTAAACTGCTGCGTGGCGTCTGTCAGCGCGGACGTGCAGCCGCGCAGCTTAAAGGGAACATTGCTCACCACCCTTCACCACCCTAGCTTGCCAACCATAAACTGTGATAGGCCGACCCTAGCGAGGGTCAGCCATGTTCGCAAAAAAAAGGGGGAAAGAACGGGCACAAACACAAATTTTTAAAAATTAAAAAAAGTTTTCGCTGGGGCTTGAACCCATGAACTTCCTCGTGTAAGGCGGAGGTGATAACCACTACACTGAATCACATGTTATTCTGTGAAGGGACAACGCAAGTGAACGCAAGAAATATTGTTGCCCCTCTCTTCACCACCTCAGCTTGCCAAACCATAAACTGATTGGTCGACCCCAGCGAGGGTCAATCGTTATGCTTATTTGCACATACTTGCTTTGGTGAATTATCTATATATATCGATAATAATAATTATTATAGTAGTAGTAGAAGTAGTAGTAGTAGAAGTAGTAGTAGTAGGAGTAGTAGTAGTAGTAGTATTAGTAGTAGTAGTAGTAGTAGTAGTAGTAGTAGTAGTAGTAGTAGTAGGAGGAGGAGGAGGAGGAGCAGTAGTAGTAGTAGTAGTAGTAGTAGTAGTAGTAGTAGTAGTAGTAGTAGTAGTATTAGTAGTAGTAGGAGTAGTAGGAGTAGTAGTAGTAGTAGTAGTAGTAGTAGTAGTAGTAGTAGTAGTAGTAGTAGTAGTAGTAGTAGTAGTAGTTAGTAGTAGTAGTAGTAGTAGTAGGAGGAGGAGGAGGAGGAGGAGCAGTGGCGTAGCTAGACCTTTTGCCGCCCGGGGCGGTCTCCAATTTGCCGCCCTTTCTAAGCGAATAGTAACATAGTTTTTTATAAATTAATAAACATAAATAAATAATTGTAATTGAAACAAAGTAAAGGTAGCGAACATTTCTACCATTGAATGCCATATTTAAGTTAGCGGCAATAAAGGAGGCCAAATAAGATGTTATACCTATAAATACATATTTTTATACAAATACGAGATACTTTTTTTTAAAGGTTACAAGAAAGTTACTGAGGTTGCACCCCCCACCCCATGAGACAAACGTATTCCAAATTTACACCAAAAAAATTAAATTACCAATTATTATGCTTTTATTTTGTATTTACAAATAAATGATTTAATTATATTTTTAAATCCCTTATATTAACTTAGCGGCCGTCTCTGTCGTCATCTTATCATCTCATGGGCGGGCGGGCGGGCGGGCGGAAAAACAAAAGTAAAAAATGACCCACTTCCCGTGATTCGATCGAGCTGAAATTTGGCACACGGACCCGTTTGACCTAACAATGCATCGTATCAAAATTTCAGATCGATCAAACGTACCGTAATTAAATTATTTCAATTTTAGTTTATCCTTATATGAGGTATGTAATTCAAATTCACGGTTTGTTATTGTTTTTTTCCCACGTGAAAGTATGAGTTGACGCATTGAGGCGACCTGTCGAAGCGACGGGGTGCTTTTGTTAACATTTTACGTGTCACGCTTAGCTCGGTCAAGCGAATCGGTGACCAGACTTTTCCCCTCTCCCCCTCCCCACCCACCCCTCCCCCCCTAGGGTTATGAAGCAAACTTGAGTTAAGACAGATTCCGTCTGTAAATGTTTGAAAATGATCAATACTGTTAGTTATGTCTCATATATAAGGGATTTATAGTCAAAAACTTTGTTTTTACGGGTTTGTTTGATTAAATCCCTTATATTAACTTCGCGGCCGTCTCTGTCTGTCGTCATCTCATCATCTCATTATCTCATGGGCGGGCGGGCGGGCGGGCGGAAAAACAAAAGTCGAAAATGACCCACTTCCCGTAATTCGATCGAGCTGAAATTTGGCACACTGACCCGTGTGACCTAACAATGCATCGTATCAAAATTTCAGATCGATCGAACGTACTGTAATTAAATTAATGCATTTTTAGTTTATCCTTATATGAGGTATGTAATTCAAATTCACGGTTTGTTATTGTGTTTTTTTCACGTGAAAGTTTGAGTAGACGCACTGAGGCGACCCGTCGAAGCGCCGGGGCACTTTTCTTTACATTTTACGTGTCACGCTGAGCTCGGTCAAGCGATTCGGTGACCAGACTTTTCCCCTCTCACAGGGTTATGAAGCAAACTTGAGTTAAGACAGATTCAGTCTGTAAATGTTTGAAAATAATCAATACTTTTAGTTATGTCTCATATATAAGGGATTTATAGTCAAAAACTTTGTTTTTACGGGTTTGTTTTATTACAAACAAATTGTGTACATTAGTATGTAAACATATTATTTATACATTTATTTTCCTAACTTTCATAGTAGAAAAATCGTGTATTATGCTATCAAAATTTAAATAATTTGTTATATTTTGTTCTATGGACAGTATTGCAAGATTTTGTAGTCTTAAATCAAGGGTAGGGAAACTTTTGTCTGAGAGAGCCATACATTACTAAATCCCTTATATTAACTTCGCGGCCGTCTCTGTCGTCATCTCATCATCTCATGGGCTGGGCGGGCGGGCGGAAAAACAAAAGTCGAAAATGACCCACTTCCCGTGATCGGATCGAGCTGAAATTTGGCACACGGACCCGTCTAACCTAACAATGCATCGTATCAAAATTTCAGATTGATCGAACGTACCGTAATTAAATTAATGCATTTTTAGTTTATCCTTATATGAGGTATGTAATTCAAATTCACGGTTTGTTATTGTTTTTTTCTTCCACTTCCACGTGAGTTTGAGTTGACGCCAACCGTCGTGCCGACACCCCCTCACGTCCCACCCCCATTTATTAAAGATAAGGGACATCACTCGGTGTCAGTCTGTCAATGTTAGTAGCGTTTGAAAATAATCAATACTGTTAGTTATGTCTCATATATAAGGGATTTATAGTCAAAATCTTTGTTTTTACGGGTTTGTTTTATTTTTAAAACTAAAAATTCAAGTAAATGTGTGCATTTTGTGTAATTTCAACACTAAAAGTACCATAATTATGTCTCTTAATTCTTTTTAATATCATTGTTATGCTGTTTATTGTTTATGCAATTCAAAGGAATCTGAATAAACGTTTTTTTAAGAATAGTCGAAAATTTGTCTGAGAACCAGATGCAGCCATCAATAGAGCCACATCTGGCTCGCGAGCCATGGTTTACCAACCCCTGTCTTAAATCATGCACTCATTGTGGAACGAAGATAATTTTTTATCAACTTCAGTTTGGAGAAGCTCCTTTCACAACTAGCGACACTGATAACAATAATTGTTATAAAAATTCTTAGAATACAAAATACACAAACAAATTGTGCAATGAAAACAATATATTTAAGCTTTATTTATAAACTAATACGACAAGCGGGCCTTTTCCTCCATTTTCCCAACGCAATGTCTCTTTTTGTAGTATAGGTACAGCCACAAAACCTGGATCATTTTTCTTTCATTATGGAACTGTTCTTTATCAATGTCAATAAAATCATTTATTTGACATTCAATTTCTTCACTTAGTAGGTTACATGGGATTATACACGAATATTTTCTTACATGGACATGCAACTGATCAAATAGTTCTTTTAATTTCTTTATAATTCGATCCATGGATTAAAACATTTCTCGTTGTACTTCATGTTCTAAAGATAGGACCACGTCTTGTGAATTTTCCCCACTCACATGTTTTTCCCTTCTAACTTGGCGTTTCCTTTATTTTCTACAAAGTAAATAAACGATTCTACAACTTTAACTTCGCCAACATCAATAACTACGTATCTTTTAATTTGACTAGTTTAATATTTGTGGGAAATATCTGGAGAGCTGTCAAATATCATACAAAAGTTTTTAGCTTGCTTTAATTGGTCCATTATTGTTTTTCTCGCTGCACCTCTCAATAGGTCTATGAATTCATTTTGAATCATTTTCCACAAATAGGAGACACTATATTTATTACCCATCTTAATTTGTACTAAATGTTCACATAATACTGGGTCGTACTTGGCCAACAAGTCCAAAAGCTCTAGAAAATGTCCTATATTTTCAATTGAATTGATGTCTTCCTCATGAATACTTTCACGATGACCTCTCAACGCCAAATTTTGTTTAGCTAAGAATCTAATTATATCAAGTATTGTGAGAATTTCCTTTCATTTTTTCTTATTTCTTTATCAATATTCTGTTGTTGTAGATTATCAAAAGTTGCACCATGTC